>JACGDI010004316.1:122865-393878 GCA_014898725.1 Jacaranda copaia
ATACAAAAATCAAGAAATAAACAAAAGAAAAGCAAATAACTTACATTGTTTGGCTTTTAATATTCTTTTTAAATCCCAAGTGGTGGATATTATTAAAAAAAAAAAATCTTTTATCTCTGTTTGTTTGCTGTTTTCTGGGTTGAGAGGAAAAGGAAGAATGAAGGAAAAGAAGAGAAGTGGGGACTACTGGTGCGTGGGGGGACCGCTTATTTTTTATGTTTTCTGGCCATTTTTTTTTTTCTGTCTCTAGTTGTTTTGGCCCCCTTTTTTTAGTTAACTCACAGTTCATGAAAAACAAAGGCACCGGTGCAACAATGGGCGTTCGAACCCCAAACCATTTCGTGTCCCTTGGCTTTAAAACCTAATCAGCAGCCAACTTTGTTGGGGTCATTTTGTTCATAAGTGGGGTCAAAAAATCTATATATCCATCATTTTAATATAAAAATATATATATAAAAAATAACAAGTGGGGTCAACTGACCCCACATGCTTAGCTGTAAATCCGCCAATGATCATATGTATGTGTGTGTGTGTGTGTGTGAGTGAATGATGAAAATAGAAATATAAGGAAAAGAAAAGTTATCTATATTAGTACAAAAATAATGATGTCTCTCAGAAAATGTTGATCTATGATCTTTTGCAACAGCATTGCATCTCTTTAAGCTCCTTCGAATTAATAATCGAAGGCTTTCATAAAACAACAACAAAGGATTTGACACGCGTGAAATTTCAATGGGGAGGGATGAAGGATTATGAGCTTAAGATGCTTTAGACATTAAGCACACACATCATTAAAGATTCAACCCTACAATTGAACAATGCTCAAGTTAAGTAACAACAGCTAACTCGCTTAGTCTAAAGCCTAAGGGTGTCCTTGTTTTCTTTTGTTTTTCTTTCTTGTTGGTTATTTTATTTTTTTCCTGTTTGGTTGAATCAAGAGAGAACATAATTGGAATTAAACAAATTAATACTTATCTTGATGAATTTTGTAGCTAGAATTTTATATAGTATCCCTTTATGATGTATTAAGCTCCAGTTCAAACAATTTAATTGTGCAACCACATCAAATTTAGGTCGAAGCAGTTTAATATCAAATTGGAGCAAGAATCTCCATATCTAAATAAATTTGCAGGCAATTACCAAATACTGGAAAGTTTCTACACATTTTAAAGGAACTATTAAAACAACCAAGTCAAAGAAACATAAATTCTGCAACTCACTTATATTCTAGACAATTAATATATATACTTGAAAACTATCGTAGTACCACTGTCACCAGCTCTTTGCCACCACCGCAACACAGTCACTGCACCACTGCCACTGCCACCGCCACTTTGCCGCATCACCCTACCACCACCAACCACCACCGTTGGCTTTGTTACTTGGTAGAATTGCTAATTATCTCCTTCTGATAATTGAAATATGCATAAATTTTCGTGTTAAAAAAAATTCACGGATACCCTCTCTCTTTTTAAAACCATGCCAGAAGAAAAAACTTTTGTGCATGCGGTGCAATACACACGCTCTTTGTGTAGGCATTTCAGGTTTTTATGGGTAAAAAGACCATTACACCCTTATTACATCAACCCTTGATTTTTTTTTGAAAAAAATGGATGGCCAAGATTAAATAATGTTTAATATTTATAAAAAAATATGTATTATACATATATGTAAATATATTAATAGGAAAAAATAAAAATTTAGTCCTGTAACTTGACTCTACTAGCAAAGTAGGACTTTAAATATTTAGGCCTTATAATGGGTATGCTACCTATTGAAATTTGGCAATTTATAGACAAATTGAACCCAAATTCCAGTTTTCTTCAGCTTGATCCTGTGTGGCACCATACAGGGCACCACATGGTGCCATGTTGATAGGCTCTTCTCCTATCTGTTAGTGTGGCTGTTGACGAGGCGTATGCACTTGCCACCTCAACAAAAATAAAAATAAAAAAATAAAACAAAAAATAAAGAAATGCATAAATCTTGAAAGATAGTTATACTTATGTATATACTTATACATACATAAAAATACATACAAGTATATAATTATAATACATATATATGTATATGTACACATGCACACATATAAATATATACAAATATATATAATCATAATATATATACATGTATATGTATATAAGTAGCTGCCATGGCAAAGTGGCTGCCTTTGCAAGCGGGCTTCCCACTGTTGGTTAAACAGTTGGCAGCAAGTAGCGGCCCTCATGGCTAGCCGCCAGATTTGATGGGGAGAAAGGAAAGGGCATGGAAAGAAGGGGGGTCACCGCCATGACCTTAGGAAAAAGGGGCTGCCATCATGCCATAGTGGCCAAATTGGGGTTGTGGCAATTAGGCGGGGAACGAGAAAGAGGAAGAAAGGGCGGGGTAGGGATTGGGTAGGGGGAGGGGGTTTTGAGGTTGGAAGGTGAAAGGGGGGAATTCATTAATTTTTTTAATTAATAAATAAAATTATTTTAATTAATATAATTATGTTTGTAATTTTAATATTTTAAGTATACAATTAAAATTATATTTTGAAGGTGATAGGTTTAAACTTTTATCTTTCTAATCTTATTTTATTCTATTTTTAATTATTAGAAAGTTTAATTAAATTATTTTAGATCTCTTTATATTTTAGAATTTTAAAAATTATTAAAAATACTGATGATGTTGGGATTTGAGAATAAATGGATTAGGCTTCAGCTGACTATAGTCGACCGAAAAATGGGTTGAAGGTGAATGTTAGGATGGAAATGGGTTGAGTTCTACAACCAATCAACACATGTTAGACTAGCTGAGGAGGCCTCGACTAAGGCACTCTGATGATCAAGTTAGTATAATTTGACCATAATTTAAAGTGATAAAGTGATGGCCAAAGTTATAGTGAACATACCTTTATGAGGGATTACAATTGGGTATTTATAGTTTCTTGTGAGAGGTTAAAATATCTATAATGCCCTTGATCACGTAGTAAGGGGTTTTGTCTTTGTTTGAGAACTTTTAGGTCTTTCCTTACTTGTAAACCTACTCTAGGTTGTGTGTCCCCTTTCCTTTTGGGATATAGAAGAGGTCTTTGCATTTAATGCGGAGATATGTTGACTGTACGGTGGAGGCATGCTTCATAAATAGGGAGGCAAGCCATTTGTCAGCATGTTAAATACGATTGAGTGGTGGTTGAGTTGAATTTAATATGATAGTGATTGGTGGCGGGAAAATACTTCTTGTTTCTCCAATCAACCTCTTCTGGTCGAGATGTTTCTTTGGCTATGATTTTCTCAATCATGCTCTAGTCAATTACAGGATCTCCTAAGGCACTGAGACCTTTTCGGTCGAGGGCCTGTTGACCATACCTAGGATAATCGACCGCACTCTGGTTAATTGAAGAGGTGCTAATACTTTAGACTGGCTAACTAACCTAATGTACTCTTGGGCCTCGTCAATTACCATTAAGTTTTGATGTACTCATCCTAATAGAGCTCGCAATGAGAAAGAATATGGAGTAGCTAATTTCAAAATAATAATAAGTATGTATCGATCTCATTTCTTAAATCTCAATTAGGGTTTCAATACAATAAATGTGGTAGTTACATCGGGCTGGTAAATAAATAATTGATGGTTATTCATTAAGTGCTTGGTAATTGGTCATTTTAGCTAGTTGAATTACCACTTGGCTAAATGTTATGCATGTTGGAATAGTTCCTTGCAAGCCAATTGGATTAGCCTTGTAAACTATTTTCCTATAAGATAATCTTGATTGGATGATATTCACTATATGGCCATCTTTATCTTATGCTCTTTATTTACTTCACTTGCACTTGGATGAAGCCCCTTGATCACATAAGACTATGGGACTTGGTCACACATTAGCTGGTGATCATGGAATAAGTCTTATACGGTTGTGATCTTAAATTTTTCAAGTTATAGGATCTTATAAGATAGGGAACTGACGATGCATGAATCTGAGGGTTGGAGATTACTCCATTCCATAACCAACTGTGTCAGATATAAGTACATATTAGTGGGTGCTTATTAGAGAATAAGACATTGAAGACCCATAGGAGAATCCACTAGATAGCCGTAGTCGCAAGTCGGTAGTGGCTAGTTTTTCTGCTTATGCTAGTGCATATTATTAGTCTTTTAACTTGAGGGTCCACGATAACCTTGTGTCCAATCCTCATACTTTGATTCTTCCTTGACCACTTAGTGGGTCTTTTGATTTGAGATTGGGAATGAGCTATTTGGCAAAGAGGTTTGTGAGATCTAAGATGGAATCTGACTCATCATCTTTGTGAAGAGTGAGTGCATATGCTATATGTTCTATAATAATTAATTCCAAGAAATCCTTGTACAAGGTGATGTGACAATTTTGGAAGGCATTTCCAAAGATGAGGTCACAAAGGGAATTGAACATTAAAAATAGAAGTACAGCATCATGGCTATTAGGGAGCTGACAAATATCTACCCTAGGCCTCTTTTAGAAGATAGGAGACGAAAGGATTGTGTTTGCATTGTACGCATAATCCTAGAATAGAGCATTCATTTCGGCCAATTAATTAAGCTTCATGGACTTTAGGTTGGACATAGACCATGGAGAATGGGTACTCTTTAATTAATGAGATTAACTAAATTGAGTTGCCTAGTTTAAAGGAGTTCAAACTAAAGTGAATATTTGATATTCCAAAAGTCACAAGGAGTTGTGAGTCTATGTCCAATGAATGGTAAAACTTAATGGGTTACACATAAAAACCAATGATATGGTCTATTGAAGGAAGGAGAATTTTCTAATAGTTAGAAAATTCATGGCCAGGTTTTAGGGGAGGCAAAATTGTTGAGTACTTTGACTTAAGAGTTAAGTCAAATAATTATTAATTAAATTAAAGTGTTTAATTTAATTAAGTTGGAGAGATAATTTTTTGGGAGAATTATTAAATGAAGAGTTCATTTAATAAGAATTAAAATTTAATTGCAAGACATTTCATTAGATGAAATTTGTGCTTCAATTAAATTCACTAATCACAAGTTAGTGGCTACCTAAGGAAGGGACACTTGGCATCACCTCCTTGTGGGAGGGGTGTGTGACAACTCCTCGATATGGATATGGTAGAGTGGCTGGCCAGATGCATGTGAGGTGTGCATATTTTGTGTGATTTTCTCCCAACAATATTGTGTGGTAGGAATCTAAGTTGTTAGCCTCCCATCACTCTTTCCTTCTCCCTCCTCTTTCCACCTCAATATTCCCAACCTTCCTCCCCTCATTCCCTACAAATATTCTAGCTATTCTATAGAGAATAGACCATAGATTTGGTGTGTGGACTTTTACATTAGAGGTAATCTATTTTGGTTGCTTTCACTCTTGACTTGAGCAGTTTCTAGGAGCCGATTTTTCTTCTTCTGGGTATAGCTATGGTATTTTGATCATCCTAAAATTTGGATTGAAGAATCTTCAAAGGGTTCAGGACTTCCAGGAAAATTTTCATCCAAAACTGAGTATTCCATCTAAGGGAGAATCGGTGGTTATTTTGCTGTGCTGGTGAAGAGCCTGCTGGATGGTTGAACAGAGTTTTCTTTCTCTTTGAACTTTTTTCTTTCACCCAGGTATTTTTCTATTTTAAATTTGAATCGTATGTATGTCTAGATCCTTTTGGTTTTATGTGGGCTAGTTTATTTAGTTTTTTTTCTGAAAATATTTGGATCCTAGAGCCACACAAACTTTCAAGTGGTATTGAAATCATATTTATGCTTGGATTTGGATTTTACTTGGCTTGGGTGATTGGTTCTTGTGAAGAACTGATCAAAATCACCAAGTACTCAATCCATATGATGGGTTGGAGTGTATGGATGATCTTGCTTGTGGCTCCTTGATTGATGAATTAAATCATGTTATTATGTGCTTTAATTGTTAAATCATGTTATGTGTATGTATTGATTTATTTTTTTTGATGTTAAATTTTTATTTGGTATTAGTGAATGTTATATTATGACAGATCATGTTTTGAGTGGCCTTAAGTTGTTTTGATCATTTTTGGGTCCCATAAGATTGGATATATTTGGAGATTTTTGAAGAATATGATTCTTGCTTAAACTTGTTTTTCAAGTATCTTTGGGCACTTGGTTTTTTAGTATTAAAAGGTTTTTTAATCTAAAATTTTCACCTTTTTCATGTGTTTTGATGTTTAGAAGTTGTTCTAAACTTTTTGGTGCACAAAAGTTGAGTAAAAAATGGTTTGACTTGACCATAAACCCCAAAATAGGGATGCTGCTAGCTCTTGGTAGCCCACAGTAGGGTAGTGGCCAAGAGCAACTACACAGTAGTGTGCAAGCCTTGGCTAGCAGCCCCTAGTTGGGTTTGGGATGGGGATTTGAGCTTTTTCTTTAGTTTCTTTAGTGACCAAACTTGTTTTGAAACATGTATATTGATTGCACAAATATTGTGTAAGGTCTCAAAATTATGTTGGATACTTTTTTTTATTTCTTTTAAAACTTGTTAAAGTTGATCTCCAAATGTGGCAAAAATATGATGCATAAAATCTATGCTTGTTTTTGTATGACCTATTATTTGTTAATATGATTAGCACTTAATTTTTGGAATTGAATGTCAATTCTTGATTTATTTATTGTTCATTTAAATGTTGAATAGATGATGAATGAATGGGGATGATCATGAGCCTTTTTAATATTGATTTTATTTATTTCAAGTTGTTGAAATGGGTTATATTAAATGAGGTTTGCATGCCTCTTGTTCTATTTTATAAGACTTATGAGAGTAGAATCACTAATAGTGAGGTTTTCTTTCTCTTGTAAAAGTTGTAATGAGCAAAGAGGATCCAAGGAGGCTTGAAAACCCATGAATGTATGGGATACACTCATGTAACTACTTAGTTTAATCAATCCACCTAAAATCAATCAAGTGATGCACCTATGGCTCTAAGCGCATCAGTTGTTTATGCTCATGGTTATCCCATCCCAGGAGCATACTAGGCTATTCACTTTTGTATGCTTTCCATATTCTATTGATGTATGAGATGCATAATTAGGATATAGAGAACCTAAATAAGAAGATAATAATGATGAGATCTTTGCAAGCAAAAACCCTCTACTTAGAATGTCTAAGTGTTTTCAAATATTAAGTCTAAATTGATACAAATTAAAAGTGTTTTAATTAATCAAAGCCTTCCACCAATAGTGTATGCCACAATGATGCTACTGATTTTGTGTGATAGCACTCAGTCAAAGGGGGTTACACTTAGGAGAAAAACTGTGAGCATATACTTAGCATAAGATGCACCTTTGACTTAAGAACCATTACACATTAGCACTTAGTCATAGGGGATGTCGTGAGGCCATCTTGAATTGATGATTGATTGGTGGGTTAGATTTAAAGCTTAGTAATATAGATGGCACCAGTCACATAGGTTTATATGAAAAGTAAGGCAAAATACATCAAGAGTTGCATGAGATGCAATTAGCAAAAGTTGCTTACATTTCAATTGCTCATGAATGGAACTCGATCACGCGTGTCCATTGGCAAGTCATTAGGGTCTTGATTTTCACTAAAAAATTTGATTTCCCAAATTCTTCTTGGGGGTGAAAATTTTGATAAAATAGTGGGAGAAAAATATGTTTGAAAGACCATGAACATGTTTTTAATATCAAATTCAGTCACATGCTTATATTCTCTTTTCACCTTTGAGGATTTTTGAAATCTCAAGAATGGCTAATAATTCCACTCAATATTATTTTGGAAATCAATAAACCAATTGGGCTAAACTTCCACGATGGACTTAACCTTGAAAATCATTCTAGATTCCTAGAAGTGGATATATGTCTTATATCATGGTACTCCTAATCCCTTTGGGATTAATGTAGATCTAGAGACACGTGAAAAATTTACTAATTGGGCTTAGGATCGTCCTATCCCTTAGTCTCATGATGGCATCTACAAACTTTAAAAGTCTCAAAGACACGTGAGTGGTATCTTGGTTAAGGTTTACAAGAGTTGTAACAAAATGAGGTATAAGAAGTTTATTTTGTCAAAAGAGACTTTTCAAGCTAGGAATAATGTGAAGTCATATGTCATCAACTACAATCCATGGTTGGGCTTGGAGAAGATTTTTTTTTTCCTACTTGGACATAATGATGGACAATGATCTCCATGAGGATTTAATCCTCACATCTTTATTGGGTTGTATTGATCAAAGTGTTGATCTAGAAGGAGAATACCACGATAAGGGCAAACATTTGACACCTGTTTGCTCCTCTATGTCTATGGGCCTAAGGGGTGCTAGGAAGGGAGGTAAAAGGAAAAAAGGTTCTTTCTCTAAGGGAAAACAACTATTAAAGGCATCCAGATGAGTCAAGAAGATTATAGAGAAAATAGTCGATATTATTTGTTTCTACTTTGGCAAGATAGGCCATTGAAAGCTATTTGCAAGGGTTACCTTGCAACCTTTAAGAAGGGCATGTACTTTATTGAAGTACATTTAGGATAAATTCTTCCTCATGGATATATGATATCACATGTGGTTCTTTTCTTTGTAAGTTGTTACAACAAAAGTAGAAAGAAGAATAATCCTAAGTGATGACGATATGATCCACCGCCTTAGCTAAGGAGCAAGAGTTATGACCAAAGCCAAAGGCATACAATAAGTTAGACTAAGGGAATTCCATACTTGTATTGGACCTTTGTTATAGTATACCATATATTGTTGATTACATTATTTCAATTCCTATTTTGGATAGTGAAGGATTTGATCCTTCTATATCAAATGGGAGATTGAAGGCGTTAAAGAATGGATTTTTTAATTGTTCTTGGTACACTTAACAAAGGATTATACATATTGGATTCTTAACCATCGCTAATGCACTTTCAACTAAGTAAGTAAATTGGACAACCAAGAAGATGCCATTTTTTGGTATGCAAGACTTAGGCATATCTCCAAAAATAGAATGAACAAGATGGAAGCTCTCAAAGTACTAAATATTAGTGGCATTGAGGATCTTTCTACTTGTGAATCTTGTTTGAATGGAAAAATGACCAAGACTTCTTTTGTTGGACAAACGGAGTGCCCCACAAAATCCTTTGAATTTGATCCTTATGGATGTTTGTGGACAACTAAGAGTTAGTAGGAGAAGAAGCTATTCTTACTTCATCACCTTTACTAATGATTATAGTCGGTACGAACATATGTATCTTATGAAGTACAAGTTCAAGATGTATCTTATGAAGTACAAGTTCGAGGCCTTTGAAAAGTTCAAAGCGTATAAGAATGAAGTAGAAAAGTAAAATGTACTGAGTATTAAATCTCTTCGATTAGATCGATGGAGAGAATACTCAAGTACCGAATTCTTAAATTATCTAAAGAAAAATGGGATTCTCTCACTATGGACTCTACTCAGCACACCCCAAATGGAATAGCTAAAAGAAGAAATTGTACCTTGTTAGACATGGTACGTTCCATGATAAGCTTCTTTGATGTGCTTATATCTTTTTGGAGATACACCTTAGAAACGGCTATGAGGTTACTAAATATAGTACCTTCAAAGTCGGTGCCAAAGACACCATATGAGATATGACATGACAAAGCACTCTTTTACTAATATCTCAAGGTTTGGGGATCTCCTGCATACATGAGATGGACAGTGGGAGATAAATTGGATAGTAGATTCATCTTGTGCAAGTTTGTGGGATACCCTAGAGAGTCTATGGGTTATTAATTCTATGATCCCTCAGAACAAAATGTGTTTGTTTTAAGGAATGCCCACTTTTTGGAAAAGAAATTTCTATTGCATAGAAAAAGTATTGCCGTTGAACTTGGTGACGTTTAAGATGATCAAAAAATTTCACAAGCAGTAGAAAAAAATAAATATCAAAGAGCCTCATACGCAACCTTTGAAAAGGTTGGACCAGATCAAGAAGCAACCCAAAATGTTTGAATTTCTTCATGAGACGGGCCCAATTGGATAACGATCCAAAAACCTATGAGGAAGCTATGTTGGACATAAACTCGGGACATTGACTTAAAGCCATGAGATCACAAATGGACTCCATATACTCAAACAAAGTATGGACTTTGATAGATCCACTAAAGGGAATAGTTCTCATTGGTTGTAAGTGGATCTATAAGTGAAAGCTTGGAGTAGATGGAGAAGTGGTAACTTTTAAGGCGTGACTAGTGGCAAAAGATTACACTCAAAGACCTAATATCGATTTTGAGGAAACCTTTTCACCAAATGCCTAAGTCTATTTGAATTTACTTTTCATAGGTGCATATTATGGCTATGAGACATGGAAAATGAATGTGAAAATAGTTTTCCTCAGTGAAGACATTGAAGAAAGGATTCATATGGAGCTACCACAAGATTTTACATCCAAAGGGAGTAAGAAAAAGGTTTTTAGACTCTAGAGGTCTATTTACAAACTTAAATAGGCATCCCAAACTTGAAACATATGTTTTGATTAGAAAGTTAAATCATTTGGCTTTGTCATAAATGTGTATGAACCATGTGTGTGCAAGAGGCTAGTGAGAGTAGTATATAGTTTATTATGCTTTATGTCGATGACATTCTTGTCATTAAAGATGAGAGAGAAATGTTAGAGTGTACTAACATATGGTTATCTACTCAATTCTCTATGAAGGATTTGGGAATAGCATTCTGCATATTAGGAATACGTATATATGGAGATAGATCGAAGAGGATGTTGAGGCTTTCCCAAACCCCATAAATTAACAAAATACTAATGAGATTTAGTATGGAAGAATCTAAGAAAGGAATCTTTCCATAGGACATGGCATTTGTTTCTTAAAGTCTATGGCCCCCTAAGACTAAGGAAGAGAAACAAAGAATGTCTCATATACCTTATGCCTTTACTATTGAAAGTATAATGTATGCAGTTTAATGTACTAGATTAGATGAGGCACACTCATTAAGCATTACGAGTAGGTTCCAATCTAATCTCAATGAGAGTTACTAGATAACTATAAAAATAATCCTTAAGTACTTGAGAAGGACTAAGGACTTATTTTTGGTATACAACAATGGAGAATTGAAACTTGAGGGATTTTGAATTTAAGTTCTCAATCTAATGTAGATGACCTAAAATCCACTTTTGGATTTATATTTTACCTTAATGGCGGCATGGTGAGTTATATTGGGGTAACCTTTTTCTCTAGTGGAAGGATAATATAAATTCTTGATAGTAGTCATAGACTACTTTTCCAAGTTGGTGAAAGTAAAACCATAGCCTAAATCTTAGCAAAGGAAGTCATGTCTTATCTTTGGAAAAATATTATGTACAGATTTGAAACCTATCATTTACTTATTTGGATACTAGCACTTAGTTCTCAGGAGCCAAACTCATAATATGGAATGAGAAAGTCCACACTTGAGAAGAATCGTAAAAATCTATGATGGAAAAAACATATAATGTGAAATTATGATAACAAAGTTTTTATGTTGATGATTAAGTAATGTAAGGGCAAAAGAGACTGGACCTATATGCAAACTCAACACCAAGTATAAGGGGCCTTACCTAATTGAAACGATAGTTAATCTTGCCACATACAAACTGATATGCTTGGGTAGGCAAAGCCTTCTGTGAACTTAGAATATGGTAAACTTGAGGAAGTTTTAGGCCTAAGTCCTCATCATAAGTAATGGCTTATTGTTGCCAAATTAGTTGGTTGTTTTTACTTTGATGTTTTCTTTCATGTTTAAGATTATTAGCATTAGCCCAATATTCGCCCAAGGGGCCAAAAAATAATTACCATACATTGCATTTAATTTATAATAATTTTGTTTTTCTCTGCATCATGATGACTAATTTAACAACTTTTGATTCTCCTTAATAGTGCATGTATGCTATCAAACATATAAAAAAGACAATAACAACTGACAAAGCTTTTGGGGCAACCCATGAGCAACCCTACAAATCCATTACTGTCTTGAGCCCTAAGCCCTATTTGAGACTCTATGGAGTCCTTAGACCACAAACACCACTAGTTTATGGGTTAACAATTACCAAACCTAGCTAAGCCTCGACAAATAACTCATCCGTAACCTTTAGAGGTCCCCGGAGTACAACTCAACATCAATTCGAAGGTTGGATCATTTGATCCAGTCATGCATGTAAAAGAAGACTTTCCATAATATAACAAATAAAATAAGGCTTTCGGTAAGAAAGTGCACAAAATAGTACTTCCACAAAGAGCAAAACTTTATATAATCACGAGCAAGTGATTATATGAAATCAACTATCTTAAAAGTGTATTTGTCAAATGAAAAATAAAATCACAAAAAAGAAACTTCTAAACTAATTTTCTAACATAAGAAAATAGCAAAAGGGACAACACCTTGGATTAGCAGCTAGATAAAAAGAAAATTAAATATGACCAAAAAAAAGATTAAGATGAGGCAAATACTCAAAGAGAAACCAAACTATGCCTCATAAATAGATCCATATATTGTAGTGCCAAGGCCATTGTTGGCAACTTCTCTCCATCCTCAGAGCTTACTCTCATAGTTATTAACAAAAATCTTAGGATCAAGTAGCAACAAATCCTCCTCCAAAAGGTATAGCTAGGTATCCCAATGGGAATCAACTCCAAGGGTCTTCTTTGACCAATAATTAGGAAGCCTTTCCTGTGATTGAAGTGGGAAAATGACTCATGGGCACACTTCTAGGAAAGAATGACAACCTTTATATCATTTCCCTACTAGCAATATAGAATCTATAGAAGGCCTCTATGTGTTAACTCTATTTTCTTCCTTTCCCAAGAAACAAAAGATACAAATTAAACATGATATCAAACGTAGTAGTGAAAATTTAAACAAGCAAAATATACAAGCTGAAAATAGATAAGAGACATCAAAGACTATATCAAACAACCTTAAGGATATAAATCAATCTAGAACGTCATGATTAATTTGATAGGAATGCATAATAGTTGGGGAGCTTTTCCTTGTAATTGCAAAGCCCCAACTATCATCCTAAACATAGAAAGAATTGATTTTTCCAAAGATCCCTACAAGAGGACACCCCCTTAAGGAGCCTACAACCCAGTCTAAGGAAAGTGAAAAAAGATTCAAGAGGAACAAACCTACTAAACAAGAGAGGATGAAGTCATCAATGGTGATGGTTAGACCTAAGTTAGAGAGATGATGTTGAAATCTTACAAAGTAAATAAAGGAATTTGGAGAAAACTAACTTATACATGCCTTATAACTCATAATCACTTGGATTCGAGAGAATTGTGAAACCACTATGCAATAGCTAGTGAAAACACTAAAGTACCCCTCACAGGGTGATGTCATTCATTCCTCCCTTAGAGGAAGCCTAAACTAGTGATTTCAAGCAAGTCTATCCTCTAATACAATGGCTAAAGCTGCCTAAAGGTCATTATACATTATAAACCACTACTATTACACAAGTCATGCTTAGAAGTAGATACACTACTAAGTTTGGTACTCATCCCCTAATGGGCAATCTTAATTGATACTTTGTCAAAAGAAATTTTCCTACTTTTTAACTCTAATGCAAATGACTTTAACATCAACCTAGAGGATGTGATATTTGACTTTAACTCAAATTAAACCTTGATCCTAACTTTGACTTAGAAACACAAAAGTGCTCAGGATTCCTCTTGAATAGTCTCCAAAAAATTATATAAGAAGCATTAATAGGATACTATTATCATGTGCCTGCCACTAGATTGATTGCAATTGTGCACCATGCAACCGATGCAAATGACCTTAGGTCAACCATAGTTGCATGACATAAGGGTAGTGTATCTAAACTAAGATCATGTACACTAGGGTAGATCACTATGTTCATTCTAAAACCTTAGCTTCATTTTCAAGCAACATCATCTTAGTGTCGTCTGTGAGAAGAATGGACATGTGCCTTTCTTGAATCCTAAGCTCCTCAATTAAGGGGCTATGATGAGACCTAATTGTTCATCATCAAAAGAAATCAAGGGCTTGAGATAATTTATTAGTTATTCAACCTTTGCCAAACTTTAAGATATTTTTTAACAGGCAAAACCCTACCATATATATATCGGTGAGATAATACCTTGAAGTAGATGAGCTTTTATATCTTTAAATAGATCTAATCATTAAAGAACGTTCAGAGTGTAGTTCAAAATTCTAATATCCTAATGGTATTATGAGATGAGAAAATGAGGGATGGTTGGTTGAAGGCATCTTTGTTGTCGATGATTGACAAGTTACTTGGTATGTTTCTAATGTTGGGCGGCCTACTCAACCCTTTTACCTCATTTCTAAGAGAATGAAGATTACAAGATGCTTAGGCCACAGATACTGGAGATCTTTCATAATTAGAACCTTGTGGCAAGAAGAGAAAAACTAAGAAAGCTAAACTTTGAGCAAGGGAAAAGCTCAAAGCTATGGAGATCATCTCAAATGACCCTCTAAAGCCTACTATCCTCAGGGTTCTCTAAGATTTAGATCTCAAGAAAGAGCTAGGACACTTCTTCAAGGGGAATGATTACATCTTTGTATAGAGTCTGATAGGCCATAATTATGCATTACCAAAAAGAAGATCAAAATGCATGACTAGTAAAATGAATGATAAGAAACTTTGGAGGAGAGAAAAATTAAATAATCATGCAAGAGGTGGACAAGCTATTGGAGGCTAAGTACATTCAACTGGTCCAATACCTTGAGTGGCTAGAAATGTGGAGCTAGTGCTCAAGGCAAATGAGAAAGAGATGATGAATAGTAACTTCATCAATTTGAATAAATTTTGCCTAAAAGATCCATTTCCACTACCTCATATAGATGTGTTGGTGAACTTCACGGCAGAATGCATCTAGAGCTTCCTAGATGCCTATGAGGGGTAAAACTAGATGAATCTAGCTCTAGAGGATTAGGAAAAGATAAGCATTATAATTACTCATGGCTTATACTATTATATAGTGATGCCTTTTGCTATCAATAACATATGGCACCTCTTACCAAAGGTTGGGAATTATAGTTTGAAAATATGTTCTAGGGAAATATGGGGGTATACATAGATGACATGCTGGTTAAGAGATTTCATGGCAAACTGCATCTTGAGCTTTTTAGATGCCTATTAGGGGTAAAACCAAATCAATCTGGCTCCAGAGGATCAGGAAAAAACAAGCTTTATAATTGCTTGTGGCATATACTATTACAGTATAAGGCTTTTTAGCTCAAGAACACAAGTGCTTCCTACCAAAGATTGGTAAATTATATGTTCAGAAATATGATTTGGAGAAATATAGAGATATACATAGATGATATGTTGATCAAGAGCTATGAGAAGAGAGACCACTTTTTAAATTTAGGAGAATGCCTCGTCATCTTGAAAAAGTCCAATTTGCTACTCAATCAATTGAAATGTGCTTTCAACATATGTAAAAGAAAAATTCATAGGATATATAGTGTTAATTTTGGGATAGAGACCAACCCTAATAAGATAAAAACAGTGCTACAGATATTACCTCCATGTAACGTTGCTTCATTTCTTAGTTTGTGGAGAAAGGATTACCTTTCTTCAAGATTATGAGAGAAGCCAAGGCCCTTGAATGCACCAAACAATGTGACAAAGCCTTCTAATAACTAAAGGCATATTTGACATCACTTTCATTATTGAGGAAGCTAAAAAGAGGATAACTTTATTTTTGTATCTAGCCACTATGAAGGTTGTAGTAAATGTTTCCATGGTATGAAAGAGAGCTCCTACAAGGTCTATAGGTGAGATATTTCTTTATAGAGAATTTAGCATTTATTGTGGTGATTGCCACCTAGAAACACCACCCTATTTCCAAGCTTACCAGATTGTAGTACTCGCCAATTAACTATTAAGAAAAAGAGCAATCTAAAGGCTTCTACAAGGCTAGTCAAATGGGCTATAGGTTGAGTTAATAAGGAATTGAATATTACTCTTGACCAAACATAAAAGAACAAGTCATAGCTAATTATACAATTGAAGATAGAAGAGATGACACCAGAAGTTCTTTCCCTACCTAAACCCTTTAAACAAGTTGATCCTCCATTAGTTATGGTAGTGGTGTAAAAATAGTCTTGGACATGAAGTTGAATATGAAGCAAGCTCGACATTTGTCGAATATGAAGCACCGGTTAATGTAATAAAGTTAGCTTACGTAGCTACAAAATTGTGTTTGCAAGCCCACAATGATCCCCAACCGCTGATGAACTAAGTCATAGGGGATTATGAAACTAAGGAGGATATTATATAAAAATACATTAGCCAATTTGAAGTAATTAGTCAAATGTTTGAAAGCTTTACTCTCATAAAAAATTTCTTGAAAAAAATTCAGACACTAACCAAGTGCCCTGATAGCTATGAAAAGCTAGCAGATCACCTTTCTCATACTGGACACTCCAAATTAAAAAATCCTAAAGGCTCGACCTATTCATTTACTAAAGTGATGACATTGAGGCCAATCTTGTGATATAAATGATCTTTTTTATAATATATCTACAAGACAAAAATCTTCTTAATAACTTAAAGAAGGCTCAAATAGGTGAAGATAAAAAAAATTAAGTTCATATTACTAGACGGAGACCTTTACCAATGTGGTTTCTCCCAACCCTACATAAAATGTCTATCTCCAAGAAGGGTGATATACGTAATGAGTGAGATACATGTAGGCCTTTGTGGAAATTATTTATTAATAAGATCCTTAGTGGAAACACCCATAAATAATGGTGTTTTTGGCTAACATGTAGAAAGACACTCAAGCATATGAGAAAGTTGCAAATCCTACCAAGAACATGCTGACCTAAATCACTAACCCAATGCATTTTCGCAACTCATCTGCTATCTATTTCTTTTTGCTTAATGAGCCCATAGATGTCGTGGGATTTTCCCCCTAAGCTATTGGTTAGAGAAAGTTCTTTATAGTCATAGCAGATTATTTCTCCAAGTGTGTAGAAGCATAGCTCTTGACATGCATATTGAAAAAAGAAGTCATAAGGTTTCTTTGGAGAAACATGGTATGTAGATTTAGAATTCCTTGAGAGCTAATGTTAAACAATAAGACCTAATCTATAGGAGCCAAACTAAAGGAATAATGCCATAAGTTGTTTGTCAAGCGGTTATTCTTGTCTATAGCTAGCACACAAGCCAGTAGATAAAAGAGGTCACAAACAGGACCTTACTTGAACATTTAAAGATGCAACTAAAAGATGCCAAAAGAATATCTACTCTTTTCTATACACTTGATATATCAAACTACTCCCAAGATGTTTATTAGAGAATCGCCATTCAACTTGATATACGGAGTAGAAGCAGTAACCTTGATTGAAGTCAACGAAATTAGTTAGAGGCTAAAAAACTTTGATGTCCTTCAAAATTAATAGAAATTGAGAGCAAACCTCAACCTTTTCTTGGAATGAAGAGAAGTGGCATATGTCTAAGCAAAGATACACAGAACCATAATAGAAGTATATAATGCGAATGTGTGGATAAGAAACTTTCAAGTTGAGGACCTAGTGATGAGACCTTTGTAGCAACTTAGCCAGAATAAAGGACAAGACCTAACGTACTACTTAATCCATCTAAATGTGAAACACCGCAAGATGAAATATTGTAATAATTAAGGCTACAAAACCTATAACACACATAATATTTACAAATGAAAAGGTAATCTCAATCTTACACAACCATTATTACATACCCAGTTTCAAAAGTCCTATACAACTAAGAGTGGTCACAAAACATATCAAGTTATTCAATATATAAACATCTAATGCCAACTATAAAACTATATACATCATCCTTGGAGCAAGCTTAAGCCTCTTGCTCTCTAACAGATCCTATCTAGGAAATAATTAAGAAATAGAACTAGGGGTAAGTCCTAAAGATTTAGTGAGAGGGGTACTATAAGGTGTCAAGGGGAAGCTAATGAAATAAATTCTAATAAAGCTAGTACTCAAATGAGAAAAAAATGGAAAGTTCAAGAATTTGAAAGCGGTAAACTATGTATTGACAGAATAGGGGCTTCAAATGAATAGTACATATAATAACAAGAACACGACAAAATAAAATATTTCCATATCAAAAACCATTTTCAAATCATAGCTAAACTATTGGCAAAATCTAGCCTTATTGCTCCCAGATTAAAACATAACCATAATAGAAACTAGACATATCATAAAACCTTTCTTATCTCTCCATAGCTCAAGCACTCAACTTAGCATGAGATAATTGACATGTGGCATGGTTGACCGTATGCTCGATCCTACCACTAGTAGATAATTACCTCCAATTACTTATGAGTCAAGATTGTAAGTGGGTATTAGCCAAGAGACTAATCACTGTTCGTTCATTCTGCCCGTTAATCTTTCTAGACCTAATCCCAAGCCCAATTTCCCGTGGTATCTCTACAAGTGACAAACTTTCCAAGTGCATTCCTAAAGGAATATATTGCAATGCTAATAATAAAATGGATTTCAAAATAACTGATTAGAAGCATGTATAGTATACAGAACAAAACGGTTCAATCTATAAACCACATTAGCTGGCAAAGCCATATGAATAACATGCTGAATTACACAACTAGGAGCACAAAATAAAGCAGGTTGGCAATACCAAAATATCAACACATACGGGACAGTCAGCAAGGCTATGGGGTATAAGGGATAGGAAATTGATAATACAAAAGGAAGTTCTGGGCACCAAAATGATTGCAAACAAACATAAATGAATAGACAAATAGAGAATTTCAATAAACAATGATAATTCATTTTCCCAAAGGAAGAAAGGCTATAATCTCACCTTAAGTCTCAATAGTATTGCGATCAATGTCATATTGCCCTTGAGAATTGGGACCCTTATCATCTATTCCAATGGAACGTGTTTGAGATGTCAACATGCTTACATAGTATCCTTTTAGCAATAATTAACTATTAACACCTTAATATTGAATGTTTTCTTGATTATGAAGAATATCTTTGTTATCTAGGTTTTCATTCCAATTCATGTATGGGTAATTTAGGCTAGAATATTCTAATCATCTAAACTATCCCAACTAAATCATCATGCTTCCAATTAGTATAAATATTTAGAGGTTTTGTATTGAGAGTAATGTATATTTAATTTATTAAACATGCTAATGTTGCTAAATAGTATTAAAGAGGGAATATCAATTTCAAGTCACTAATCACCTTTTACACTAATACTCTTAAAATTTATAGTCTAAGCCCATGTTTATTGATTTAGGTAAATTGCAAAAATTTATCATATCTCCTATTATTAATTAGTTCTTGCAATGTTATATAAGATCAAGCTTACAATAACATTGGCTAACTCATTTTATAATAATTAAGTCTTAATTAACAACTCAAACCCACATATCAGTACACACAAAATATATATCTATACATCTTGATTTAGAGTCATATCCTATTCACACTAAATACATGAGATATATCCTAATAATCCTTCTGCAATCAACTATGCAACAAATTATTGATTTATCTGGATTTTTACCAAACTGTTCAATTTGGAAGCCTAATCACAACATAGGACCACCACATATGTGATTGCTTCAAAGAGCTAAAGCTTTTGCTCTTGGTCCATTGATTGCCGCCACTGGAGTTGCTCGGGGGAACCACCAACCTATGCACCTCACCAAGCCCTGTATAACCCCCAAGTCAATTTTTATCTTTAACACAAATTCTTTGTTCAATTTGTTGACAAATAAAGTTGTCCTTCCTAATATTATCGTATGTCACCACCTTGATTTCTCCTCTGTTAATGGCTAGTTCACAAAA
Organism: Jacaranda copaia; assembly: GCA_014898725.1. Classification (NCBI taxonomy): domain Eukaryota; kingdom Viridiplantae; phylum Streptophyta; class Magnoliopsida; order Lamiales; family Bignoniaceae; genus Jacaranda; species Jacaranda copaia. Next base: position 142,651 of record JACGDI010004316.1, read on the forward strand.
TTGAAGCCACCAAATTATTCTTTAAGCTGAACCTATCAAAACCTACTACTTAGACCTGATTTCTAGCTTCAAATTTTAGTCATTCTGCTAGCTATTTTTGGGTGGTCTAGGTACCATTGTGTTCCTTGAGCTAAAAGGAAAGTAATGGTATGATGGTTTCAAGGTTTGTTGATGTTGGTGGAAAATTGTCAAAGAGATAAATGGGGGGATTGCATATGGGAATTAGATAAAATAAAGGGGCAGGTTTGATATTTATATAGTTAGTTTTTAGGAAATTCAAAAGGACCACAAAATTTTGTTTATCTTTTAATTTAGTCCTAGGTTTTATTAGTGCCTTAGATCGACTCATTCAATAAACTTTTATTACAATTTGGCCTTGTGAATTTTCTAACCTCTTTCAATTAAGTCTTATTTAATTAATTTTTAGGTCCCTCAAATTTGAAATATTAAAACAAAACCTTCAATTTTTCTAAAAAGTCATATTTTAATCCTTTTACCAAACTTTTACTATTTATTTTCTTGGAAATTAAATTTTGATTTTCAATCCTAATATCCCCATTGAGAAATTCTAAGGGTTGTTATAGATGTAGAGGTTAACCTCTTAGCAAACTAGATGCTAAGTGAAAATGCCCTTACAAGATAGTGGAGGTCATAAATTTGGGTGCATACAAGCTTTAGATGTTGGAGGGAAGAGAAGTACTAAAACTTGAAATATCTCCAGCTTAAGGAGTTCTTATGCATGAAATGCTAGTGATCCCTGTGAAAGATAATTAGTCTTTCAGTATTTGGTTTTAGCTTTCAATAGTTATTCTATATCTCTCAGTACTTAGAATTTTCTTGAATAAAAGTCTATCTGAGATAATGGGCAACGTCTATTTTCTTTCTTTGTTTTCTTTAACGAGAATTCTCTAACAAAAATTGAGAGAAGAGCCTTGTTACCTACCTATCAACTTGATGAAAGATATTTATAGAGAATTTGGCATAGAATTTCCATGCCACAGAGCATAATTAAGGAAATAGTTATGCATGATATTCATGGGGTGGGTAAGGTATCCTTCGATAAATTGAGGTGGTATTGTAAGGTTGTGAAGGAAACAATCCTGGAAGTATTGCGGATTATGTGGTTGACCTGATGACCCTAAAATTTTAGTGATTATTTAGCTGTTTCATAGCTAGTCTTGTGGGCTTTCTCAATAGATACAGACTACTGATTTTCTTGAATGGCACTCACATTAAGAATAAGTATAAAGAATGAATGCTTACTTAGTTCTATCACCAAGGATCCCAATAATGATCTAGTATATATAGTTGTTGATGCTGAAAATGATACTAATTAAAAGCAGTTATGCCTGAAGTTGAGAAGCATTTTAGATTCTCACCATAGCATAGGGTTCAGAAGGTTTATTTTTTTCTTTGACTAATATAATAGGCTTATTGAATCCATCTCCATGATATTTCTTGATAAGTATCATGCATATTGTTTGAGACACTTGGTTGACAACTTCAAAAAGCAAGATGGATTTTTTGTATATTATTGAAAACTATTTTATTATCTAAATTAATGTTCAAGTAGTAGTTCAAGTAATCTAATGATTATATAATTTCAATTTTAGGTAATGAGAAAGTGCCTCTTCCACAATAAGAAACATTAGTCATCTATTTTCATGAAAGTTGCATATGCTCCAACAAGGCAAGAATATACTCGACATGTAAATAATATAATGGAGTCCATACCTCTTGCTAGAGACTTCATCATGCAGTCAAAGCCCCAACATTGGGCAAATTCTTTATTTGTTAGTAATAGATGGAGAGTAATAAACAACATTTAGTCAAAATGTTGGACTAATTAGGTTAAATTGGCACAATTTATGCCTGTTGTAGCTATGGTCAATCATATACAGAATAAATCATGGTTAAAATGCATGATCAACGAAAAGAATCTAATAAACTCACTAAAGTATTATACCTGAAGCAGGAGAAAAAACTAGCAATAAATTATATGACATCTCATGTACTTAAAGTGGAAAAATATGGTGGTTGGAACTTTGAAGTCAATGATCATAAAAAATCTTATGTTGTGGATTTGCACAGCTGGAGTTGTTCATGTTGGGTATGACAAGTTAATAGAATACCTTGCAAGCATGCTTGTACCTGTATTGAGTTTAAGTTACTATTGGTGTATGACTTTATGGACCAATACTCGTAGGTTTAGATATATCAACAAGCTTACAAACTTGTACTTAACTACATACTTACTTTCGACTTGAACACATTCCAAGCAGAGGAAGAACCAACTATTTATGCACTTGACGTGACATTTCAACCAAGTCATAATGAGATATAGAGATTTCCATCTCAAACTCAATTAGGTGTAGACGATATATAGAACTGGGCATAACCGTTGTACATGCACAGAAGCTATGACTAGCTAGATTAGCTTGACCTTGCTAATGTATTGCTTACCATTATATTTTATATGCACACTTGTCATAAATTTTTGTTGTTACTAAGTAACTAATATCGTTTTTTTATTTATTATTAATCCACAAGGGGACAGTGTATGGAGGAGGATACAATCAATGAAAGAAAGATTATATAATGCTCAGAAACTAATTACAACAAGTAATTTTTGCTTTTTGAAAGACATGTTTGATTTAGACTATTTGTATTGTTATGTAGTAACATTTGTTGACTTTTTGTTGGAATGTTTGGTATTGTATCTAGTGTAATATATCAAGATTTTTAGATACTATATCAAATTTCTTGGATACTTTAAATGCAGATAAAAATACCATTTTATTTTAATAATGATATTGGATATCCCAAAAAAAAGTATCCCGTTTAGGTACTTATGTACTTTAGAACTTCATTTATGTACTGAAATCACATTATTGTGCACTTATAATGAGGGAGTTTGTACTTGCTTTTCCAAAGGCTGAGTTTAACTTCTATTTGATGCTGGAAACATCCTATAAGTGATAATATGTGTTTGAATGTTTGGAATTGCACCTAGTGTAATATATCAAGATTTTTAGATATTATGTCAAATTTCTTGGGTTCGTTAAATACAAATAAAAATACCATTTCTGTCAACAGTGATACTAGATATCCAAAAAAAATACCCTATTTTGGTACTTATGTATTTCAAAACTACATTTATGCATTGAAATTGCACTAGTTATGTACTTATAATAAGGGTTTTTATACTTATTTTTCTAAAGATCAAGTTTAGCTTCAATTCAATGTAGGGAACAACCCATAAGTGATAGTACGTGTTGGAATTTTTGGTATTGTATCTTATGTAATATATCATGTTTTTTAGATATTATATCAAATATCTTAGATAACTTAAATGCAGATAAAACTACCATTTTTTGTTAACAATGATACTAGATATCCCAAACAAATACACAGTTTAGGCACTTATGTACTTCAAAACTGCAATTATGTACTAAAATTGCACTAGTTATGTATTTATATTGAGGGGTTTTGTACTTACCTTTTTAAATGTCGATTTTACCTCAACTCGATGCATGGAAGAAATGATTGTGATAGTACATGTTGGAATGTTTGGAAACATAAACACCTATATCCAACCACTTGTGCTATTGTTTATACTAATATAAACTATTGATACCCTAGCCAAATGAATCCTTCCAACATCTACTTCCAAAACTACTGAACCTATCATGACTATATGAGTCCTTGAACTAATACTTCATGGTTTTATGATTATGCAATGTCCAAATTAGGTGGAAAACAATCCCTTATGCACTGAATATTATATTAAAAAAAAGTACCTAGTTTCGGTATTTTTGTGCTTCATGACAATGTTTATGCGTTAAATTTGACAATGTTGTGTACTTACGTTTAGGGGTTATGTACTTATTTTTCCAAATGCCAACTTTAACCTCATTTCAACAAATAGAACAAACATTGTTGACCCTAATGCAATAAATTCATGATATATTAAAGAAATGTTTGCGGTAGTATGTGTTGGAATGCTTGGGAACACAAAAATGTTAACACTACTAAAAAAATGCTTTTGTGATGGAAAACATTCTGTGGAATTTGCGACGAAAAGTCCGTCACAAAATTTTCTATCAAAAAATCTGTTGCAAAAAGAAAAAAATGAAAAAAAATTGTAATAGATTTTGTGAAATTTTGTGACGGATTTTGATCCATTGCAAAACAGCAATTTTAATTTATTGTTATGCAACGTAAATTTACATAAAAACTCATTGTTGATGTACTATATGATTGCAATCTTTATGATTGTTTCTAAATTTATGGTGGTGATTTGTTTAATGTCATTTATCTATAATAATTTACATAATAATATTTTTTTATAGATTTCTAGTAATAGAAATGGAAAAAATAAGGTTGTTTCATCTAACTCTGGATTGGAGTCATATATCCCTCCACACACTCATCCAAAAGTTGTGCTGAGTAGTTCTCTATTAGATGCATCACCTACTCCTTTATCTATCCCATCTATACCAGCATCTGCAGATATTGAGAGCACAGATGTTACTCAAAAGACATTTATTCGACCTCAAAGGAGAGTAATATTTTTTAATCTTTTTAATTACAATAATATATAATGTTATGTGTACTTCTAAATTATATTTTATCTTTATAGTATATGTTGTAAACATGTCTTTGTGAAATATGTTCTCCAAGGAGTTGTAATTTGCCCAGGAGATAAGTACTATTATTAGAAGGCACTTACGACAAGTTTGTAGATCATGGAAAAAAATTCCAAATGGAGTTAGAACAATGTGGTTTGGGGAGTTTGAGGTAAGAATTATTTTAAGTATCATACAATTTTTATTCTTAATTAGATTTCAAAATGGAAGAGTTCTCTAAATGTTTTAAATTCTTTTATGTGCCTAAAAAAACATTTACTTGGTATGAAAGTCAGAGTGCACTGATTCGCAAAATAGTGGAGCATCATGGCTTAGAGATATTGAAAAATGAATTACATCAAGCATGTCAATCCAAAAAAAAAGCCCATTTAGATAGGAGATGAAGTTTGGGATGGATTGCTTCAAGAATGGGGCAATGATAGATTCCAAAAAATAAGTGCTCAAAATAAAGCAAATCGGGCATCAAACTATCGTGGTGTTGTATTTCACTTCATTACGATGGATACATCTCATACCTACCGCACAAAAATAAATTGGTAATTTTTATAAAAGTATCAATATTTAATTTTAATTATAACTAATTTCTAATAAATATGTTTGGATGTAGGAGAAAAAACTTGGACACCCACCTAGACTTGTAGAATCATTTATGTGTACACATTCTACATTAAATGAAAGAGGTGAATACATATGGATCAATGAACGTGCACAAAATACTTATGTAAGTAGTATGTTATATAAAAATAAAGAAAGTTTAAATGTTATAAAATTAATGTAGAAATTTTAAATTTTTGTATCTGTTGATCATTCTATGTACTTCATGTATAGAATACATTCAATAGTCAACTAGAAGAGTTCTCCAGTCAAAGTTCAAGTAATGGTGTCAACAATTCTTTGGTACCTATGTCACTCAACTTCAGGTGAAAGTTCTAAGTTATTAATTTATGTTTTATTTTATTTTCAAATTGAATTATTTGATTTTTATTAATTTGTGGTAATATTATTTATGCAAATGTGAAAAAACAATAGTAGGCGGATCGAAGAAGGGGCAGATGTATGGACTTGGAAGTGAGGTTTCGTTTGTCTTGGATCAGTCGTCTGAAAGACTTCCAAATAATCTGCCCTATGAAAGTGAAGAAATTAAAACTTTGAAAGAAGAAGTGACTATGTTGAAAGAACAAATGACATACTATAAATAAGAAAATATAATGTTTAAACAAAAATTCATGGATATAGAGGTGATCATGTGACAAAAGTTCATGCAGCAGAATATGCATACCTCATCACCATCAATTCATCCACAAACATCATCATTTTATCTACCCACAAATCTCTCCTTCATGGCATTGGGTGCACATTTACCTCGGCCAGAGGTATCTCCTACACCATTCTTATCTAAATTTTCTAATGAACAGCCACGAAGAAACATATATGATGATTGATTCTTGTGTATGAATATTTAGGTACATACTATTTTAAGATGATTACACTTTGATAATTACATTTTAATACTTTAATATTGTTGAAATTATAAATATTTTGGCTATTTAATGTTATATTTGGATTTTGTGGAAGATTTGTTGTTTTATCATTCGATGATTATAAACATTGTTAAGTATGGTAATTTTGGATTTATGAATATATTATTATTGATTATAGGTTTTTAATATTGGAAAAATGTTGCAAAATAAAAACTTAAAAATAATTTGCGATGGAAAATTTTTTCAAAAATTGCATTTTGCGATGGAAAAATCCGTCGCAAAAAATACCAAAAAACTGAACATTTGCAACGGACAAAAATTCATTGCAAAATTATAGATTTGCGATGGAATTTTTCTTTGCAAAGCAAAAACTCAAAATTTAGTCTAGATTTTTCCATCATAAATTTGCGTTGGAATGTTCTGTTATAGATTTGCAACAAAAAATTTCGTCGCAAAATCCATCGCAAATTATTGCAATAAAAGATTTTGCGATGGATTTTCTCTGTCACAAAATCTATCACAAAAATTCATCTTTTAGTAGAACCAATCACTTGTGCTCTCATTCATACTCATATAAACCAATGATGCACTAACCAAATGAATCCTTCCAACACCCTCTCCAAAACCATCGAACCTATAATGACTATATGAGTATTGGGACTAGTACTTCATGGTCTTATGATCACGCAATGGTTAGATTAGGCCATATTAAAAACGATACCTTATACAATGAGAATGATATTGGAAATTTGAAAAAAAGTACCCAGTTTTAGCACTTAAGTACTTCATGACTGCATTTATTAATGAATTTAACGATGTTGTGTACTTACTTTTAGGGGTCCTGCACTTAAAACTTTGCTTTTTTACACTAAATTCTCATTGTTCTGTATATCTTTTGTATTTTCTAGTTCTTGCTTTTATACTTATTTCTCATTCTACTTGCTACCATTTTTGGGAATTAAGTACTATTTTGCTTAATATGAATGCCATATACATCTTCAAATGTACTACAGATAGACCAACATGTAATGCATATATGTAACATGTAACATTGCCTACATAAATGAAAGACCAAATCACCATAAATCTTATAACCAAACTAGCTTTATCAAAATAATAACCATCCAAAATCACACATCTAACAACATTGTTGTTTTCATTTATACTATAACTGATACCAATAGTAAAACGAATGATAGTTCATACATGGTTGAGTATACTGAGAATACAAAGTGAAATACTATATTACTTTAGACTAGTACTAAATTTTTGTATTTAATATTGAATCTAGTTTGGCCACCATAGCTTGACTGCTTGTCACCATGACCATTTGACCTCAGCAGTTAAACTATCTTTTCCTTTCTTTTGCTTGATGACCTTAACTTGCAAGCAAGAAGCCTTCCACATATTATATCAAAATGCGGCAAGCTATCCTCATATTGTACCAGAGTACGACAAGCCATGCTCATGGCTTAGAATCATAACAACTATATATGCTCAATATGCATCAATAAAACATAAGCTTGCATAGTTCCAAAAGTCTTTTTTGTTCCTTGCATAACACTCCATCTAAACATAGCAATAAACTTGACAGTCCACATCGCCTATTTGTTAGCAACACTAGCCATATTGGAAGCCTGAGGTATCCTATTATTAACTTACCTTGCATAGTGTAATTATAACATCATTTATTATTTTGAAGAAAACTGTTTACATGAATATTTTTAAAAGACAACAAACTTACGTAAACACTTGCTATTGGTTTTGACATTGTGGACCAAACAAAGTTCATCTATGTAAATTTCTATGTGGATACATAAAAACCAAGAAGAACCAATGGAACTTACAAACAATTGAAAAAATAACAAATTGGCACCTGGGCAACGCATCTAAATTGAGCTACTCAAATATCTTTCATAGACTTACATTCATATTAGATCCTCAAGAAACATTGGATATTGTTGTGGTTTTATTGTATGTTTCTTATTCAGTATCTCCAGCTGGTTCAATATTGTAGTCTACTAGTTGTATTGGTATTAGTACTCATTTTACTATGTAGAGTATTGAATATTTTATAAATTATTACTTGAACATTGGTAAACATACACCACATTCCTTGTCCAAAAGAAATAATAAAAGAGCTGCTACACAGTATCTTCAAATAACAATCAATGAAATCACATGTAAGCTCTTTTCTAAATAATAGATCACACAAAATATTTCCTTTGAAGAAATGTTCATGTTAATCCAAAACAATAACACTACAAAATAAGCCAAGATTATTAGTTAAGAGAACCTTAAAATTTTAACACAAGGAAAAACAAGTAGAAAATTATTATTACTCCACATTAGCTTGAGATAAAAAAAATTTAATAATGCTTTGTTGTCTATCAGTAATGTCATTGCATCCTCTATAATCTTTTCTCAATCAAAATTCACTTAGGTGAATTCCAAAACCTTTAGCAACAACATGTTGTAAACAACAATAGCACCCTATGAGATACATATAATTAGCATTAAAAAGAATAGGCAGCAATATTCTTTCTTAGTAACTTCAGTATTAAAAAACTAATTTACATTACTTTTTGTTCATAATTTTGGTACTTTTGAAAAGAGATAAAGTATTATACATCAAACCCCAAAATATTTAAACTCATTTATGCAGTATCAATCTTCTTTTTTTCAATATCTTGGGTGACTTTTTTAGCATCATCAATCTCCTTAGTTATACTTTGGCTCACCTCTGTAACCTTTCTACCCCTACCATAGCCTCTATGAGTGCAAACTTTGATTCTCTTTGATGCTTGTTCTCGTACTTTGGACAATAAAAGAGGTATGATCATGCTTCTTTTTGCTCTTTTCTTCATGTGGAATGTCATCTTTCCCTTTTTTTCCCTTTGTAACATCACCATCACCATCACTGTGATGATCATTATAACCATCATTACCCCCACATAGAAGTCTCAAACTCATCAACAACAGCCTCCAAATGTGGTTTCTCATAATTATCTTAAACACCAACCATAGCATTATCATCATCCTCTTCTTTTTCAATGTCTTTTTCTTTGTCCTTCTTATCTTCATTCTCCTTCATCATTTCAATCATCTTCTCCTCATCAGTTTCATTTCCTTTACTCTCCAAAATTTTAATTTTATACTTCAACAGTTCCACTTCTTCATTTTTCTACTTCAATTGAGCTTCAAATTTTAAAACATCATAGCCTAACATTGAAGGAACTGTATAAAGAGTACAAAATTATTAATATAGTAACAAAGTAAACTTCAAATAGTAATGATGTACATCTAAATAATTACTTGTGCTAAAGTGACAAGCTTTTTCTCCCTAGGAAAGGGATAGATAAGTACAATATGTTACAATAGGAATTTACACATTTCTTTTAAATGTCAAAACTCATAGAGAATTTCTTTTTAATTTGCTTTAGAGCTTTCTCTACTTCAATCACATTCTTTGGGATCTTACTATTAGCCCACCTAAAGAACTGCAGGCATGCATACAACAATTTGGGTTTCCTCAAAGAAGAAATGTGCTCATGCACCCATCCCTCATGCACCCATCCCTGTCATTTATAAAGAAAAAACTTATAGTTATTTACAGTAAATGATAATAATTTTATAATTTAAAAATTCAAAGACATTCACTAAAAGACCAATAGTACAACTATCAAAGTATTTATTCCTCTGCACTTCCTTTGTATCACCTCCTAAATGATTCATCAATCTTAAAATATAAAGTTGTATGCTGCCTCCCCCGATTTATACAACTCAATAGAAGATAGATCATTGACATAAGGGATGACAAAATAAGGTGTGCAATGGTTGCTTATTGGAAACAGAGTACAATGAAAAATAAAAAGTATATACAACCTAGCAAAATCTTTTATATCTTGATCAGTGTGTTTATCCACAAATTCTTGTAACCTTTTAAATATTTGTACACGGTTAACATTCAAAACAATTTTGAAAAACAAAACAATTGGCTATATCTCACTTCATCTATAGACTGATGTCCACAGGTTGCCCCACATGAGACAACGTCAATATTAAAGAAAACTCTAGCCCCCTAAAAGGAATTTTGATATCTTCACTAAAGACATATGAAGTATTCTGTATGTTGAATCACCTTATGATTGCTTGAACTCTATTAAAGTCAAATTCAACTGTAGCATATTGTAGTAGACGTAGATTGGGGCTTTTAGGGCCTATAGGTGTCTGGACCCAATTCTGGGTTGTAACTCCTTCATTGCTATGTAAAACTATGCAAAGGAGTAGTGGAAGTATATTAATGATCCATTGCTATAAATACAAAAAGTATGTAAATAAATACTAGAAACATCTCTATATATACTTATATTTAAGGTTTCCATATTGAAAACGTAAACAAAAATACTAACATAGAGTACTTTTGCACAACAAATATATGCGTATAGCACTAAATAAATTAATGTTATGTTTTTCTTCATACACAATAGAAAATCACTAAACATGATGTACACCTTTCAAACAAATCATATTTTGAATATAAACCCTAAAAAATTAAATGGCCAACATACCTAAGATTAATCATATTGTAAACCAACTCAATCATTACAAAATAAGTTTCATAACAATTAGAACAAAAAATTTAAAAGCAAAATACAAAAAAATAGGGTTTTTGAATATTATTTACTTTAGTACACAAAATACTACCTTACATACAAAAATATGAACTCAAGTATGTATTCATTTAAAATGCATATATAAACAGAGGTTTCAGGTATGTTTCACAAACATTCCACAAAAATTGTTGCAAACTCAGCACTTGAATAGAAAAATATTGTCTATAATTTGATGGATGCGAGTGAAACAAAAAAGAAATTCAACAGAACAGGAGTAAAAGACGAAAAGTTTCCTTTCAAAACTCACACACCAAATGGAAATGCTTCAAATGGCAGTGTATAGTGAAGGGAAGCTTCAGTTGAAGAAAAGGGTGGGGGGAGGGGGATCAATACAAAGTTTGAAAAAAAAAAAGAGGAGAAATGAGTAAAAGCATGCCCATGATTTCATCTATCTCAATAACAGAAAGATGGGTCGATGTTTTTTGATAATTTGGTATTCAAATGGAGGTCATTTCGAGAATTAAATACATAATAGGAAGTGATTTCAAAATGAAATAAAGGTTAAAGAATTAAGAGTCATAATTTTTAAATCAAAACTAAACACAAAATAAAAGTTGTCATTATAATATTATTTAAATGACGCTCTTAATGCAGCTAAATATGATTTTTCTTGTTGTGTTGGCTTAGAGATTTTTAAGCCAATTAACCGTTTGCGCATCGAACATGTGGTTAAATGAAAAATATGAAAGAGCGTTTGGATTGAAGCAAAGTGAAGATTTGACTTGTGTTTGTGCAGGGACTCTCTTAGAAGAAACACGTTTAGAGCCCACCAGAGTGTCGCCACGTGTTGTGAAACGGCCTCACCTCCCCCACTCATCACCAGGCGTCTGATCGTTTTCTACGTATGCGCAGTTAAAGCTCGCATTTAACCCCCAACCCCCGTCGGGTGAATTATTCACAATTACTGTTACACAAGGAGAAAAGCATTAGACAGCTAGACTCAGATAGAGAGAAACAATTATGCGTTTGGTGAAGAAAGATAAAAGAAGAAGACAAGTGCTAAAGAAAGAAGGAAGAAGAACGAAAGGACTTTAAAGCACAACCGACACGAGACGAAGGGGTATTTACTATTACTCCTTTTTGGATTTCTAACCCCTCTTTCCTGGCTTTCATTTTTTCAACTCATTAATTAATTTTGGTTGGTCTGTTCTTTCTGCTTTTAAATTTTCCTGTTGGTTTTTAGCACTTCATCTCCGTTGTGCTCTATATTTTTTTTCTTTCACATAGAAGGGTGAAATTTTCTTCCTAGCTTACACCTGAATAGTCTTCACTATTTTTGCATTTTTTTTCCTTTTAAGTGCTTGTGTTTTTTGAGCATGTTTTGCTGCCATGTAAGTCCTTAATTCTCGTTTTGATGGGGTTTTGCTTCCAGTGTTTTCAAATGGTATTTGACATGAAATTAGCACTTCTCCTCATCTTATTTTTCACTTTAAATTCATCAGTAATATTCTTAAATCCCCACTTGTTTTAACATTTCCTTTCACTTTTATATATGTAGCATATAGTGCTGCTTTAGTTTTGAATGCTATTTCCTGTTTCTGATTTTCATTTTTCACAGGTGTGGATAAAGTGAGAGGAAGGGCATAATAGAGCCAGCTCTATTGGTAAAAGCCTCTTAAATTTTTAAGAAGCTTCAGAAGATTAAAGAGGAAACTAAACGAAAATGTATGGAGATTGCCAAGTGCTGTCAGCCATGGGAGGAAATGCTATTCCCTCCGATAATTCCCTCTACTCATCATCGTCGATCCAGAACCCCAACTTTAATTTCATGGCTACCATCAACCCTTTCAACATCTTTTCTCCTATCATCCCAGTAAGCATTAATTAACTTTTCTTTATACACTAATTTGTTGTGCCTTTAAAGAACTAGGTTAAATAATCAATTGATTGTTTTTGGTTAAAAAAAAATCAGAAAGAAGAAACTGGGATGGCTAAAAGCAAAGAGGAAATGGAAAGTGGTTCTGGAAGTGAACACATTGAAGGGTTATCTGGGAATGAGCAAGAGGCGGAGCAACAGCCACAGACCAAGAAAAAACGCTACCATCGCCACACCGCTCGACAGATCCAAGAAATGGAAGCGTACGTTACGCCTCCCGCCGTGTCTTCTTCTCTTTCCTGCAATTTTTGAAGAGAAACAAATGCAAGAATTAAAGAATTATTTCTTTCTTTTTTTTTCCTTTATGGAATTAATGCTCATTATTAGTTTGTCTAATAGTTTCTAATTTGCATACATATCCAGATTGTTTAAGGAATGTCCACACCCTGATGACAAACAACGACTGAGACTGAGCCAAGAACTTGGCCTGAAACCACGACAAGTCAAGTTTTGGTTCCAAAACCGCCGAACCCAGATGAAGGTGAGCATTTTAGAATCACGCCATTACTCTCTCTCTCTCTCTCTCTCTCTCTCTCTCTCTCTCTCTCTCTCCAGATTCTAGAGAGAAAGAGAGAGAGCTTTCATTTTCATGGAAAGCCCTTGATTTCTTTTCCAGCTGTGAAGAACTATATATATATATATAACATTAGTGCATCAGCTAGCTAGGCCAGCATGATGTCCCATGGGATGAGGGCTTTGTTTCATTTACTACAAAAGGTCAGAAATGAAAGCGCTAACAAGAAACTGGTCCTCTAAGAGCGCATGCCAAGTATCCACCACCGCAAGGCGCACAGTATCCATGATGAGGAGCTCCACATTAACTTAGGGTTGCTTTCAGAAACTGCAAATCACCATTAATTTTTGCAGTTGGGGGATGCGCAGTCAACCCTACCTCCACTGCTGCATGAGCTCCCAAGGGAACCTAGACTTTAATGCGTAGAATCTAATTAGGGTTAGGGTCTTGCTGGAGATACTGCTTGACAAAATATTAATCAATTAATAAATATACTTGTTTATATAAAATGTCCAGTTGAATTCTTTTGGAATTATTCCTACATTTGGGAGTTGATTTTGACCATGGTACGTGTTTAGGCACAACAAGACAGACAGGACAATGTTGTGCTGCGGGCAGAAAATGAAAGCTTAAAGAATGAGAATTATCGGTTGCAAGCAACACTAGGGAATATAGTATGCCCTAGCTGTGGGGGCCCAGCCATGCTGGGGGAGATGGGTTATGATGAACAGCAGCTACGGATTGAAAATGCCCGTCTCAAGGAGGAGGTACTCTATTTTTTCGGTTTTTTGGATTATTCCCTCACTCTTAATTATTATGTGCTAAACATTAAGGAACAGAATTATATAGGTTAAGTTACACATTCTTGTGCTGGGCATTTCATACGATTTGAGGAATAAAAATATTTTGAGCATGTACACTGCTCATCTCTGTAAGTGCTTTTGGAGAAAAAATTGCACTCCCCGTCAAGTAATTTTGTCCAATTTAAAATTCTGTTTTTCAACTTACTGAATTTCCAATTTAATCTTATGTATTTTAGATTTAATATGACAATTTTATTTAACATATAAGACCAAATTTAAAGTTAGAGAAGTTATATATATTGAAAAAAATCCTAAAGCGGCTAAATTATAGGGATGAGAAATGCAAATTTATCAATATTTTCTTTAGTCATCAAAATTACAAAACAATTGTATATGTTTAGTTTAACTAAATTAAAAGTAAAGTTTTTTTTTCCTCAATAATCAATTAATCACTATTATAAGGAGTAACATTGATGACAACGCGTCAAGTGATGGTCTCTTGTGTATTTAAAATATATTAAGTGATAATAATTTTTATATTTAAAATTTTTTTATTTTTACTAGCTTCAATTATTCATACCAAGTAGGCATTCTGGTATAATAGTTTTTCTGAGAGGCCAAATGGCAAGTACATATTTCATTATATATATATAAACACATATGTACAGAAGTATGTTATCAAAATCCTTTCTTTTGGAATTCTGTAAGCAGTTTGAATAATCTATTTCAAATTTCTATTTCATTTTTTATTTTGTCCTATAAATATATGTCGCGTTCATTAAATATTTTTTATATAAAAATAATTGATAGTGAATTAAATATAAAGAGATGAAATAGAAATTAAAATAAAAAATCTAAAATATTTTGGTGAGACTTTTAGAAATGAAAACTAAAATACAAGGCCAAGAATAATGGCCATTGAATGTTATACAAATGCTTGCAAAAGTGGTCTTTCGTTTCTTCTCTCTTATAATTGAAATCCTTGCGAGGTACGTAAAACAGTTTGAGCGCATGTGCTGCCTCGTTTCGCAATACAGTGGGCGTCCGATGCCGGCAATGGAACCAACTCCTCTCCTCGGCCCTTCGCTAGAACTGGATATGAGTGCATATCCAAGAAAATTTGAACAAGAGCACATGAGCAACTGCTCTCCTGATATGATTAATCCTCTGCCCTTTATTCCTCGAAACCCCCACTTTCCGGGGAATAATTCCTTGATCTTGGAAGAGGAAAAATCTCTAGCCCTGGACCTAGCGTTGTCGTCTATGGATGAACTGGTGAAAATGTGCCGCATGGGCGGACCACTTTGGATTCCATCAACAAAGACGGGGAAGCAGGTGCTCAATCTTGAAGAGTATGCCAGAATGTTTTCTTGGTCTGCCAAGAATTCTCATGATCAGTTCAGGACCGAAGCTACGAGAGACACCGCCGTCGTTATAATGAATAGCATTACCCTCGTCGATGCATTCCTCGATGCAGTAAGTACTATGGAATTAATGCTCTTCTATTGATTGCTTGATTAGTACTTTCCTAAGGGCACATGTGATATGGAATGTAGAAAATACTGGAGACTTTTAATATGAGAATATAAGATTAGATTAAAACATTTAATATTTTGTTTTATGATGAAGATTTGCTTATCAATTAGTTGCCAAAACAATATCTTCTAATATCTTTGTTATTGCTTGATATGTAGTATTAGTTTTTTAAACGATAAATTTGCCGCTAATAAAAACATTGCCCCCGCTCCAACTCCACTTAAAGGTCATCTTCTACTTCAAAGGGTAAATTTGACATATGCATTGAAGTCAAATTGCACTATTAATCACCCCCACAGTCACAACTACAATAATATCTAATATTTACTACAGTTGCAGGCTATGGCAAAATTACGAGCCAGCCTGCTTTGTTTATTATGAATATCAACCATGCGATTAGATTAAATTAATTAGGATCCCATTTCTATGCTAACAGCGTGCACCAAATGTGTCCTAGAGAAATTAGATTACTCTAAATGAGTTCAATATTTCTAAAAGTTAATATCCTACTCCTTTTACACCAAATGATATATATATACACACATATATGTTCCTTTATTCTAACATTTAAGCATTCAATTGTAAAGATAAACATAATCTTGGGAGATATGACACTGAGTCTTTCAATATGATATGAAAATGCGTCTTGCCTGCCGTCTTTCAGAACAAATGGATGGAGCTGTTCCCTTCCATCATTTCCAGGGCAAAAACGCTTCAACTAGTGCATTCAGAGACTTCTGATCATGCTAATGGTTCTCTTCGCCTGGTGAGTTCTTTTCTTTTTCTCCATTTAATGTTTTTCCCTTCTGCTGGACATTCAACGTTCTTGCATTTGAAAAATGTCCTCAGCTGTGCAATACATAAGAATTGTACACATTTTGTTTCCATCCAAACTTAATATTAGCTATCTGATCTGGTTCCCCCAATTACCCTGTCACAGATGTATGCAGAAGTACAAGTTCTTTCCCCACTAGTGCCCACAAGAGAGGCTCACTTCCTTCGTTACTGCCAGCACAATGCAGAGGAGGGAAATTGGACCATTGTTGATTTCCCCATTGACAGCTTCCAGATCGATTATCCACCTTCTTTTCCTTATTACAGAAGACGGCCTTCCGGGTGCATCATTCAAGACATGCCCAATGGATACTCAAGGGTGATTTCTTATACAAGCACCTCGAATTTTTTGGCTGATTGTTGCTTCTTTTCATTTGCTGGCAAGCACACACTGTCAGCAATAGTAAAATTGCATCATATTTAGTTTAAATCCATAATGTCTTTGAAATCTTAGGTGACGTGGGTTGAGCATGCAGAGGTTGAGGATAGTCCTATCCACCAAGTTTTCAGTAATTTAGTGAGTAGTTGTGTAGCTTTTGGAGCGCAGCGCTGGTTAGCTGTTTTGCAGCGACAATGCGAGAGACTTGCTAGCCTCATGGCTAGAAATATATCCGACCTCGGAGGTAGCTATACTTGTTTAATTTCTGTCTTCCCAAAACATACAATCTAAGTAAAAGTCATATGATGTGCTAATTAATCTGTAGATTTCTATTAAGTTAGCTCGCTACTTGGAACTCGGAGTCATGGTAAATGGTATGCAAATCTGTAAAAGTAATCACGGATTATTTGTATATGATCATGTATTTTGATGATACTTAATGTCCCACATTAAAAGGAGTCGAAAGCTTGAGATAGTTTATAAGTTATTTTCCCTCTTTTACACTTCGATGCACTTTTTTTGTACAAAGCCCCCTGTCTTATGCTTGTGGGCAACAATAACTCCATACAATTGAGCCTCCATGTTTGAGGATACACTATTCAACATCACATTTATATTCCCCTTTGTACCTTTATATATCCCCAATCTCTTCGAAAGCTTATAAGCTTGCCTTTATTTATTTTCCATTCATGAAATGACTTTTAGGTATATATAATTCTCAATTTTTCTTCTATTGCACGAACTACAGTGATCCCATCTCCTGAAGCACGAAAAAGTGTGATGAATCTGGCTCAGCGGATGATCCGCACATTCTGTCTCAACATAAGCAATTGTTATGAGCAGTCTTGGACTGCCCTTTCTGATTCTGCCGATGACACCGTCAGAGTAACCACAAGAAAGGTGACGGAGCCTGGCCAGCCAAACGGCTTGATTCTTAGCGCCGTCTCCACTACTTGGCTTCCATATCTACAAAAACAGGTGTTTGATTTCTTGAGGGATGAGCGTCGTAGAGCCCAGGTAGTTTTATAGAACTTCATTATCTATTGATGTGTGCATAATTAATTTGCTTAGTTGTCCTATGCAAAATATTAGTGACCTAAATTTGTATCAAAACATTCCACAGCTGGAAGTTCTCTCCAATGGGAATTCATTACATGAAGTGGCTCACATTGCAAATGGCTCTCATCCTGGAAACTGCATTTCTCTTCTTCGAATTGATGTAAGTGAGTTCTAATTTTCTTGCTGCAAAATCATCACTTCAAATTGGAGTTATTGCTCACAATTAATTTACTTTGTTTCTAAAGACAAACTTGTGATGATTTCAGGTTGCTAGCAACTCATCTCAGAGCGTGGAGCTGGTTCTGCAAGAAAGCTCGTCAGATGATTCAGGGAGTATGGTAGTGTACACCACTATTGATATCGATGCGATCCAGATGGCAATGAACGGTGAGGATCCATCATGCATTCCTCTCCTCCCATTGGGATTTGTCATAGTCCCAATGGGGCAGACCAACGACGACTCCAGCATTGCCAATGAGGCCAACATAAAGCAAGCTTCAGAGGACAGTCAGGTTCACCTGCCTGACTCTGGCTGCCTGCTGACCATAGGCCTTCAAGTTCTTGCAAGCACAACCCCAACTGCAAAGCTCAGTCTTTCCAGCGTCACAGCCATTAACCATCACCTGTGCAACACTGTCCAGCAAATCAACGCAGTTTTGGGCAATAGCAGCATTAATTTGGCGCCAAATGTGGAGCTTGAGGCTGCACCGGACAAACCAACTGATCCCAGCTCCACATCCTAATGAGCTCGTTCTTTTTTTGGTTTCAACCCTGGGGGAGTGGGATATTCATCCATCATTTAACAAACGTAGCAAAGTAGGTTTTGCCCTGAAGATATGATTCACAAAAACAGAAAGGAGGAGGTTAAAGGCCTAATGCATAACTAGTGAACATGTTCTTTTTCGTTTGTTAGTACTCAGTAGGGATGGTTTGAGATGATTGCAAAAGGTGTGGAAGTTTCGGGGCTGCGAATTAGAAGTCAAGAGCGCACCAGATAATGATACAATATCCTTGCTACTTGTTAAGGCTCTATATGAATGTTGAATACTTGTTGGCCTCAACATCTAGCAAGGGTGGTGGTTCGGGTATTGACTTCTTTTGCTCATTAATGTTGACCCTTCTGAATTGATTAATGCTTCCTTATTCAACGCAGGTGGATTCTCAATTGTTGTTATTGGTGTGGCCGCCATGTGTTTCTGGGTTACTTTCCTTTTCTTGGTTGGCAATCTACAGTTTTTCATTGTCCCTTGTTCCACCTATTAGATATGGAGTGAATTGCAAAAGGCCAAAAAGTCTTACTCTAATAAAAAATTAGGGATCCTGCTATATGCGAAAAAAATAAAGTACCCAAAATTTTTTGGACCAGTCTATCGTGAGATGAAGTTGTATTTTTACTCACAAGATAAGACACAGTTTTTTATAATAAAAAAAATTTATTTCACAACAAATTGTTGATTTGTATTCTAAAATTTTAATACATTAATATGTACTAGTACATTAATAACGTTGGGTTTTAATTAAAGCTTCACTGTGTGTAGATTTAACTTATAATCGAATCTCATTTCAAAAATATGTTTTTTCCTTGGGGCACAATTTATAACCGACATAGATAGGATGATAAAGAATATTTTTCTTGCTTTCGCGCGTCGATTTAAAATGAATAAAGGATAAGATCATACAATTAATTTTAATTATTTTTTCTATTTGGCATGAAAATTATCGTAATAATTTTATTAATTCATTATATATTAGAAAATAGTCGGATAAAAATATTTAATAGTATATTAGTTGAAGATTTTAAACAGTCGGGTCAAAATCTAATTAAAAAATTCAACTCAATCAAAAACTAATCTATATTAGAATTTTCACCTAGAAATATTTCTTTTTCTTTATTGGGCATCAGTTCACAATCGATAATGATAAGATCATAAAATTTATTATTAGTTATTTTTCGTGTTTGTTATACAAGTATTTCATAAAAATTTTATTGACTAGATTGGTTATAGATCTCAAACAATCAAATCCGTTTCTAATTAAAATTAATCAATCACTGTCAAAATCTAATTCATAATCGAATTTCAACTCAAAAATTATATTTCTTTCCTTAGGTGCCCTAATTCGAAACTAATACAGGATCATAATATTATTTTTAGTTTTTTTTTCACTTTAACACAAAAATATTATAATAAAATATTTATTAATATCATGATCTATAAATAATAAAATAATTATATTTGAATAAAATAATTTATTAATACATAAAAAATTATGAACATATTAGTTAAAGATTGTGTGTAGTCAGGTTGTATTCTGTAAAATTCCTACTTATTGACAATCATATAAAGTATTCTATTATCCTCCAATAATTAACGACACTAGAAATACTGTCCAATTAATATCTAAATTAGATCCAGTAGAATTTTTACTTCTTGAACCGTAAATTCAAATTACATAGATCTAACAGTCGGACTTTGAATCCAAATATTATGAAATTGTCTTTGCTTATTATTTTGTATTTTCGAAATTAAGACCCATATTATAAGATATCAAAAGTCATCGTAATTATTGTCATAAAATAATGTTATGTGTACTTAGTATTACCAGTATGCCTAACATATAGTAGATAAAAAATAATATTATAAAAACATATATATATAAGTAGGTGGAGCCTATATTAGCTCTAGAAATTAATAATTACAAAAATAAATTTTACAAGTAATATTAAAATATAAATATGGATTTGTGTTAACTAATATTTTAACAGAAAATATTGAAGAAACATAGCTAAAATTTTAAATTGAATATTTGACAACGTCAATTGAGACAAAATCTCACACATTTCAAAAAATAATTTATTCACACAATTTTATAACTATATTATTGTATATCACATATAATTATTTGAAATAACTATTGCAAATCCAATTATTTTTTGCATTAATTTAAAAATAAAAATTCATACAAGATATTAAAATACAATGTGTATTGAAATTTAAATAATATATATATATATATACAGAGAGAGAGAGAGTAGTAAAATAAATATAAATAGGCCAATAATAAATAAAATTTAATTTGCTATTGGTAGACATCATATCAGTACAATGCAACCTCAACATTGATGTGGTAAAAAATTTGTGCAAGGTGATTATGGTGAGGGAGATAAGAGATGGTGACTGCTTATGACATCAAACTTAGGTTCTTTGCTGAGTGCAAAGGTCAAACCTATAACCAAAGAAACTCCATTCAACTTGTCAAGGTAGCAGTTGGCTAAAACCCTCTAATACTTAAGTTAGTAAACTGGAGAAAGAGTGAAAGGAATATTTAGTTAGGGCATAATATAAAAATAAGAGCTTACCTTTCAAAGGGTATCTCGGTACCTATTTGTAGGGAGACTCAATTGTGTTTTCTCAAACTTGCCCCTATTAGATCCCCATGAAGGGATTTTCCCCAAAATGTAAAATAGTCTTTGAAATAGATAAAGCAAATCTGCCTGCAAACTGATATAATAGTTAAAGATGCACACTCTCTCTGTCATCTAAACTTTAGTATGAACTATGAGTGGCGCAGCCAAGCAATAATGGGATGCTAATAGCCTGCAAGTAATAATAACCGATGTCTATTATGAGATCAAATACTTCAAGCATCAGGAAGTCGGATTGACTTGGCCCCTTAAGCATTCTTTTTAGGTATTATATTGAGAGATGTTGATCTGGTCAACGGAGATCGAAATTCTTCATCAATCATCTAGCTACACTTGCGGAGCTTTGCACTAATCAACCTCATTTGTGGCTGACCTAGGCTCTGACATGTTAGAATAGTACCACACAAGCCAATTGGATTAGCATGTAACTACTCCATGTAATAGTCTTGATTGAATTATATTCATTAAAATGGCCATCTTTATCATGCATTAATGATTTTCTTCACATGTATTTGCTTAGAGCCCTTAAATGATACAAGATTATGGAATCTGGTCACACATATATACGATGATCGTGAAACAAGTCTTTATGGTCATGATTTTAAATATTTCAAGTCATAGAATCTTAAGAGACGGAGCATCTAAGATTCGAATAGACTTCACCAATGATTCATACTCCAAAGAGTTGGATATTGCCCCATTTCATGGGCAATCTATATAAGACATGGATGCATATTAGTAGGTACTTGTTATAGAATAAGTTCACTGAAGACTCACCTAAAAAATCTACAAGGCAGAGAGTGGCATATTGGTAATGGAAAATTCTCTAGCTTATGGTAGCACATATAATTAGTCCTTTGACTTGAGATTCTATAGTAACCTTGCATTTAGGTCCTTGTACTTTGATTTTGCTCTGATCACGTAGCAAGTCGCTCGAGGTTTAAGTTGGGCACAAGCTACCTAAGTATGAAGGTTGGTGAATTCCAAGATAGGATCCATTTTGCATGTCCATGAAGAATAGAATGAGCTCCTATGTATTCTAGGATGATCAATTCCAAGAAATCCTTGCACAAGGTGATATGAAAATTTGGAAAAAGAAATGTTGAGGTCATGATTGAGAACCGGCAAATATCTTACC
This sequence comes from Jacaranda copaia, assembly GCA_014898725.1. NCBI lineage: Eukaryota > Viridiplantae > Streptophyta > Magnoliopsida > Lamiales > Bignoniaceae > Jacaranda > Jacaranda copaia. The sequence goes on from JACGDI010004316.1 coordinate 165,020, forward strand.
CCAGGCCTCTTTTAGAGGATATGAAATAGAAATATCATATTTGTATGGTAAAGTAGTAATGATTCACCCAAAATTAATTCATCCAATTCGTTGTGCTCCATAGGCTTGTGCTAGGAATTGACTATAAAGATTGGGTATTTTTCAATTAACAATAATTAATTGCAAGAGTGATTAGTTTAAAAGAGTTTAAACTAATTGAAAATTTGAAATTTATTAAATCACAAAGAGTTGTGAGCCCATTTCTAATTAATTGATGAACTTAAAGAGTCACACACAAAAGCCTAAAACACTCTAATTAGAAATTAAGAAATTATTTAAGGAGCTCAGTTAGATAATTTAATTGGTTAAGTATTGGAAGAGAGACTAAGCTCACTAATTAAAAGATAGTCACAATAGCTTGATTAATTTAGGTGTTAAATTAATCAAATTAATTTAAAGTGTTCATTAGACCAATTAATTTAAAGAGTTAACTTAATTAGTGCCATGTAGCAAATTTATTAGTCAAATTAACTTAAAGAGTTAAGTTAATTTAATTAACTTAAAGAGTCAAGTTGATTTAATTAAATTAAGAAATTAATTTAATTAGTGTAAGAATCTAATTTTAGTGGAAAAATTAAAATGAAAGAGTCCATTTTAAATATTAAGCTGTCGTTTTAATTTTGGAAAATAAAATTCCAACTAAGCATGCAAATTGTTATGTTAGCTAGCAAGGTGTGACGATAGTGTGATGGATGTTTCTAAGATCATCCAAGCCACACTATAAATACCTCACCTCCATCACACATGGTTGGCCACTTGCATAATTGCCCTCCCAAAATTATTATGTCATGTGTTGAAAAAAAACCACCCTCCTAGATTCTCTTCAACTTTCCTCTCTCTTCTCCAACTCCCTCACACCATCTCCACTTTTTTCCTTTTTCTTCCTTATTCTAATTCTAGCCTAAAGAGTGAGGGTCTAGAGTGCATTAGGTTTGTGGACACATTAAGAGGCACAACACTTGAGGTGTTGGTGTTGGTGAACAAGATCTAGCTCTAGGATAAGAGTTTTTAAGGATTGAAAAGGAGTTTCTTAGAAACAATCTCACTAGTGGCTAGGCAATTTAGAGCACGAGATTTGCTGCAGTTTTTCCAAAATTTGGTATGGTTTCAAGGCTAAAATTTTCTGAACATGAAGCCTTTAGAGTGGGAATAAGTAGATCAACAAACTAGTGTTGGAATTCTTCACCAATGAAGCTTCATTTCAAGGATCTAGTAGTTGATTTTTGAGAAATTAACAGAGGTACTTCTTTCTATCCCTAAATCCTTAATTAAGGCATAGTGTACATCGTTGGGTGAGGTGATGTAAGTCACATTTTATGCTTTAATTTCCTAAAGTGAATGGATCCTTGCCTCTCCTCTACCTTTATGTGGTATCAGAGTCAATTGTGTGCCTAATTTTAGATTTGTTGAATTGATTCATATGATAAGTTGATCATAAGACTCAAATTTCTTGATTCAATTAATGGATTTAAGATTTTGGAGTTGATGCATGTGCCTCTATATGTATTGAATTGAAATATATCAATATGTGCTAAATAGTGATTTAGTTATGTTGGCATGAGCTTTGATCCAATTGCTAGATGTTGATTTTGCATGAGATTATGTTAAATTCTGATTCAACATGTTAACAATTGCTTAAAAGAGTTTTGGTAATTTTTTGATCCAATTTGATTGAAGATCTTGAAGGTGTTTGAAGAATAGTGATTCTTCTTTAAATTTGATTTTTTAAGCATGTTGAGAACTTTAATTTCTAGTTTTAAAATTTTTTAAATATTAGAAACTTATGAAAATATGTGTGGAATAATGTTTTGGAGATGCCTAAGAGTTTGGGCATAGAAAAGAGCACAAAACAAGCATGATGATACCCATTGGAGCTGCAGGCTGGGCTGCTACTCACCGGCCATCCTTTGGCACGACTGCAGGGGTGCTATGCATGCCCCCAACAACCTAATTGCTAGATGTTGATTTGGCATAATATGATGTTAAATTCTAATTTAACATGTTAATAATTGCTTAAAAGAGTTTTGGTAATTTTTGGATTCAATTTGATTGGAGATCTTGAAGGTGTTTGAAGAATAGTGATCCTTCTTTGAATTTGATTTTTGAGGAATGTTGAGAACTCTAATTTATAGTTTTAAAATTTTTTAAATTTTAGAAATTATCAAAATATGTGTGGAATAATATTTTTGTGTCCAAGAGATTGGGCATAAAAAAGAGCACAAAATGAGCATAACAGTGCTCATTGAAGTTGCAATCTGGGCTACCGCCCACCAGCCATCCTCTAGCATGGTGGCAGGGGTACTATGCATGCCCCAGCAACCTGGTTGGGCAACCAGTAGGGCAACAGCCCACCAACAGGCTGATAACGAGGCACCGTCTCGCCGTTTTAGTGCATTTTTGCTTGCTAAACTCCATTTTTTCATTCATCTATGATGCATATATGTTATGAAACTCTTCAAATTAATGTTGGACATTTTTGCATGCTTTTAAGATCAAGTTTAAGTTACTCTTCAAGTATTATGCAAAATTAGGATGCATAATATTATGCTAAATTTTGCCTATAATTAATTGTTTATGTGATAAGATCTTAATTGATGGATTGCATGTCAATTCTAGTTATTTTTTATTTAATTGTTGAATGAATGATGGATATATAGGGATGAATATGAGCCTTTAATTTAGTTTAATTAAAATTCAATGTTGATTGAATGGGTTTTATTAAATAAGCTTGCATGTCTCTTGATTTTCTATTTTGTAATTGTTATGAGAGTAGAGCTCTTATGTGGTGAGGTTTTCTGTATTCTTGTAATTGTTGCAAGAAGGTAAAACAAGCCAAGAGGATCAAGGAAGCTTGAAGGCCCATGAATGTATGGGATATATTCATGTAATAGATGGGATCTATTAATTTAATCAATCCACCTAAATCAACTAAATAGTGCACCTATGGCTTTAAGTGCATTACTTGATTAAAGATCATGATCATCCCAACTTTAGGAGCATGTTAGGTTTATTTGCTTATTTATGCTTTTTTTTTAATCCTATTGATGTATGGTGATGCATGCTTAAGATAGAGAACTTAAATAAGCAAAGATAAAATGATGAGATCTTCCAAGCAAATAATCCCTCACTTAGAAGAGCCTAAGTTATAACAAAATTATCAAAATGGATAAAATTAAATGGGATTTAATAATCTATGTCTTTTACCAATAGATGTGTGACATGAGATGCTACCACAATTATGTGTTGTCTCCCGATTTGTGGGATGTATTCTTGTTCGAAGCTATAATCACTATCTTAGCATAACATGCACTTTAATGTGAATTTATTTTGATATTATTTCATGATTCATGGAATGTTTATAGTAGAATTTATAATTAAGATTGATTGGTAAGTCTGACCTAATACTTAGTAGTATAGACGTCGCATAAATTATAGGTTTATATGAAAAGTGAGGTAAAACACATCAAAGGTCACATAGAGATGCAAATGGGTAAAGTTACCTACCTTAGGATCATAAGTGCATGTCTCATGAGTCATAGGTCTATGAGTGATGCTTTTGGACCTTGATTCTCACTAAGAAATATAATTTCCCGAATTACTTATAAGGGTAAGGAATTTGATAAAATAGTAGGAGCAAAACATGCTTTAAAGACCATAATCATGTTTTCAATATCAATATTCAATCAAATGTTTATATTCTCCTCTTCACTTTTGTAGATTTTTTAAATCTCCAAATGGCTAAAAATCTACTTAACATTATTTTGGAAACTAACAAACTAATTGAGCTTAACTATCATGATTGTCTAAACCTCAAAATCACTATAGATTTGGAGAAATGGACATATGTCATATATCAAGGTGCTCTGAATCTATGAACTTCAAAACTTTCACGAATATATGAAACACATCATGGACAATTACTAGCGAGAGTTGTATAGCAAACTAGGTATGAAAGGTCATGTAGTCAAAGGAGATTTTTTGAGCTGGGATGATTGATAGGTTATGTGCAACTGACTATGGTCTAAAGAAGATTAAGATTGTTAAGAAGCTCTTCAACTTAGACATAGTGATGGACAATGATCTTTAAGGGGATTTGATTCTCCAATCCTTATTCAGTTTATTTAGCTAAAGTGTTGGTCAAAGAGGAGACAACCATGAAAAAGGAAAATCTCTAATGATTGATTCCTCCTCCCATTCTAAAGGCCCTTTAATAGAAAGGAAGCAAAAAAAAAAAAGGTTCTTTTTCTAAGAGGAAACAAGCATTTAAGGTGTCCGATGTAGTCAAGAAAATAATAAAAGATAAAAAGATGCAAAATGTTTCTATTGTGGTAAATCAGGTTATTAGAAACTCAATTGCAAGGAATACCTTGCTACCCTAGGGAAGGGAAAGTTGTTTATTAAAGTGCAACTTTTGATTTCTATGGGTATTTGACAACGTATGTGTTTCTCTCTTTTGTAATTTGTTACAAAGGATAGAAAGAAAAATGAATCTAAGTGATGGGGATTTGATCCTGCACCTTGGCAATAGAGCAAAAGTTGCAGCCAAAGCTTAAGCTTTAAGTTAAGTTGGACTTAAGGGATTCTAAGTTTTGTGCTAAATCCTTATTACTATGTATCTTAGTTTAATTGGTGAAATGAATGAAGGATTATGCTCATTCTAGATTCTCAACCATCACTAATGCACATTCAACAAAGCAACAAAGAAAATTAGATAACCAAGAAAATACATACCTTTGGCATGTTGACTTGGATATATTTCCAAGAATGTGATGAACAAATTAATAGCCCTCAAATCACTAAATGTTAGTGGATTAGAGGACTTACCTACTTGTGAAGCTTGTTTAAAAGAAAAAATGACCAAGGCTCCTTTTGCAGGACAAACAGAGTGAACCAATAGTGCTTTGGACTTGATCCATGTAGACATTTGAGGTCCACTAAGAGTTAGTGTAAGAAGAGGCTATTTTTACTTTATTACCTTCACCAATAACTTCACTCAATTTGGACATGTGTATTTTATGAAATACAAGTCCGAAGCCTTTGAAAAGTTTAAAGAGTATAGGAATGAAATAGAAAAGCAACTTAGACTTAATACTAAAACTCTACAATCAAATCAGGAAAATGAATACTTAAGTACTGAATTCTTGAATTATCTTAGAGAGAATGAGATTCTCTCACAAAAGACTCCACCTAGCATACCCCAACATAATGGAGTAGCCAAAAGGAAAAATCGTATATTGTTAGGCATGGTACAATCCATGATAATCTTCACCAATGTCCTATTCCCTTTTGGGATAGCCCTAGACATGGCAGCAAGGCTACTAAATATAATATCCTCAAAGTTAGTACCTAAGCCACCACATGAGATAAGGTATGACAAAGCACTCTCTTACTTCTATTTAAAAGTTTAGGGGCCTCTTGCCTATGTAAAGTGACTAGCGGGAGACAAGTTGGTTATGATCCACCTTGTGCAACTTTATTGGAGATCCAAAAGAGTTTTTGGATTATTACTTCTATGATCCCTCAAAACAAAAGGTGTTTATTTCGAGAAATGCCATCTTGTTAGAAAAAAAGTTTCTATTAGATAAAAAGGCATGGTTATTAAACTTGATGAAGGTAAAGATGATCACACTATCCCATAAGCGATAAAAACAAAAGAGTATCTTGAGCCTAGTAAACAACCTTTTAGAAGGTTAGATCAAATCAAGAAGTAACCCAAAAGGTTTGAATTTCTTCATGAGCTGAGCTAAATAGATAGCGATCCAAGGACTTATGAGGAAGCCATATCAAACATAGATCTAAGTCATTGGCTAGAGACCATGATATTCAAAATAGACTCCATATAGTCCAATGAGGCAGATCCACCAGAGGGTATAGTATCTATTAGTTACAAGTAGATCTACAAGCTTAAGCACGGAGCCGATAGAGACGTTACTGCCTTTAAGGCTAAACTAATGGCAAAACATAACACTCAAAGTTCTGATATTAACTTCAAAAACACTATTCCACCAATTGCTATGCCTAAGTCCATAAGGATTATGCTTGTTATAGCCACTTAGCACGACTATGAAATTTGGCAAATAGATGTAAAACCCACATTTCTCAATGGAAAAATTAAAAAGAAAATTTATATGGAACAACCACAAGGCTTTATATCCAAAAAGAATGAGCAAAAAGGGTTGCTAACTCCAAAGGTCCATTTATGGACTCAAGCAAGCATCCCAAAGTTGGAACATATGTTTTGATAAGATAGTTAAATTATGTGGCTTCATCAAAACTATGTATGAACCATGTGTGCACAAAAAGGCTAATAGGTGTTCGATACAGTTTATTATGCTTTATGCTAATGACATCCTTTTCATTGGAAGGAGAAATAGAAGTTAAAATGTACTAAAGCATGCCTATCTTCATAATTCTCTATAAAAGATTTGGGAAAAGTATCTCTCATGTTAGGAATACAAATCTACATAGATAGACCAAATAGAATATGTTGAGGCTCACCTAATCTATGTACATTGATAAGATACTAAAGAGCTTTAGTATAAAGAAATCTAAGAAGGGATATCTTCCAATAGGAAGTCTATGGCCCTTAAAACTGAGGAAAAGAGAAAAAAGATATCCTACATGTCTTATGCATTTGCCATTTGAAACATAATGTATACTATTCAATGTGTAAGATCAAATGTAGCTCACGCTCTAAGTGTTACAAACTATTACCAATCCAATCCTAGTGAAAGTCACTAGAAAGCCATGAAAACAATCCTTAAGTACTTGAAAAGAACTAAGGATTTATTTTTTATATACGGTAATGAAGAGTAGAAACTTGAGGGATTTTTGGATTCTAGTTTCCAATCTAATGAAAATGACCTCAAATCTACTTTTGAATTTATATTTTGCCTCAACAATGATGTGGTAAGTTGGAAGAGTTTCAAATAAGACACCATCGCTAACTCTACCACTAAAGTGGAATACATTGTGGTGCTAGACACCACAAAGGAAAATGTTTCGATGAAAAACTTCATCCAAGAGTTAGATGTAGTACATAGGATGAAAAAGCCATTAATTGTCTATTGTGATAATAAAGGTGCCATTGCACAAGCAATGGAGCTAAGATCTCATTAGTGATCCAAACACAAATAAATGTGTTATTATTTGATCTTGAGATCATTAATAGACGCAACATTCAAGTGCATAGAGTTATCTTGGAAGAGTATATAACAAATCCATTATTTAAACCCCTAAAAGAAAAAAAGTCTTTGAGACATCTTAAGAAAAGGGGCTTAAAGGCTATTAGGGATTGGCTTTGAGGCAAGTGAAAAATTGTTAGAATGGTGCCCCCATAAGCCAATTAGATTATTGTGTAGAACTACTCTATATGACAGTCTTGATTTAATGACATTCAATAAAATGACCATTTTTATCTTATACATTAATGATTTTCTTCACGTGCATTTGATTGAAGTCCTTAAATCATACAAGACTACGGGAATTGGTCACACATATGATGATGATCATGAAAAAGGTTTCCATTGTCTTGATTTTTAATATTCCAAGTTATTGAATTTTAAGAGACAGGGCATCTAAAATTCAAATAGACTTATAATAATGATGCATACTCCAAGGAGTTAGATATTGTTCCATTTCATGGGCGATCTACGTAAGACATCGATGCATATTAGTGCAGGCTTGTTAGAGAATATGTTCACTGAAGACTTGCCTAGAGAATACATGAGGTAGCCTAAATGGTATGTTGGCAATGGAAAATTCTCTAGCTTATGACAGTACATATAATTAGCCCTTTGACTTGAAGTTCCACAGTAACCTTGTATTTAGGTCTTTTGCTTTGATTTTTCTCTAACCTCGTATCAAGTCACCTAGGCTTAGATTAGGCACAAGCTACCGAAATATATAGGTCAGTAAGTTCCAAGATGGGATACGTTTTGCCCGTCTGTGAAGAATGGGTTGATCTCCTATGTTTTTTAGGATGATCAATTCCAAGAAATCCTTGCACAAGGTGATATGATAATTTGAAAAGGGAGTTTTTCAAAATTGAGGTCATAATTGAGAATCGAACGCCAAGAATAGATACATAGATATCAAAATTATTAGGGAATAAAAAAAATATCTCGCCCTCAACCTCTTTCGGTAGATAGGAAATGAAAAGACTATATTTGCATAGTAATCATAAGTAGTAATGGTTCACCCAAAATTAATTCGTCCAATTGGTTGGGCTTCATAAACTTGTGCTAGGCATCGACTATGGAGATTAGGCACTCTTCAATTAATAGAGATTAATTAAAAGAGTGATCAATTTAAACAGCTATTAGTTTAAAAGAGCTCTTTTAAACTAATGAAAATATTTGATATTAATTAAATCACACAAAATTGTGATTCCAAATCTAATTAATTGGTGAACCTAAAGGATTGCACACAAAAGAACACTCTAATTAGAAATGAAGAAATTATGTAAAGAGTTATATAATTTAATTGGTCAAGTATTGAAAGAGAGGTCAAATGGACTAAAATGGCTTGATTAATTTAAGTTCTAAATTAATCAAATTAATTTAAAGATTTAAATAAGATCAATTAAATTAAGGAGTTAATGTAATTGGTGCCATGTGGCAATTTAATTAGTTCGGTCAACTTAAAGAGTTAAGTTGATTTAACTAAATTAAGGAGTTAATTGAATTAGTGAGAGAATCTAATTTTGGATGGAAAATTAAAATGGGAGACTCCAATTTAAATATTAAGCTAGCATTTTAATTTTGGAAATTAAAATTCTAAATAAGCATGCAAATTGGCAAGGTATGAAGATAGTATGATGGATGTTTCTAAGCGCATCCAAGTCACACTATGAATATCTCACATCTTTCACACATAGCTGGCCACCTGCATAATATCCCTCCCAAAATTATTATCTCATTTGTTGACAAAAAACCTCCTAGGTTCGCTCTAACTTCCCTGTCTCTCTTCCAACTCCCTTACATTATCTCCACTTTCTTCCTTCTTTATCCTTATTCTAATTCTAGCCTAAACAGTGAGGATCTAGAGTGCAATAGAGATGTGGACACCTTTAGAGGCACAACAGTTGGGGTGCTTGGTGTTGGTAAACAAGATCCAACTTTAAAAGAAGAGTTTTTCAAGGATTGAAGAGGAATTTCTTATAAACAATCTCACCAATGCCTAGGCGCTTTTGATCATGAAATTTGCAGCAATTTTTCCAACATTTAGTGAGGTTTCAAGGCTAAATGTTTCGGAACTTGAAGCCTTCATAGTGGGAAACATTAGATCAACAAATCGGGGTTGGAATTCTTCACTAACGAAGCTTCCTTTCAAGGATTTACTAGTTGATTTTTGAAAACTCAATAAAGGTACTTCTTCCTATCCCTACATATTTAATTAAGGCATAATCTAGATCCTTGAGTGAGGTGATGTAAATTACATTTTATGTTTTAATTTCATATGGTAAATGGATCCTTACCTTACCTATCTTTATAACACCTATTAATGCTTGCATAAAAGGCATGGTCAGTTGCGTTTAATGTTTTGAGATGGAAGAGTGTGGCATGAGTCTTAGGAACATTTTTTGATGTCAATAGCTACGATAATGGTTTCACACCCTTTAGTGGTACCACTTTGGAAGCTATAGCCTTCTTCTGTAAGGTCGGATAGAAATGATACTCCTAAAGTTCTTCGAAACTTGGTTGGTGTGATCTTGGTTTTTTTTCCTTCAACCATATTCTAGTCATGGACTATCTTGCTGTTCTTGAGGGAATTTCCTTTCAACCTTTGGCATCCTTAAAAAAGTGTTTATAGGTTGCATGCAAGCTCTTTGATCGATAAATGCCATGATTAATTTTGTCATCTTATATCATTTTGCATATATAGGCACATGCTATGAAGGCATGTCTTGCTATATTGCACTCATCTATTGTATATTTAAGCTTTTCCTAGAAAATTAAATGTTAGGATGTTCTTTTAAAAATAGAATTTGAATTCATCTCTTTCCCTAAATATTATCATCCTTCTACTCTTTTCGAAGTGTAGCCGATGCTAAAATGCCCCAAGTGATAGTTAGTCCTTTATGTCATATCCCTTTACCCAGGGTGAGTTGTATTCCCTCTTATCCTTTTCTTTAATCTGTGTTGGATTCTTGCTGTCTCGAGCCTTTTTGCTAAGTGAAGGTTTTAGGTTTTTTTTTTCCTTGTTTTGTAATGAGGAAGATTTTAAAGGTGAATTCTAATGAAATTTTGATAAAAAGCAATACTAATCTAGCAAGGTTCCAAAAAGGCCTTATTATAAGAGGGCTTTGGCCTTTTGGTTCTCGGGGCCACCTTTATACTTTAGAACACTTCACCAAGATTCAAAGTGATGTTAGGGAGGAGAAAGTTCATGTAACAAGAAAGACCTTTCATATTCAAGTGATTATATGGTTGCTATCCCAAGCTCCAATGATTATATAGATAGGCCTTCTCATGATAGCATGCTAATCTAAATACCAGTATTACTTTATGGACTTTATTTTTCAATAGCGCCAATGGCAGAGGAGATTTTAAGGGGGACAGATGTCAACCCTATTCAATAGTTGCAGAATTCATACTCTTCGATCTACTCACTTGTTATCATCATGAGGACTTTCTATCATCCCCTATTTTGACTAATTTCTACCATTTGTTATCATGCCCTACTTTTAGAAAATTCAGTTGCACATTAAATACTAGCTTTTATTACCTCATAGCCTGGTCAAGGAAAAAAATAGTGGAGCCTTTAGCTCCTACCTTTAGGAAATATTGGAAATAGAGATTCTTTTAAATTTGACATTATGTGGGGGTTGCATTTAATTTTTGGACTTCATAGAGGTCAAACAAAGTGCCCTTGGTCACCAGGGGTAGCCTACCTGGGGTGTCAATTTTATAAAAGGACTCGCTCGACAAGAATTAAAAGCTAATTGCTTTATCAAAGAGATGATACTGGTCAAGGCGAGTTTTCCTCAGTTATGCTATTGTTGGGTAGCAACACTTTACTTATTGCTTCATAGTGATTGATTCGTTTACTAAGTTTCTTCCTTGATGTTATGGCTACTAGGTTTGATGATGGAGCCTTATTTTTTCTTTAAATTAAGGTCCCAAGATGTCAACCCCCAACAAAAGGTTAGCAAGGTTGCTAGCCAGGTCGGCAAGTAGAAATCCTATTGGTCGAAAGGGATCTTCAATTTTTGTGATAGTTACTACAACTATTGTGAGCCCATCATGATTTTGCAAGCATAATAGGGGGATTTCCTATTTTGAAGAGGGACAAGAGAAAAAGACCAATGGTTGCTAACTCTCCCACCTTTACTTTCAAAAGCCCAGCTTGAAAATGGTACGTTGGATATCGATTACCCCTTTGTCAAGTTGTCCACCTAACTTTAAGAAGAATTGAGTATTGCCGAGGAAATAAGGTTCAAGTGGGTGGAAGAGTCAGCCCTTAAGGAGACATAGTCTATTTTTTACTTCTGATTATGAGGGAATTCACTTTTACTGACTTCATAAGGTCCTTCACCTTTAAGTAGGCCTATCTTAAGATAGGCGATGAAGCTTTAAAGCAGGGCTTTAACCAGGCACCAGTGTAGTTAGGGACTTTAGGGGTCAACTTTGATGAACGGAGTCTAAAATCACTGCTAAACGATAATTGTGCTCATTTTTTTCCTAGTTTGAAAGATGATGAAGCCAAAGTTTCTGTGGAGTTTGATGTCACCCTTGATCTTGTTGATGAGCTTATTGTTGTTCAAGTAATTAGGGATACTGCTCAAGTAGCGAAAAAGAGCTATCCTACTAATTCTGAATAGTTTATGATTTGATGAGGCCTTTTTTGTTTTTCTGTTGTTGTTCTATTCTTCTCTTCTCTATCTTTTTTTTTTTTTTTTGCTAGTGTAATTGGACAAACTTGAACATCAATATATATGTTTCCTTCTTATCTCGCTTTTGTTAATGTTTGCAAGGTTATGCTTTTGTTGTCTTCACTAGATAGCTTGGTTTGTTTTGATGGTAGAATTGTTCTATAGACCTTTTCCCTTCTTTTTAATCACTAGGTGAGGTCGAATGCCTTTTAGTGTGGATGTCGGTCAAGGATTTAGAGAAGTATTTTACCTTTCTCAATGGAGAGTCTAGCAAATTTAGTTATAGGCTAGCAATATCTTTTATTGTATGTATAATGCCCTTTCTTGTTAGGGAGTCTGAGTTAGTTAGACATGTTTTTAGTAGTTTGTAGGTACTTTGATAGTGTGGTTACTCATTGTTGTTTCTCCTAGAGGAGTTTGAGCATTTGAGTTCTCTTTTTATTAACCTTTCTCATCAGGGAGTTTGTATGGATTATCAAGAAAGTTATGACAATTGCCTTTGGCATATTAAGAGTTGCTTTCTGAAAGCTCTATCAACATTAAATAAATTCATTTGCAAATAATAAATAAATGTAGCAATGCTCATAATACTATAATTTCATTAATGATTGAATTAAAGAGATATATGCAATGTGATGAACTGGATAAGTAATTAATGCAAAGAAATCAAGGAGAAATAAATTAGATTTTCCTTTTATCTTTTCTTGTTTGGGTTGTGTCCAACTCAGCATTGTTTTGATTAATTCTACATGGTTGTTGGCTGGTTTGTTCCTTGCCCCTATGCTTTTCTCTTCTTATTGGATTGATTTTTGGCTTCTATTTGTAAGTTTTCATTGGGCTTAGCGTATTTGGAAAACCTTTTGTCAACTAATATAGTGTAGGATTTCTATGCCTCCTCAATATTACATGTCAGCTCCCTCGCTCCTCCCAGTGTCGGGAACTTGATTTTTTGGTGGTGTGCTGATACTACTACTTGAAAACAATGTTGGTCACCTAAGAATTGCATTATATATGAATGGGGTATCAACGACTAGGTGTTGTACCATTAGGGATCACCTTTTTGATGAGGTTTCCAATGATATAAGCATCTAGATGGATCTGATAAGCATAATGTGAGAACCTCTGAACTTGATAAGTGAGGGTATTGGCTGGTGTCGTTGTTAATCGAACAATATCCATTATGCTCGAAGTGGAAAGAAATAATATGCTGGCAAAGCTGCCATTGTCCATTAAGATTTTTTTGACATTATAGTTGGCAATCTCTAGCTCAACTATCATAAGGCAGTCTAGTTTGAGTTCGTAATGGTGCCATGAGATGTGTTTTAGATCATTGTTAGTGAATGTGATATGTTTTGGGCTTGTCAACATATGAAAGATTGTTCCTTAAACCTTTCTTGTGTCAACAAGTTGCTTCGAGAAGACTTTCCTAGAGGATCAAATGTCGCCTCTTATTAGGCCCCCTATAATAGTGTCAATGACAACTTTAATCAACAAGGTTTTGCTAGTTTTGTTCTCCTATTAGGGCCTATGCGACCTCTCCCTAGCATGAGGTTAGTAGGGGTGTTCAAGAAAAATCAAAACCAACCGAACCAATCAAAAATCAAAAAATTCAACCGAATCGAACCAAAGTAGGTTCAATTCAGCTTTCAATTTTGTATTTCAAAAAAATTCTATTTTCAGTTTGGATCAATATTTTTACTTGGTTAACCAAAACCAAATCGAAAACTGGAAAATTTAGTTTTGGTTTGGTTAAACCAAACTAAAACCGGTTCAATATTATATATATATATATATATAAATTTATTATTCAAGTGCTAGTGGTTTTGGTAAATTTTATTTTTTTATTAAACTTTTTACGTTTAAGACAAATAAATATAATTTTTCAAGTGTATTTTTAAGTTTTTGGGATAAATAAAAGGAGAAATTTTTAATAAGGTGAAATAACTGAAAAAAAAAAAAGTAAAATCAGAGAAGGGAAAATATAACTTCATTGTCACTGTTTTCTAAAATAAAATTGATTTTGTCATTTTATACAAAATATACCAAAATAGTTGTTAAAAGTCCTAATCCTACGTTTCATAAAAAGCATAGATAATAATATATGATATATAAAAAATAAATAATTATGATATAATGACTCAATGAGAAAAAAAATTGATAGTTTTTCTAAACTCAAGCTATATAAGTGTATAATTATATGGGGTGTGTTGACGAGCAAAATAGAAATTTAAATTTAAATTGCAAACTAATTAATTGAGGCCCAAGGGGTTGGTTGAATCATATATTCTCATTCCTAATCCTATGGCAATAGTAGTGCCGAGTAGTACTTTGCATCTGGTGACCAATGCCAATAAAAATTTTACTATACTACATTACTATTATAAAAAAAAAAAAAAGGCTACTTCATATCTAAAATGAAAGTTATTTTTGTTATTTTACATAATTTGTCCTTTTAATTATTTCAATAACAAAAAATGACAATGTAGTTCAAAGGATATATGGGAGAATTCAACATGAAAAAGATAATTTGGATAACAGTTCATCAATATTCCAAATTCATCATTTACATTGTCCTTTAGAAATGATGATTTAATAAGGTTACAATTATATTTTTCACTAAATTTACAAATCCACAATGGCACTATCCATATCACAATTCTTAGATTTATTATATTTTTTAATATTTTGAATGTATTTGTTTTAAATTTTAAAATAAATAAAAAATTGGAATAAATAAAATATAAAAAAATAGAAAAAAATAAATAATTGAAGAAAACTTCAAAGAAAAAAAAAACATATAATAGCTACGAAGATTAAAGAATAATAATGAAGACAATTTAGAAAGAACACCTAAAAACACACCAAAATAAGTTTGATACTCGAATCTTTATATATATAGTATTGATATAACATTGAGTAGCATATATTACTTTTCAATAGTTTTCCTTCACGAAATTATATTAATCACTATTTTTAAAAATAATGAATTAGTGATGTTAATAAAATATGGAATTTTCGTTAATATTTTGTTAATTTATAGATAAATTGTGTTTATAATTGATAATTATAGCAATCATATTCATATATATATATATATATATTCTAATTTCTAATTATATCAATATTTTGTAAATTCTAATTATATATAAGTATATAACTAGAATTTTAAATATAATTTTAAGTTTTAAAATTGCCCTGAAACCACAACAAGACTACAAGAGTCCCTCCAAATTCCTAATTCCTACTTTTTCTTAAATCTCTAATTCCAAAATTCTTCCCAAATCCCACCACAACCCATTTCCACTTCCCCCGCTCACAACTTCACAAGTCGCATCGTACCGTACAACAGCCCATCGCGCCACCAGCCCACCACCCTCACTTAACACCACCACAACTATTGGTTGCACCTTCACACTCACATATCACATGTCTTTACTACACGATCGAGTCAAACACACAGTCGCACGGCCCTCTCAAACACTCAACGACCTTGAGGTCTAACTTCTGAGGATTGTTTGATATTCATTTGGTAAATACTTTTATCCTCTATCCTTTAATAAATTATTATTTTAATTAATGTAGAAGTTTCTTTGAAGTGAATGGTGTCTGAAAAATGAGAACAAAATGTATGGACTTTGGATACAAACTACAAAGATTAAGTGTACCATATGGTGAAATTCTTAACTAAGATAGGAGAAAACAATTTTGCTTGGATGATTTATCACTTAGACTGAAAGCTATTAAGAGTTTGATCTATATCTAGTTGGAAGGTTGAGGAAATTATCCAACATTTGAGGTTCTTTCAGCAAGTAAAACTTGGGAATCTACATGATATGTACACATGAGTTTTACTTTTAATAGTTCAAGAATCTCACTTGATATGTATGCTCTAAGTTACTCTTTGCCATAGTCTGTCAACATTCAATCTTCTTGTTTTTCTTGTATTAAAGTTTGATTGCTCTTAAAAAGAATGTCTAAAATTCTCTTCCTCCAGTGTAGCCTTAACAATTACTTTCATATTCAAATTCACCTTAGTTACTGTACCTAGGAATTTTTAGATTACTATCTGATTAGCATTCACCCTTTTCTGTTAGCAAACAAAAATGAAAATTCTTGATTTATTCCTTGTACCATATCCTATACTTTAGTTTATTTGATTTATTAATTCAAATTTTGATTCTCTTTGTTCTACAGACTACATTACTATAGCACTATCCTATATACCATTCTAGAAAATAAGGAGATGGAGTTGGTCAACAAGGAGTAACATGAGAATAGTGGAAGTGATTCATCTGAGGTTGGAGATGCCAGGCCTCTAGTAGATTCTCAAAAAAAGAAAAAGAGAAAGAATGTATTGCAAGAGCTCTCTAAAAATTCAAGAAAAGGTCTGAGGTATGGAGACATTTTACCATAATCTTTGATAAGAAGCATAAAAAGAAAGGTAAATGCAAGTATTGTGGGAAAGATTATGCTGCTAATCCTATGATAAATAGCACTTTTGGATTGAAAAATTATTTAAAAATCAGCAAGAAAAATCTTGAGAAACAGACTGATAACTACAATATCAATAATTTCACTTAAGAGTGTGGATTTGAGAGATGTCATATCACATAAATACCCGTAGTAAATTTGACCAAGAAGCAACTAAGGAGGCTCTTGCTAAAATGATTAAAATTGATGAGTTGCCTTTTAAGTTTTTCGAGGGTGAAGGTTTTAGACAATGTGTTTCTATTTCATGTCTCCAATTTGATGTGCCATCTATAACTATAGTTGCTAGAGATTGCTTGAAATTGTATTTTAATGAAAAAAGGGATATGAATGAGTACTTCCAAAAATTTAGAGCAAGGGTGTCTCTCACAATAGATACATAGACTTCTAATCAAAAAAATCAATTATGTGTACTTGACTGGTCACTTCATTGATGAAAGTTGGAAGGTGCATAAGTTGATTTTGAATTATATTTCATATCTTAGCCACAAATGGGAAAATATTGATCTTTTGATTGAAAAAGCCTTACTTGATTGGAGAATTGATTGTGTATTTACCATTACTGTTGATAATGCTTCTTCTAATGATACTACAATAGTGTACTTGAGAAAAAGATTTTTAGCTTGGTAGAACTTAATTTGTGATGGTAAATATTTGCATATGAGGTGCATTGCTCATATTGTCAATCTTGTTGTCAAAGATGGACTAATGAATGCAGGGATGTCACTTGACCATGTTGGCATTGTGGTGAGAGACTTGAGAAAATCTCTAAATAGGTAGAAAAAATTCAAAGATTATGCTATTGAGGAAAAGTAAGAAGTAAGAAATTGTTGAGTCTTGATTGTCCAACCAGATGGAATTCTTCTCACTCTATGCTTAAGACTGCTTTGCTTTTTTAAGGTGTCTTTAATAGGTATGAGATATGTGAAAAAGAATTTCTTGATGACTTTGGTCCTAAAGAACCTTATGCTAAGGTAGGGCTTCCCACAAATGATGATTGGTATATGATCGATAGATTGGTGAAAGCATTGAAACACTATTATGAAATAATTGTAAGAATTTTTAGCTTATATTTTGTGACTTCTAATGTCTTTATGAATGAAATTAGGGATATTGATGTTTTGATAAAACTGTAAGAGGTGGATGATGACTATGAGTTGTTAGAAGTAGAAAAATAAAATAAAACAAAGTTTGATAATTATTAGGGAGATCCAACTAAAATAAACATGTTGTTTGTGGTTGTGGTTCTTGACCCTCAACATAAGTTGAAATATATTTTCATCACTTTTAATCATATGTAGGAGGGTCAATTAGGAAAGGACATGTGCGATCTAATTGGTAAAGCTCTTCAAGAAATTTTTGAAGAGTATAACAAAATGTATAGTCCTACAAAACTATCTTCAGAAATAAAGTCACAATCTCCCCAAAATAGTAGTGGTCCATTTGATTCTAGCGTCAATAGTGACAAGTTGGCAGTAAGGGCTTTTAGATTGGTGAAGTACCCCAAATTATGTATAGATGAAGAGAGAGATTTAGAAAATCAATTAGAACTTGATACATATTTGAGTGAGAAAAAAGAGAAAGATGTGCCTGACTCTGATGTTCTTAGATGATAGGAGATGAATGCCCATTGATTTCCCATCTTAGCAAGGTTGGCTCACGATTTGTTTGTTATGCCTATTTCTATTATTGCTTCTGAATCTACCTTTAGTACCTCGAGTCGGGTGATTGATGATTTTAGAGCCACTTTAACTCCAAGAATGACTCAAGTTCTCATTTGTACTAAATATTGGATTTGCAATGGCCTATAAAGCCACATATTGAGTAAGATTATGCTCAATTGAAAAACATGAAGAAGGTATGCATTAAATTCATATATTATAGTTCTATAGATTATTATTTAATTATTATTTTTATGATTGTTAATATATCCATGTTTTTCGTACTTATGAGTTTTATGTTTCTGATGTTTAATTTGTATTCTAGATGTGGTTTCAAGTCTTGGTGTAGAATATCTAGTAATCTATTTGTGATCATGATGAATGGATATCATTAGGTAAATAAGTCATTTCATTAATTTATGCAAATTATTTCTCTAGTTTTTATTTCTTTTTTTTTTTTTGGTTGTTTATAATAAATCCTTAATAATGTTATTTTTTATATTGAAGTTAAGGCACTTTATAGGGCCACGAGTTGGTTATTTTTTGGAATCTACCCAATATGTTTATGTTGGATTTTAAGATTTTTGAGGGTACTTTGATGATGGATTTTGCTGTTGGAAGTTGGAAATTTCAATTTTAAATGCCGGATTCTAGAATTAGTTGGTCGCTTTTGAGATTTTGTTGTTGAATTCTGCATTGGGAAGTTTTTGTAATAAGTTTTTCCTTGGACCTGAGGTGCACATGCTCACTTATGTTTTTGGAATGTTATTAGAATGCGCACTCATCACGATGAGTAGACATTTTGGATTTTCTCATCTTTCCACAATGGAATAAGACAATCATATGAACAAGTTCGTGCTTCAATTTTGTAATTTTGGTAGCTATTTCATGTGGTGGTATCATTGGTGCATTTTATCTTTTGTGCATGGGTGTACAATTCTTCAGAAATTGGAATTTGTCTCTTTTGTAAAGATGCACAACTTGTATATAGCATTTATAGTAGCTAGTTAATGTTTGTTTTTTACACTAGTCGAATTTAGAGGTCTAGTTAATTTTAACTAGCAGCATGGACAACATACCTTTCTGGTTGTAAGGGTCTACATAGAGAGTGGGGCCACGCACTTAATGAGCCAAAATGTCATAGTTTATATGATGTCCTTCTGATATGTAACAATTGTCTATTCTAAATTAAAAAAGTGAAGATCCAACTCAAAAATGTGTCTAATTTTGCCTTCTTCTAGAATTTTGAACTGTCCTTTTTCATTATTCTTGACTTCTTGTTGCTACATTATTAAAATTATTGTATTGTACATCTTGGTGGCTTCATGCCACATTATTATTTCGATCTTTACTCTTCCTAGTTGCAACTAATCACTACACAAACATTTATCAAACATGTTATTACCAAAACTTTTTTCAATTTAAATTTGTTGTCACATTAACTTTTTTTTTTTATCAAATGGTATAGAAAAAACAACATATTCAAAGAAATTTTACATAAAATGAAATATTTTTTAACAAGCAAATTGTTGTGAAAAAATTTTTTTGGTTCAAAAAAAACTTAGTACTATAAAATAAGTAATTCAATTCAAATTTTTTACCTAAAGATAAAATCAAACATTTTTGATCAAATAAACTTTTATCACATTTTTTTATAAAAAAATAAGGTCTTTTAGAAAAAAAGTTATTTAATTGATTCGATTTTAGTTTGAACCAGTTAAAATGGTTTTAGTTTTAACCATTTAATCGATTCAATTTCAATTTAACCAATTGGCCAAAAATCAAAACCAAAACAAAACTGATCTTTTTCAGTTAAAAAACAAACTGAACATTCGGTTTGGTTCTCAATTTATGGTTTTAAAAAATTGATTTTTTTCAGTTAATTAAGCCGAACGTTCAGTTTGGTCAGTTATAACCAAATGCACACCCTAGAGGTCCGTTCTTCTCCATTTCCTATTTAGCTATGAATTTCTTTAAGTGGCCTTGCCTAATTAGGTGCTTAATTTCATCATACAAATTGAAACACTTATCAATGTCGTAACCCTTATGCTGGTGGAAGTGGCAATATTTCCTTAAATTTTATGCTCTAGTCTTTCTAGCAATTTTCTTGGCTTCTTCAAGATGTCTTGTTGTTCTATGGGCATGATTACTTCTTTTCTTGTGTTATTTAGTAAGATATAG
The DNA here is from genome assembly GCA_014898725.1 of Jacaranda copaia. Lineage (NCBI taxonomy): Eukaryota > Viridiplantae > Streptophyta > Magnoliopsida > Lamiales > Bignoniaceae > Jacaranda > Jacaranda copaia. Next base: position 185,264 of record JACGDI010004316.1, read on the forward strand.
TGATGGAATCTCCTTATGAGTGAGGAGCCCAGTCCTTTTGGCCACTATCCTTTTTTGTCATTCTTTGGTTTTGCTTTTTTGTCAGTGGTCAACCCTCCAAATTTTATTTTGTTTATTGGCCATATACTTTTTGACCAAGTCGAGTAGGTATTTCATTGTTTGTGATCGCTCTTGGACCAAGGTGTTAGTGCAGTCTTTGTACCTCAACATTAAAAATAAAACACCCACAAGAAAAATCTACCCTAGGGTTATCAATTTTTAAAACTCCATTACTGAATAGTTAAAGATATCATTGAGGGACTCCTCTTTATTTTGCTTAACCAAATATAGATGTGTATGCATGGATTAAAAAATCAGACCAGAATAGCCATTTTGACTTGTTGGACCATTAACTGGTTGATGAACTAATCTGAGTTTTTGAAAAAAAAAAAAAATGCTTATTTTTTCAAAAATTGCCCGGTTTGGACGTTTCGATCGCTAAACCAATGAACCAAGAGCGGTTCACTAGAACTAGGGTAGTTTTTTAATTTTTTTTAATGAAATTATTATTATTTTTTAATTCTTTTGCCTAGGTACTAAAATTAAAGCCAAGGTACAAGTATAGAAGTAAAAAAAGCCTCATAAGTATTAGTCAAAGTCAAGTCTTCCATTAATTCATTCCAAAATTCAATTTTTCCCATTATTCTCTTCCCTTTTCTACTGCCTTCAATGGAACGGCTGATAGAAATCAAAAAAGGTCACTAGACTCACCACGATAGCTGCACGGTTCGCAGAAAGAAACATGTATACACTTCGGCCATCTCTTCAAAGTCCCAACCGGAGAAAGTTAATATTTCTTCACTTTTTCTATAAGAAAACTATTGCTCAATTTTTTACTTTTTTCACCTTTCATTCTTGAATAAATATTTATTCCTATAAATTTTGAGATGGGTAACTATTAATATGGGATTCTAGGGTTCTTGATTCAAAAGATAAGCATATTTGAAAAGAGTTCTAAAGTATGCATGCCATGCGTTTGATAATATGTCAAAAAGGATTGGTGCTATAGGAAAATTGTATACTTGTTGATTGATTGAACTTAGTTAAGTTTGAATTCAGTTTTCTTACTAATCTTCTTGCTAGATTTCATATGAACTGATTTTTAGTTTTTTTATAAATGCTTGAACTTGAACTCAAACTTAAATATGATTGTATATTGTTTTATACTTTTAATAGGATCATGGATTCTAGTTCTAGGCTAAATTCTATTGCTACTTCCAAAAATTCAATTTCTTTAGTCGATGAAAAAAATGAAATTACTTGGAACCATGTTTTACCACGAGTTGCTAATGATGGTTCAAAAGGTTTTAGTTGCTCTTATTGTGGATTGGTAACTAAAGGAGGTGGCATACATAAAATGAAACAACATCTAACCAGAAAGAAGAGTGACATAAGACCTTGTAAATTAGTTCCACCAAATGTTTGATATCAAATGAAATAATCACTTAAAGGTGTTGTTAAAGGTAATGAAGTAACAATAGCCTTCTATTGCACTAACTTTTAGTGGACCACAAACGTCCATATGGATTAAATCCAAAGGACTAGTGGATCACTCCATTTGTTCTATAAAAGGAGTTTCAGACATTTTTCATTTTAAACAAGACTCATAAATAAGTAGATCCTCTAATCCACTAACATTTAGTGATTTGAGGGTTACTAACTTGTTCATCTTATTATTAGAAATATCTCCAAATCTAGAATGCCAAAAGTATGCATTTAAATGTGCATTAGTGTTGGTTGAGAATCTAGAATGAGCACAATCCTTCATACATTGTACGAATGGCACTAATGTACATAGTACTAATGATTTAGTATATAACTTCAAAAATCTTAAGTCAAACTTAACTCACGCCTTTGACTTTGGCCACGACTTTGTGCTCTATTGTCATGGTGGAGAATCATATCCCCATCACTTAGATTAATTCTTCATTTCATCCTTTATGATAATTTACACAGATGGAAACCACATATGATATCATATACCCATGAGGAAGAATATCCTTAGGTGCATTTCAACAAACAACTTATCCTTCTCTATAGATGCAAGGCAGCCCTTGCCAATTGAGCTTCTAATGACCTAAATTGCCACAATAGAAACAAGTCACATCCTTTTATCCTTTATTATCTTCTTGACTCTACCAAACACCATAAATGTTTGTTTCGTCTTGAAAAAGAACTTTTCTTTTTCTTGCCCTCTTTCTACTTGCCTTTTGGGCTTTTAAAGTGGGAGAATAAAATAATAATTGGATGTTTGCCCTTTTCATGGTTGTCTCTACCTTGGCTAACTCTAGTTAAATAAACTCATCAAAGATTGGAAAATCAAACCCCCATATAGATTATTATCCATCACCACGTCCAAGTTAAAGAGCTTCTCACCAAGCCCAATCATCTTTAGCTCATAGTTTAGGACATGTGACCCTTTAACCACCCTAGCTTGAAAAATCTTCTTTGACTATATGAACCTCTCATACCTAGCTTGCCATACAACTTTTGCAAGCATTTGAATGAGGTATGTTTTATGTATACGTGAGACTTTTGGAGTTCATAAATGCCATCATGACACTATGGGCTAGGAGGTGATCCTCAACCTAATTCATGAACATTTTATGTGCCTCTTGATCTACATTAATTCATATAGGATTTGGAGCACCCTAACATAGGACATATGCCCATTTCTCGGAATATAGAATAATTTTGAGATTTATGAGCTAATCATAGTAGTTCGACCCGGTTAGTTTATTGGTTTCCAAAATAATAGTAGATTTTATCCATTCTTGAGATTTCACAAATCTACATTGAGTGAAGAAGAGAATATTAGCATTTGATTAAATGTTGATGTTCAAAACATGATTATGGTCTATCAAGCATATTTTTCTCACTATTTTATCAAATTTCTTATGCTCATAAGAAATTCGGGAAATCATATTTTTTAGTGAGAATCAAGGTCCAAAGGCATCATTTGTGGACCCACAACATATGAGACATCCACTTATGACCCTAAGATAGGTAACTTTTACCAATTGCATCTCTATGAAACTCTTGATGTGCTTTGCCTCACTTTTCATATAAATCCATGACTCCTGCAACATCTATATTAATAGGTGTTAAGTCAAACTTGCCAATCAATTTTTAATTGTAAATTCAACTATGAACATTCCACGACTTGTGAGACAATGTCATGGCAAATTCACATTAAAATGCATCTTATGCTAAGGTAGTGATCATGGCTTTCCACCAAAAATGCGCCTCACGACTCATGCCAATACATAATTGTGGTATTATCTCATGTGTCACACCTATTAGTAGAAGGCATGGATTTTTAAATCCTATTTAATTGCATCTATTTTGACTTAATATTGATTGAACTTAGACTCTTCTAAGTTAAGGAATTTGTCTTGGCAGATCTCATTATTTTTATCTTTACTTATTTAGGTTCTCTACCCTGAACATGCATCATCATACATCATTAGGATAAAAAAATCATAAATAAGTAAATAAACCTAACATGCATTTAAAGTTGGGATAAGCATGAGCCTTAACCAAGTAGTGCACTTAGAGCCATAGGTGCACTACTTAGTTGATTTAGGTAGGTTGATTAAATCAATAGATCATATTTATCACATGAATATATCATATACATTAATGGGTTTTTCAAGCCTCCTTGATCCTCTTGACCTCTTTGAATTCCTTGCAACAATTACAAGAATGAAGAAAACTTCACCACATAAGAGTTTTACTCTTATAACTTTTACAAGGTAGAAAATCAAGAAGCATGTAAGCCCTATTTAATACAACACATTCAATCAATATTGGATATTAATTAAACCAATTTAAAGGCTTATCTTTATTCCAATACATCTATCGTTCATTCAACAATTAAATGAACAATAACTAGAATTGACATTCGATCCATCAATGAAGTGCGCATCACATAAACAATTAATTTAGAGGTAAAACTATGCATAACACTTATGTATCTCAATTTTGCACAAACTTGAAGTGCATACTTAGATTTTATCTTAAGAGCTCACAAAAATGTCCAACATAATCTTGAGCACTTACACAACAATTGTGCATCAAAGTTGTATGAAAAATTCAAGTTTTGGAGGGTAAAAATGCACAAAACAGCAAAATCATCATGCCTTTGTAGCCTTGGGCAGGCCTGCTGCCCAGCCAACCACCCAGGCATGCAGCAGATGAACACACAACATGCCCACTGCAGCGCCATGGACTGGCTAGCCAGTAGAGGCCTTGCCATAAGGTGGCTAGGCCACCATTTTGCCCTGGTTTTACTCTTTTGTCATCTCAAACCTTATGGACACTTCTATAACATCATTCCATATATTTTTTGACAAATTTTCAGATTATAAACACCTTTAAAACTAAAAATTAAAGTGCTCAAAGTGCTGGAAAAATCAAATCTGAGGAAGAATAAATATTCTTCAACCAACATCAAGTAACTCCAATCCAATTGAATCTAAAAATTGCCAAAGAAACTTTTTAAGAAATTAACAACATACTGATCAATATTTAACATCATCTACTACTAAATCGATATTTAACGTCATAGTATTTGAATTAAAACTCATGCTAACATATGTAAATCACAATCTAGCACATATTGATATACTTCAATTCAACACATATAAAGCCACATGCATCAACTCCAAAATCTTAAATCCATAAATTGAATTAATAAATTAGAGTTCTAGAATCAATTCATCACATAAATCGATTCAACACCTTCAAAATTAAGCACAAAATTGGCTCCAATACTACTTAAAGGAAATAATATTGCAATGACCTAAAATAATTGCAAAATTAAACTTGCAATATCACTAACCAAGGATCTTATTTCATGCTATAATTAAGGATTTAGATCAAAAGAAAATACCTTGATATGAAAAACTTGAATTTAGGTGGAGATCTTCCACTAGAACTTCTTCTTTGAAAGATCTACAATTTCTTTCTCCTGGATCTTCTTATCCAGACCTTAGACCACCAAGGACATCAACTTTTGCTCAATAAAAATCCTCCAAAATGAGGTAAAAACAGCAGCAAAAATGTGCCAAGAGCACTATGGCCGCTGATGAAGCAATCTCCCAAAAATTACCTTCAAATTATGGAAGAACGCTTCTTCAAATGCGAGAACTAGTTCACCAACACATAGCACCCCACTTGTTGTCCCTCCAAAGTTGATCCACATACCTAGATCACTATAATTCCTCATTCAATTGCTAGAAGGAAGATGAGGAAGAAAAAGGAAAAAGGAAGAAAGTGTGAGGAGGTTGGAAGAGAGAGAAGGCGGTCGAAGAGAATCTAGGTAAGAGGTATTTCTCAATACATGAGATAACCTCTTTTGGGAGTCAAAATAGGGAAGCATGGCTGGCCACTTGTGAGGAATGTGTGGCGTATTTATAGTGCAATTTAGATGCTCTTGGATGCTTCCATCACACTCTTTTCGCATTGCCAACTTGCATGCCCACTTGTATGCTTAGTTGGATTTTAATTTTCAAAATTAAAATGCCAACTCATTATTTTAAATTGGACTCTTCCATTTTAATTTTTCCTCCAAAATTAGATTGTTTTACTAATTAAATTAACACCTTAATTTAATTGTAGTAACTTAACTTTTTAAATTAATTAAATCAACTTAACTCCTTAATTTGACCTTCACTAATTAAATTGCCACATGGCATCAATTACATTAAATTCTTCATTTAATTGATCTAATTTAACTCTTTAAATAATTTTAATTAATTTAACACTTAAATTAATCAAGCCAAAAGTGATCAATTAATAATTCACCAACTTGTGCTCTCTCTCTCTCTCTCTCTCTCTCTCTAATAAAATCACTTAAATTATCTAACTACTTAGATAATTTCTTCAATCAAGTGAGAGTGTGCTAGGCTTTTGTGTGTGACCCTTTAGATTCACTGATTAATTAGACATGGCTTACAACTCTTTCTAACTTATGAAATATCAAATATTTTGATTAGTCTAAACTCTTTAAGCTAATCAATCATTCAATTAATTTTTATTAATTGAAGAATACCCAATATTCATAGCTGATGTCTAGCACAAGCCTATAGAACCCAACTAATAAGATGAGTTAATCTTAGATGGACCATTATCGCTTACGATTGTCATGCAAATAGGGTCTTTCCAAATTATGATCTCAACTTTGAAAAACTCCTTTTCTAATTTTTCATACTACCTTGTGCAAGAAGTTTTTGAAATTGATCATCATATAATACATAAGAGATTGATCCGTTCTCCACAAATGGGCAAACTGAATCCCATCTTGAAACTTAGCAACCTCCATATTTAGGTAGCTTCTGTCCAACCTAAGCCCCAAGCAAACCGCTATATAGTCAGAGCAAAATGAAAGCACAAGGATCTAAATTCAATGTTACTATGGAACCTCAAGTGAAAAAACTAATTATATGCACTATCATAAAATAGAGAATTTTCCACTATCGACGTGCCACTTCGGATACCTTGTGGATTTGATTTGGAATATTTAAAATCATGACTATAGAGACTTATTTCATGATCAACATCATATGAGTGACCAAGTCCTGTATTCTTGTATGATTTAAGGGCTCCAACCAAATAGATATGAAGAAAAGCATAAATGCATAAGATTAAGTTGGCAATTTTATTGAATATTGTTCGATCAAGACTGTTGCATAGAGTATTTCTACATGCCAATCTAATTAACTTGTGGGATACTATTTCAACATGATGGCCATTTTGATGAACTTAATTTGTTGGACTCATTGGTGCTTTTATTATTTATTTATTTAGTTGGCCTTTTTATTTTCTTATCACATTTTTAATCCTTTGAGTCTTATTTTTTCATATCAAATATATGTATATATTATTAACGTGTATATATATAAATTAATTGTCACATTCTTTCTTTGTATGAGAATATTATTCTTATTTTAATTCTTTGTGTATCTATACATACACTTACAAATGTTCAATTATATGCATACAGCATAGAAATATTTGATAGTTATATATTTATGCATAAAATTATATATATTTACACATTTATACATATCTATATATAAACTAGAGATATTTTGTCACTAAAAATATATAAATATACATGAATATATATGATTATATATATTTAATATAATTTTTAGAGATGTATATACATATTATTATGTTTAAATATTCATAAATTTATATACATGAATTTATATTTATATATATAAATTAATATTTTATATTTGTGAATGATTATTGATCGAAAAATATGATCGGTACTTAGCAACCACATTAATGATTAAAAGAAAATTTGACATCAAAAAATAATTTGATCATTAATTAGTGACCATTTTGCTTTGACACTAATATCAGTGACTAAAAACAGAAAGAAAGGATCAAAAACTAAATAATGATCTATTAGTAACTAAGATAAAAATCAGTCACTAATTTAATGAATAAATCATTGGCCACATAAACATGGTCACTGATATGATCATTAAATGGTTACTAATTTTCTTAATTGTATTTGGTTCAATCCCTAATCAATCATTAATCACTCACCAATTATTGATTTCAATGCGCAGTCTTTAAATGTAGTCACCAAAATTAAATTTCTTGTAGTGTTGCTACACATATACTTTATCAATTCAACCTGATTTGAAATGTAAGGCACCAAGTCAACATTTTGTATGTAAACTTGGACTTGAAGTGATAATTACTAATTTGAAGTTGTAGGAGGTTGATGTAATGAATCACATGTACCAGTGTATTACATTGATGGGCTAATTATAAAAAGTTGATATGAAATTTGAGAAAGAAAACAAGTTTTTTTTTTATTATTTTTTTATTTTTATCTCGCACTCATATCAATACAATAATTAACGGTCACATTGTTACGTGAGAAAGATAAAATGTACTTGGAGTATGTAAAGCTTAACTTGGGACTCGTGAAAAGTGGGAACAAAAAGGCAACGTAGTCGGTAGGGTAAGACTCTGGGTTGCGTGCTCGGGAAACAAATAATAAGGAGGGCGGTGGGAATTTTATTCCAATATATGGATTAATATTAATTAAATTTATTTTTTAATAAAATAATAGATTCATTAAATTAATATAATTAATGAGACATAATTTATAGGATCTATTATTTTGACTTAATATTATTAAAGTCTTTTTATCTTAACAAATTTGATATGACAGTTAATGTAAGCTCAATCTTAGAAGCATGTGATGGGGTTTTTTTTATGATTTTATCTTATATATATATTGTGGCAAAGTCCCCTCTCCACTTCATATTTTGATATTATTATCCTATTAAAGCTGTTAAGTGGTTTGTGTAAGAAAATAAGGAAGACTTAACAATCAATCCTGAAATTGCAGGAATCATTGATCATCAATTTCATGGCTCAAACAAGTATAAAAAATTAAAATATTTGTATAGTGTTTTGATTCCATAGATATAAATAAATCTTGTGTTTAATTATGTTTTACAATTGATATCGGAGCCATATATTTGTAGATCAAAATCTAATTTTATTGATCAAATTTCATTGATCTTAAGTCTTTTCAAATTATGGAGAAAATTCCCTTTTTTTTTTCTTTTGGCATGCTAGTTGAAAGTTCACAGTATTGAATTGTAATTTTTCAATGATGGAGAATCCATGTGTATTTAGATTTGCAAGATAACTATGCAATAGTGTTTCAATGCAAGAGATTCAGTCATGTTTAATTTTGGTGGAATCCACGGTAGCTGATACTGAGATAGTTGACTTTGTAAACATATATTGACATGTTTATTACTCGGGTTATATTTTTCTTGTTTCAATGTTTGGTTTTTGTGGAACTCAAATTTCGTGATAGTGATACCTATGAGTTTTATATATATATTGGTTTCATGAGATTTTTTTTTAGATATGGTTCGCCTTTACTGTTTAGTTGGTTGCCATTGCTGATTGTGCACGTACATATATTATTATATGTATATTTGTGGGGATACATAATATTTAAAAGAATTAGAAACAATTTGAATGTTGCAAATTAATTTTCTAAGGTACATATTATTCTAGTGCTTAATTTTATGAGCACCTTGTAAATATTGCATGTGTGCGAGTTAAGTAATTAATTATTGAACTTCGTCATGTGCTTATTTATAGGTTCAAATAAATAATTTCACCTAAGTGTTTTATTTATTGAGACTTGTAAAATTTGTGGCGTGCATATTTCAAGTTTGCATTATTATGCATTTTAACCTGCTCTAAAGGGGTTAGATATGTGCGATATTTGGTTTTATCAGTGCGGAACATATTAATAGGGATATATTAATATAGAATATTTGTTTTCCAAAGGATGCAACTCTTCAACAATTAGTATATCTCTATACCATTCTTACATAAAAGGCCTTATGTGTGTAGCATTCTCTGCCCAAAAGTTAGTTGTTGAAACTCACAAGGACTCTATGAGGAATTAAGCTCTATTGTTCTTAGCATATTCTTATTAATTGCCTATTATTAATGTGGTTTGTTGTATTCTTGTTGTTTTGGACAATTACTGTGAATTTAAATAATGGTAATGCCACTATTGAAGTATTGAATGGTGGAAATTATAAAAGATTAAAATGTGAGATTGAGTTTGCCTTTGGATTAGCTAAAATTAATATAGCTTTCCGAGAGGATCAACCTCCCCTACCTGCTGATAATGCTTCTGATACTGTGAAAAGAGCTTATGCTCAGTGGAAAACGTCCAATCACCTAAGTCTTCTAGCTATGAAAAGGTTTATTGGAGAGGATATGGTTAGTGCACTTCCTAAGACCAATAATGCTAAGGAGTTTTTCCATAAGATAGGACAAAGGTATTAAGTGTCTGATAAGTTTGAGGCTAGAAATCTAATGAGTGATTTGGTGGGTATGAAGCACAATAACTCTGGTGAAGTTAGGGAATACATCTTGAAAATGGTTCACTTCCAATCTAAACTCAAAGATCTTGATATTAGCCTCCCTGATAACTATATTGTTCACACTGCTCTCAATTCCTTACCTATGGAATTTAGTCAAATTAAAACAACTTGTAACACCCAAAATGAGTTATGGAGCATTCTTAACCTTATTTCTAACCGTGACTCTGAGGAAGAGAAAATTAAGATAGAGAGTGGACAAATTACCTTGTTTGTTCCTTATCTTGGCCCTAAATCTGGAAAGAGTCAAAATACCTCAAACCTCAAGAAACCAAATTATTGCTCTTATAAAAAGGCTTATAATACTAACAGGCATGGTAATGGTCAGACCCATTACCGAGGAATTAGGAAAGATGGTCCTCAAAAGAAAGTAAAATGTTACTTTTGTAAGAAGTCGAGCTATAAGAGGTTTGAGTGTCCTGATTTTCACTTGGTTAGAGAAGAAGAAGCAATAAGGTAATTTATTAGCCCTAGTTCATTTTGAGTCAAATTTGTTGATGTTCCCATTAATTCTTGGCAGTTTCATAGTAGGAAAAATGTCCATGTTGTAATTTTATTGCATGGGTTCATAAACAAAAGAAATCCAAGTAGAGAAGAGTCTAAGATTGGAGTAGCTATTAAAGCCCTAGTAGTAGTAGAATATGTACGAACAGTCATTTTGAACTTTGGATATGGTTTTAAGCTTGTTTTGGAAAATGTAATTTATGTACCAAATTGTACTCATAATTTAATTTCTATTTCTATTTTGGATAGTTTCGGTTATGACATTTCTTTTGGCAAAAGAAAGGTTAATTTGATTTTAGACTCTAAAATTATTAGTTGTGGTATTTTGTATAATGGCTTGTATATGTTGACCTTAGCTTCTAATCAAATCTATTCATCCTTCAATATTAAAAATATTGTGTCCAAAAGACCCCTAAGTAATGACAACTCTTCCATGTTATGGCATAGATGTCTCGGCCATATTTCTAAAGATAGAATAAAAGACTGATAAAAGAAAGCTTTCTTCATAGTCTTAATTTAGAGACATGGAGATTTATGTTGATTGTATTAGGGAAAGAAAAGGGGTTCTACGTGTAGTTCTAACTTCTTGGGGATTATTCATGCGGATATCTCTAGCCTAAATATTCCTACCTTATGTGGTAATAAGTATTTTATCACCTTATTGATGGTTTTTCCCAATATGGTTATATTTATCTTATTACAGAAAAATTTGATTCTCTTGAAAAATTCATGATTTTTAAGACTGAAGTTGAAAAACAATTCAGGAAGGTCATTAAAATTATAAGGTCTAATCGAGGTGATGAATAGTATGCTAAACATGGTAAGATTGGGCAACATATAACCATTTGCTAAATATTTACAAGAATCTAGGATCATTGCTCAATATACCATGTGTAGGAGTCCTAAGCAAAATGGTGAAGCCAAAAGGTGTAATCACACTCTAGCTAAGATGATGAAAATCATGATGAGCCGATGTGATTTACCTAAATTTCTTTAGGGTGAAGCCATAAGAACTACTATGTATATACTTAATCATGTTCCTACCAAATTAGTCCCTATAGCACCTTTTGAGTTGTGGGTTGGTAGAAAGCTTAGCTTAAATCATTTTCATGTGTGGGAATGTCCTGTTGAGGTTAGAATTTATAATCTTTTTGAGAAAAAGACTAACCCCAGATCTACTAGTGTTTACTTTATTGGATATCTAGATCATTCTAAAGGATATAGATTCTTTTATCCTTCATGTGGAACTCGAGTGGTTAAGTCTCAGACAGCTAAAGTATGATGAACCTTACAAGAGTGAATGTACTCATCCTATAGTAGCTAATGATCCAATTGAATCTATTACACTTTCCTTATCTACTGTGCATGAAATTGAGAATCCTTATGAACAAATAGCTATACCTACTGCTAATATAGAGGCCGATTTGAATATTAATCTATCTTAAAATCATATCCATCAAATGCCCCCTAGACGTTCTAATAGAGAGAGAGAGAGACGTCTAGTAATTCTTGATGACTACTATATATATCTGTCAGGAAGTGATTATGATGTTAGTCCTATAGTTGATCTTATTAGCTATTCGGATGCTATGTCAAGTACTCAATTAGACTTGTGGTTTATTGCTATGGAGGATGAAATTCACTCAACGAAAGGGAATAATGTTTAATTTAGTTGATCTGCCCCAAGATTGAAAGATTATAGGTTGCAAATGGGTGTTCAAAACTAAGGAAGACTCAAAAGGGAAGATTGAAAGGTTGAAGGTTAGACTTGTAGCCAAAGGCTTTACTTAAAAGGCTGGAATTGATTATGGTGACACCTTCTCTCCTGTTTTCTCCAAAGATTCCTTCATGATCATTTGATTTGGAACTCCACCAATTGGATGTTAGGACAGCTTTCCTTAATGGCGACCTTGATAAAAAAGTTTATATGACTCAACTAAAGGGTTTTATTCAAGAAGAGAAGAAACACATAGTGTGTAAGCTAAATAAGTCAATTTATGGCCCTAAACAGGCTTCTTGGTTATTGTACTTGAAGTTTGATAAAGTAATAACTTCATTAGGTTTTGAGGAAAATAAGGTGGACCATTGTATTTACCTCAAGGCTAGTGGGAGAAGATTCATATATTTGGTTATTTATGTTGACAATATTTTACTTGCTAGTAGTGATTTGGGTTTGCTCTATGAGACTAAACAAATGTAATGTTGTAGTTTTGATATGAAGCCTTGGTGAAGCATCTTTTATTCTTAGAATTGAGATCCATCATGATAGAACTCGAAGCTTGTTATGACCTTCTCAAGTCAATTACATTGAGTTTTGAGTAGGTTTAACATGCAAAATTATAAACCTAGTGATGTGCCTATTGTGAAAGGTGATAAACTTAGCATTGCACATTACGCTAAAAACAAACTTGATTAAGAGTCTATGTAAAACATTCCTTACTCTAATGCTGTTGGTAATTTAATGTATGCACAAGTCTGCGCTAAGCCTAATATAGCCTATTGGTGTTCTTGAGCATTGTCTCTCTAACCAAGGATAAAAACATTGGATGGTTGTTAAGAAAGTCTTGAGATATTTGAAAAAAACAAACTAGAGACTTTATGCTCGTTTATAGAAAAGTTGATTATCTTGAGGTTATTGGATATTTAGGTTCTGATTTTTTGCTTGTTGTCTCGATGACTTGAGATCTACTTCAAGTTATATTTTTACAATGGCAGGTGGAGCTATTTCATGGAAGAGTGTTAAGCGAACACTTTCCACTTCATCAACCATGCAAGCTAAGTTTGTTGCTTGTTGTGGAGTAGTCATACAAGTTGTATGGCTAAAGAACTTCATTTCAAAACTTTTGGTTGTTGATTCAATTTCTAGGCCACTAAGGATTTATTGTGATAATGTTGCTGCTGTATTCTTTTCAAAGAATAACAAGTCCTCCGGTGCATCAAAACGTGTAAAACTTAAATATCTCGCTATGAGAGACTTGGTTAAAAATGGTACCATCATGATAGAGCACATCAATACCAACTCTATGTTTGCAGATCTTCTGAGCAAGGGATTGAGATCTATTATTTTCAAAAGACATGTAAAACTCAGAGGTTTGATTAAGTCTTTTGATATATTAGGTTAAGTGAGATATTTTTTTTTCTTTATTGAATTTGTTACAATATTGAAGCCTTTTGTATTATTGGCTTTTATTAATGCAAGATTCTTTTTCAACTATTGATATATCTATTATAATTGTGTGCACATTTTTGTGATTATATCTCGCTTGATATGTATCTTGAGATTAGGTGTTGATCTTGAGAGTTGGATATGTCTCATAAATGACACCATATTCTATGTTTAGTATTGAATGAGGCATACATTACTTCTTTTGAATTCAAATTTTCTTGAAATTTCATATTGATTTTATAAATTCATGTCTACAAGAAAATCATGAATTTTCTCAAGGATTCCTATTTGCTCAAAAAGCCTAAATCTTATAAGAAAATGAAATCTTATTGGGATTTCATATAGTTCTAGAAATCTATATCTCATGAGAAAGTTGGTGCTATTTCATGTTACACCAACATGTCTGAATCCATGTCAGTGGAGTTGTTGGCATATGTGACCATGGAAGGTTTTTAATTGATAAAAGATGCAATTACCCCCATGATCCATATATTAGTAATTTTTACTACATCAGATTGTGCTGGTAGTCTTGTCCCATTGCGATATTTTTTTTCTTTAAATTGTGGCAACAATCAAAATCTTTTTGTAATTTAGCCAGGTGGTCATTTTTCTCAAATTTTTTGTTTTATTTTATTTTTAAAGTTACAATTAATATTTGTCTAAGTAGGAGAATTTTGAAATTTTATTCCAATATATGGACTTCTATTAATTGAATTTGTTTTCTAATAAAACAAAAAGGAGCTAAATTAATACTATTAATGAGACATGACTTATAAGGTTTATTATTTTGACCCAATATTATTAAGGCCTTTTATCTTAACAAACTTGGTATGGTAGTTAGTGTGAACCTAATCTTAGAAACCCATTATGAGTGGACTCTCTAGGATTTTATCTTATACATATTGTAGCTAAGCCCTTTTACCACTCCACATTTTGATATTGTTATCCCATTAAAGTTGTGAAGTGGTTTGTGTGAGAAAGAGAAGAAGACTTTAGCAATCAATCTTGAAATTGCAGGAATGATTGATTATCAATCTCATGACTCAAATAAATATCAAGAATTATTTGTGTAGTATTTTGATTCCATAAATATAAATAAATCTTAGGTTTAATTATGTCTTACGGAGAGTACATCTGTTGGCATATTGTGAATAATGAGTTAAGTTGAATGGCTAAGGGAAAGCGCAATGTTTGCTATAATTATACGAGAATTGCCACATAGAAAAGATATTATACGAATAATAATAAGGATGGTAAAGATCACTATGGTAGTAATTTGACGATTGCATATAAAAGATACATTTTCACAATTTTTATTTGAATAGATACTTCTTGTAAAAATGAACATTGTGTTTTAAATGCGACACGCATTATGTGTTCTAAAAATAATTATTTTGACTCA
The DNA here is from genome assembly GCA_014898725.1 of Jacaranda copaia. Lineage (NCBI taxonomy): Eukaryota > Viridiplantae > Streptophyta > Magnoliopsida > Lamiales > Bignoniaceae > Jacaranda > Jacaranda copaia. The sequence goes on from JACGDI010004316.1 coordinate 200,328, forward strand.
CTTCAATCGTAGAGGTTTGGTACTTTAATTTTAGATAATCATAAGCATTGGAATAAAGAAGATCAAAATAGTTGATTGAGTGGATGATATTTTGAGTTGTAATGCATATGTTCCTAGCTAAGATATGAAAGAATGTAATCAGTTCCAAAGCAGCGAATATTTAACGGGGATGGAGTCTCAGAAGTCACAAATGGTGGAAGGTCTTGATAAATGGAGTGGAATATGATAATTTGAACTTTTTGATGACTTCAAAGAATGAGTGGAATAAAGAGCATCAAAAAACATTCAACGCAGAGATGAACACAAGAGATCTCTTACCTACAGCGGAATGAATTGTGACTCTCTCCTAAGTCAACTAATGCTATTGACTAAGCTATACATATGCATTACAACTCAGATGAAGCAGTCGGTGTGACAATTACCAATCCAGCCGCGAGTTGTACATTAATTGGAAGAAAAGTTTTATCATACCACTTCAATCAAGACAATTCCCATGCTAATTTCTTGTGCTGAGGACATAATAGTCTTTACTTTGCAAATTCATTATTTATGTTTTGTTGTAGACAGTACTTGAAGCTCACTCACTAGTTCAACCCCTCCTTAATTTGTTTACGATATGAATCGTCATAACCCTGTCATCGTATCGTCACCACTAGAGCTAGCAATTATTCATGATATTAATCCTCGTATTTCATCATTGGACTTCGCAGTTCCAGTGTTACTCCCCTTTAATCAAATTATTTATTAGTTTGTGATCATTTTGAGGTGTACCAACAATTTCTGTTGTCCTAATTCAACCCCCCAACCCCACTTCCCACCGGTCGGTCCAAGGTAAATGCAGACCGAAGTTTCTTCTGAGGAGAAAAAATACGGGGTACATGTAGAAACTAATGAAATATCACTGAACTAGCAACCTAACCGACTAAAACGTCCTCTAAAAATAGAAAAAAAAAAAAAGAAGATGGATTATTGAAGAGAATCCACGTGTGACTTCTGAACCTCCATATATAACAGTCTAGGATATTTCCACTAGCAAACTCAAAATTGCCACATTACTGTTGTCCTTGTCCCGATTCAGCAGTCCAGTAAGTTTTTGTGGCAATAATAATTTTCTCTGGGTTAAATGGTCCTGTTTCATGATCGACTATTCGACTCTCCCACCTCATTCCATCTGTTATGCTTTTAACCTTCACCAGGACTTCCACTGCATCTCTGAAAATCACGGTGCCTTCAGGCCTTAGGATTCTATCCATCTCAAGAAGAATGTATGTAATGTCACACCTTCAATAACAATTTGAATCACACATGTTATGTGGGGCTTCTGTCTGAAAGTCAGTTTTGCAATAACAAGCTAAAAAACCTTTGGTTATCAGATTACCTGTCCTGGTACATGGTAAAGACACCAGCTGCATGGATGAAATCATAAGTTCGTGGATAGGTTGAGAATCCTTCGCACCAGTCCTGGTATGTGCCAATGAAACCACGTTCATATATAACTCCCAATGTGTCCGGATCTGAATTAACAGGAACCACATTCATAACCCAAACAGGGTATTTCATCAAGGCTGCTGCAAATCCTCCTAAGTTGGCATTCATGTCCATTACATTTCGATATAGCCCTCGTGGTAGTTGACTAACTAATCTTGTGTAATACGCCACTCTTTCCTTCCAAGTCTCATTATCCTCTTGGAACTCCTTGGAAGTGATGCCTAGTATTGAGCCACTGCCAATTCTAGGTGGAACAGCGAAAGCACGTTCTGGCCATTTCGCTAATGCACCCCCTGCAAGGTCGCTGGTATCGGCTACATCTGGCAGTGGTGTTATGCAAGCTTCCATGTCTTTGTACCTTATATACAACACACAAATTAGCCCTAGAAAAAAAAAACATGCCTAAAAATACTCAGAGGCATTGAAAGAGTCAGCAAGTACCAAGCTGCGTCAGCATTGTTGGATTTGCACATTTGTGGTTCAGAATTTGTTGCTTTGCTATTAAGGCATTCAATGTGGTTGATGGGTTTTTGCCAAATTGCCAGATCTCCCTTTTCAATGACTTTCTTCCAGCAGAGTAGTTTAGCTATGTCCTCAATAGCATCTTGCTCCTGCTTTAAATCTTCTTGGGTTCTTTCCCAACCTTTCCAGTATTTCTTCCAGTGGATTGGAGGACCAGAGAGTATCCAGTATCCACCAGGCCTAAGAACTCTATCTACTTCCATTAAATATAGGCCATCTGCAAGCAATCAAACAGAAATGTAGAAGATAGCCAGCAATTCAATAATATATAATGATATGTATTCCATATGCATATTCAATCTATCAACTACGTAAACTTCAATTGAAATTACAAAATTCATAATCATCTTACCATATTTGAACCAAGGGATCAGGCAGCGAGAACAGTGAGCCATATCAAAAGCCCTAGCAGGATATGGAAGCCTTTGCGAACCAAAGACACCAATCATTGCAGGAACACCTCGTTCCAATGCAAACCATACCTGAGCTTCATGTGTGTCTCTTGGAGCAAAAGACATAGCTATGATATCCCTCTTCAGTAGGTAAGCACCCCAACTAGCTACCTGAAAACCAATACGCCGAAAGAAAAATGAGAATAAGAACCCTACCAGCACTTGTGATCCATAACAAAGATGTTAAAAAGTACTAATCAAATGCAATTGCTATAAATACAATGAAGTTTAACATTCAGAATAAGATAACAGAATATATGATATGCGTAAGCCAATTTCCTTACTCCACAGCCTGTATCAACAGCAGTTCGAATTGTTCCATCTGTAAGAGGGATGAGAGCGTTGATGTCATCAATGTAAGCATCAGCCCCACGAGGAAACATTGTACCTCCACCAGGAAATCTGAAGCGATCTCCTTGAACTTGGATCCAGTTCTGAATAGCTTTCTCAACGCTTAGCTCCTTATGGGGAATGTTGGCATACCATGCATAATCCCTGCTCTGAGGCCATTTGAAAGGGGTCTTGTAGTTTGGTGGAGCAGGTATGAGGCAGCGTAGGAGCTCTTCCTTGGTGGGGCAATGCCTTTCTCTATATTTCAGCATATTGCGATCAAATCTCCTACCCCTATCCCGATCTTGGCAGGGAGTGTATTCACTGAATGATATATCACAAGGTGGAAATTTCTCGGATTCCTCAGAAGTGTTGGCTACTGCTAATTGATGATGGCTCTCAAAGTCCAGTTGATGATCCGACATAATGGATGATGATGATGATGATGGAAGATCAGGTTTCCCCTTTGCAGTAGAGCTAACATCACAGCCAACTCTGGAGGAGAACTCGGACTGGATGGATGGAGTAGGAGTTCTACCCTGCCAAGCTCCGAAAACATAAAACAAGATACAGAGGCCACTCACAGCTAGGATCCAAGTGAGACGTTTTCTCTTCAAATCCAGCTGATGAGGCTTCGGGGATCCACCATAATCCTTCCCCATTTAAACCTGAAAACAATGTTTCTGTTTGATGTAAAGTGAGGACGAAAGATCAAAAAGAAAGGCTAATTTAGAGAGAATGATAATTGAGCCTGTGATACACTGAAAAATTACAGTACATGCTTCATTGCAGCTTGAAAGTCCTCATGAAAACTTTACATCCCCTTACAGAAGCTCAAGGGAGAGATGAATGAATTGATAATTTAAAAAAAAAACAGAGAGAGAGAAACTGAAGGGAAGGTTTTGCTGACCCGGCGAAAGATTTAAGGGTTCAAAGGGCACAATGGATGAGATAGCACCAATATCTGAATACAAAAGGTAATCAATGTTAGTATTACCATATCTATGGCAAATCAATATAAAACCAATTACATCACATAACCATATTCATATAAGTATGGTGAACGGAACCTAGATTAAGTATAATTAGCGCAACATAAGTCATAAGAAACATTTTGCAGATGCTAAGATTGGGTGCGGAATTTGGTAGATATCTGTATATAACCCTACACTCTCCTCTCCTCACCTCATTTGAAAATTCCAGAAGGAAAGGAAAACAGAAAACAAGTTTTGTATATTTAGAGGCATTGGATTAAGACTTAAAATTTGGAAAGCAGAAAGAACATAGAGGGAACATTCTCCACTTATATATAGGGGCACGGATCGTAGAAAGAAGCAACTAAGGGTCAGACAAGTTCAAGAGGCCAAAGATCCACTACGTTACTGTCTAAGTCATCATTCTAATAACTAACATACAGTTTAGCTCGACAGTGAAACATTTCCCCCGGCAGGCAGTCAACATTTAATTACGAGGAAGAATTAGTAGACTTACCGTTCCCTCTCCTTGAGGATATGTGCCAAAAGAGAAGAAAGTAGGAAACAGGGACTAAAGTCTAAGGTTGAATCACAAAGTTATCAGAGGGACTACGACGATTCTGCTGCTTCAAATCAAGAAAAAGTAACTCTCCATCTGCAAATGTGAAAATCGCCCTGATATAAATATTCTGAAGCACATCAAAGAAATAACTACAACTCCTTTTCTTTCTTTTGTCCATATAACAGAAGGGCACAAACTAAAGGAGATTAGCATAGTATAAAGGTAACCAAACAGCTAGACAACTTCACTACTATTATTATTGCCAGTGGAAATGAGACAACTTTTGCATATATATATATATATATATAGCTCTTTCAAAAGTTACTTGACCAGCACGTGCTCGCCCACGAAAGAAAAGATATACCACCAGTGGAGCAGCTGTTCATAACTTTTTCGTGCTAAAAATACCAAAAGATAACCATCTATCTATCAGAATAAAGAAGATAAAACTCAAGAAGAAGAGGAAGAAGGGCAAGGCAATAATCAAGAGATTTATAACGAAAAAAAAATGTAGTTTTTCGACAAACACCATGAAGTGGGGAAAAGACCACAGAAGCAAGAAATCGGATAAATGATTTTCCCTTTGTTGGGCGTGGGGCAAGTCATGGCTGCGACCAACTTTTGTCCATCTGAACAGGGGAAACCAGAATTAACAAAGAAGAAAAACCTTGGGAAAAGAAGGATGGGATTGTTTGAGAGTGAGATAGCCACAGAAAGCGCAGGAAGGGAGAGTATGATATCCACATCTGGGACATTCTCAGCTCCAAGTCCCCGACAGAAGGGCCTCAATTGTCTCCCCACCTTGTGTCCTTTTCTAAGTAAACTAAATCACCTTTGATTCCGGCCGGGACTTTGTTTCACGAGCTATAATATGTGTATGTAAAGCATGATGATTAGGGGACTGGGAACCATATGAAAAAGGCAATTGCCAAAAAAGTGCACATTTCACTTTTGGATCATTGGTGTTGGGAGCGCGAGGTATCTCTCTAAACAATAATTAATTTAAAAATTAAATGTCATTTAATATATTTATTAAACTAAAATAAGAGATAAAATACGAAATAAAAATAAAAAATCCCATATAACTTTTCTATATCATATCCATTGATCTTCCCATCATTAAAAAAATTTGATAAAAATAATTAATTAAAAATTAAATGTAATTGACATATATTTATTAAATTAAAATAAAAGATAGAACACCAAATGAAATGGAAAATTTAGACTCTTTAACTTTAATCTATCAAGTCCATTGATCTCCTCATTATGAAAAAACTTGTTTATAATGGCTCACTTCCATCAACCTAGATTTCTCTATTTCTTTTCCTACTCCATTCTAGGTAAATATGGAAATAGGCTTAGCCATGCTAGATTTTGATTTAAATAGGTCAGGCCTGTTATACAAACGATGAACCTGAACCAAGCTTACTATCTATGATAAATTTTTTTTTAAGGTTAGGTATAGTCCTTTTAATAAATTTTAAAGCCTTGGCATGGCATAAAAACCTATCTAAAAGCTTATTTTCGACTACAGCTTCAATTAAATATATATCCCATAAATCTAAATTTTTGATATACTTAAATTTATAATAGACCTTTATAAGTAATAACCAAAATTATAAATAACAAATGTATAATTATAAAAGTTCAAATATAAGTATAAAATAATATCATTTTAATAAAAAAATAATATTAAACAACATAACGGATTTCATAACGAATTAATTAAAGAAATCAAATATAATTAGTCATTTAATATTATATCACCATTATTGTACTTTTTATGTGAAAAAAATAAATAAACCTACCTATTAGACTTCATAAGTTTTTAAAAGAGTTTAAGTCTAATCTATTTAGTTAAAAAGTAGCAGAAGAGCATAAGTCTAACCTATTTAGTGAAAGAAAAGTTACTTTGTAATTCTTAATCTAGCCTTTTTATTAAATAGACTTGGCCAAACTAAGCCATAGCCCCTAATGAATAGTATGGCAAATTCTCATCCCTAATTCTAGGGATCAAATGAGAAAAGTTCATGCCCTTTATTAAAGCTAAAGTAAATCTGAATTAAGATCTATTTATTTCAAAAAAAAATCATAAAATTATAATATCTTATTATTTTAAAAAAGTATTTTTAAAATTTTTATTAAATACTTTATAAATCTTTCAGTATCTCATAACATGTATTATAAAGTTCATAGATAAGCCGGACACTTCACGTCAATGCTCCCTTTAATGAGTTCAATAAGTTTCAGATGAATCCAATGTTGAGAGAATGTGCAGTATAAGAATTCTTGATTGACGATGACATTGGAAAAATCTTCACTTTTTTTTAGGTAATGGGGCAATATCAGATCTCTTGATTATAACTTCGAAAATGTTTTCTTGATCTAACACTAAATTTTATAAAATTTCTAAAGTATAAGAAAATGTTTTAAAGTAGTTGGTAAAAAGTTAAGATATAAATGTATAGCATTTAAAATAACAAATCAAAATCTTTTTCAAGCTTCTTCTTTAAGAAGAAAAGGTAAGATGATCTCAGTTTATCTATTAAGATTTTAAACAATTCCTTTTAATTTCACCATATAAATTTATTCTAATTTAATCAGTATCTTTATAAATTTTATGATTTATTTTTATTAAAATACATTAAATATATATATATATATATATATTTAAAAAAGATAAGTTTTCTTACTTGCTCTAAGACCATTGTACACTTTAGCCAAACACACTCATTTGATAATAGTAGATACCACCATAGTTAATTTTGGTGTTATAGGGGCTTGTTTGCTTGCAATGATAAAATTGGATGTTATTGATAAGTGTTTGATTAATTATTTAACAAAAATATCCTTGTCGTCGAATATTTTGTTTGCTTGTTTGATTATTAGTTTGAATATCCAAATTTTAATAGAATCAGTTGTTTGCATGCTTAGAATTATAACTTATGATAAATGTGAAGTATCAAATATATTCTTCACCTTTTTTTAACAGTTCAAATATCTTCTTTGAAAGGATTTAAATATATGTTATGTATATAGGAACGAAGTCTCTTTTTCTATTTTTTTGTCTCAACCTTTTATAATTTATTATTACCTAGAAAGATTTGATTTTTATTATGAAAAATAATTAGCTTTCAAATTTTATTATAAAATCTTACAAGTAATTCACATATTAAACTATTTATATTGTGATGAGGGGGTGATTTGTTTAGAAAAGTATTAGACTAAGTCTAGTCTAATCGACCAAATGGCAGGTCGAATATAGGTGTTTGAGTATATATTAGGGTCAAGTCCTGCAATCAATAACAAACGTTAGGCTTGCTGAGGGGCTTTCGCTTAAGGCGTTACGATGTTCAAGTCAATAAAATTGACTAGAAGATATAGCAACAGAGTGAGGGCTTTATAAAGATGAATGGCATACCTTGCTGAAGGCTGAGAATGGGGTATTTATAGACTTCTCTGTATAGTTGCTATGTCATTAATGCCCTTATTGCACAGAAAAGGCTATTATCCTTATTTGAGGACCTTTAAGTGTTCTCCAATTTCTGTACTATTCTAGGTGGTGCCATTTTCAGCTTCCCAAGATAAGGTGGTACACTGAAAGTTTACACTAGCCAGGCACAACAGGTTAGGAGGTACTAGTGGTGGCACATGCTATTAATGCGAAGGCATGCCACCAGTTAGAGCATTCAATACGGTAGAGATGTTGTCTTGCTTGCTCGACCTCCTCGGTCAAGATAGACACTTCTACAAATCAACTTTGGTTGATAAGATATGACTTTGTTGCACTTGAGTCTCCTTGGCTGAATGTTGAATGACACATCCATGATAGTGATTGGCCATAACTTGGTTGACAAGGTTGCTGATATCCACTTTGATGGATAGACCCACTGAAGTTGAAACTTAATCACTAACATAGCTAGCTCGTAACAGACTTGGTTTAATAAGCAATTGGGCCATCTCACAATATATCATAGTTCTGGTTAAGTATTATTTGGCTAAGCCTATTGGACTATCTCATATTGTGAGTCTCCCCACTTTTGAGTCTTGATTGAGAGCATCGACAAGAAGGAATAAGAAGTACTAATCCATAAAAACTGAACATACTCAATGAGGGTTTTAGGGTGTTGACCAGGGTTTAGTGCATTTAATGTGTCTGCTACAATCACACGAAGTGTTTAGCAATGACTATGTAATTATTACAGCTGTTTGGGCAATCGCACATTGACGCCTATAAATAGACATGGTGAAAATGTTCATTTTCACTTTTATAGCATTCCATGGGATTGATTCTACTATTTTATTGTGCCCCTCATCTATTGCACTTAGCTTTAGACTTCTAAACTGCGTAAGTCCTTCGAAACCTTTCAAGTGAGTTTTACTTTATTATGTTATCTGAAGCACATAATATTGCCAAAATGTTGAGCGTATTCCATGGTAATAATAGTGAGTGGAGTGATAGTAAAGCAACTAGGTCAAATGAGGTTTTGACTGGGGAGAGGGCGACTCGACTAGTAAGTCTAGTAGTTTCTTTAGTGATAGTTTGATGTCCAGTAATTCTAGTGAAAAGCAAGTTGCCACTGAGGGAAGGATGGACCAAGCAAACCACCTATGTCTCGTGGTAAGCTATTAATTCCTAACCCCTATAGTGAGATAATATCAAAAGTGACTAAGGGGGATCTCGACCTTATTAGGTGGTTGTATCACATTCCTCGGGAGTATAAGCTAAATGTCCTTGGGCCTGACGATAGGATGTATTATTGTCTTCAAGGATGCCCTTAGATGTGGGCTTAGATTTCCCCTTACCCAACTAATAATCAACCTCCTCACATGACTCAAAGTTTGCATCACCCAACTATTACCAAATTATTTCTCGATCATATATAACTTTGTAGTCCTCATGCACGTCTCATGCATGTTCACAACCAACCGCCAACCTTAGCAAACTTTAGCAACTTGTTTCATCTCTCCATGTCCCAAAAGTCAGGGAATATCGAGGAGTCAGACTTTTACTATCTCACAGCCTACCTTCATCAAAAGTTCTTAATAACTCTATCCTCCTCCTTTGGCCAAAACTAGAAAACTTGGTACTTCTTTGTTCAATCTTGAGGGGTGGTCAACTTTAACATACCTAGGGTTGGGTATGGAGTCATATCAAAATGCTTAGGAACCAAACCTTGACTTGGCCCAACGTGTTGGTTAAGGATTTAGTTGAGTTTAGGCAGATGGAGGTATCGGGGTATGTCAAGGTGATAAACTTGGTGTTGGCAAGCTTATTGCCTGCTTAATTGGACTTGCCCGCTTACACTAGACTAGGTAGATGTCTATGCTTGTTTCGCAATTATTTCATCTTTAACTTTTTGGTCAATCCTGACATATTTTGTTTCTATCGTTATGCAGATCAAGATGAAATAATGAATTAGACATGAGCACAAGCCTTGACGCATGCATAGAGAAATACAAAGCACTGTAAAAGTGTAGCTGTTCATCAAGAGGTTACACCTTAGGCCACTCCACAACCATCCCTCGCTTTACCTACTTTAGCAGTTCCCCTTACTCGACTAGCTTCAGGGGTGACGACTAGCCTTTTCACTTTACAAAAATGGCTGATAGTCGAGCAAACAAGCCTTTCATAGAAAAGGATAGCCACCAACAAAGGCAAAAGGAGGACTAGGGTACTTAGCCCCCCAATCAATGATGACTTGTTCAGGCATTGAAGAGATGATGAGATGTTCTAATTGGTTGATTTATTCTCCCCTCAATTCAAGATCGATATGGCAAACCACAATTTGATGTCAATGATGATCGTGGGGTTCATTGGCTCCATGCCCCCGAAGGTTATAATATCAAGGCTATTTGCATTCGATAAGCAAAAGATAATAGAGTTAGGTCAAGGAGGCATGCTAAGGGCCATGGTTTATCATTGTAACATGGTAAGTGTCTAGTTGAAAATTACTCACTGATCGAATGCTTCATTATATTTGTTACTTAGATGTTTTGATTATCTAGACTACAATTGCTTCTATTGTAGGTTAGCTAGCTTGGCTATCAACTACACAAGAAGTCAGAGCTAGCCCTTGACGACCATAACAGACTTTGAGATAAGCATAGTGAAATTGAGGTGACAAGAACTCAGCTCAAGTTTGCTTGAGCACGAATCGAGTTGCTAACTAGAGAACTGGAGGATAAAAATACATATCTCCAGGTGAAAAATGTGCCACTACTAACTACAGTAGCCAAGAGGAGCTTGGCGAAAGAGCTGTTGAAAACAGTCAGAGTGAAGGTGCAAACTCACTATGATACTGATCAAGCCCATGGCTAGAATAATACCTTACATTTTGCTTGAGGTAAGTTTGCTAGGATACTACCTATTTTTTGATGAAAGGTAGCACAATAATTTATGCTGACCTCAACCTTCTAAGATGCTAGTGTCATCTTTTTCATCGATGACATGAAGGATACCTTCAAGATGGCTATTAAGTAGCTAGAATTTCTTGGCTATTAATCTATCTTGAGGACAAATAATACCTAAACCTAATGTTCGACGAACAGCTCTAAAGTATCCCAACCCTGATGATACTATTCTTGTAGAGGAGCCTAACCCCAATGCGATTGCTCCCATGGAAGGGCCTACTGCCTTATTTATGGTCGAGGCTATAGCTGGCCATCTAGCTAGACTGAATGAGGTGACCATTGAGTTTGATTTTACTAACAAATTTATTTTCAACATCAGGGATGGCAAGGTCAATGTAGCTAATTTTTTCCCTTTAGTTGGGCATTCTTTTCTTATTGATGAGGCAGGGTCATCTCAACTAGCCCTTATGACCCAACCAATGCTTGTGGTGGTGCCTGAGTAGAAAGTCGAAGGTTTTGAGATGTGGCTGTGCTGTCAAGTGATGAACTTGAACAAGAGATTGATAAAGGTGTGCAAGTTACAAGGTTGTAAGGGTTGGGTTAAGCTCAGGGTGCTTAGGCTATTGTTTTTTTTTTGGTCGCCCTATGAGGCACTTATGAATTTTCATTTCTTTGTAGTCAAACTTGTACATTTTCCTTTTATTCAATGAAATAAATATTTTGCTCATCAATTAGTGCCCGAGTTTCACTTTTCTTTTAATATTTTTGTTTTTGTCAAATACTGAGCATTGATAAGTGGCAATATAAATAATTTGATCTCAAATAAGAAATCATATAACATAATTCCTTAATAAAATAACTTAAACTAGTCTGGTTGATTTAGAAATTAATTGGCATGAAAATAATAGAAATAATTCAAAACATTCATATCGAGTTAGCCCATTTCAAAATAGGTGTTGCAATAATGTACATCATTGACTATAAGGTCAATTTAGATTGAATTCTCGATTATCAATGAGCAAACTGGGTGGTCATTTTGCAAAATTAATTCTTTGCCCAACGTAGTGGTTAGAATGTGAGTTATTTAAGCAACTTTGTCTTTGACTTCATGGTCGAATTTTAGTTAGGCGTGTTTATCCATTTAAGCTTGAAGCTATGGTTCAATGTTAAGGTCAATTAATTCTTGTATTTTTGCGGGCTAAGAAGCCTTGGTTTCATGGTTTGATTCTTGCATCTGGTCAACTACGAGTTCAATGTTAAATGATCAATTCATTCATTAATTTAGGCTAAAGGGCTTTGGTTCTACAACTTGAAGCTAGTGTGGGATCGACTTTCAACTATTAATTCGTTTTTAATTTGGACTAAAAGGCCTTGATTTTGTAGCTTGAAGCCGATATGGGATTGACTTTGGGGTCAACTTTAAATGATCAATTCATTTATTAATTTAGGCCAAAAGGCTTTAACTTGATGGTGTGGGTAGAAAGCTATAGAAATATAAGCCAATTTTGTTGATATGCAATAGTACTTTAGTACAATTAAGTGGAGACTTTAAGTCCCTTTACACATAAAACTTCTTCAAGTTCACCATATTCCATATTTGGAAGTTGGTAGGTATTGTGCTTTGCTATGTTGACCACCAAGTACGAGCCTTCCCATTTCAGGTTGAGTTCCGCATGTTCTTCAATACTTCAACCCTCTTGAGGACGAGGTTACCTACTTTGAAGTTTCTTGGTTGGACTCTTTTATTGTAATGTTGTGCCATCTTTGACCTATTTTTTTGCATTATTGTGTACGCTTGCTGACACAAGTTATCGATTGTCTCCAAGTCAAATTCTCTACTGAAATCATTCTTGATTAGGTTATAATAGATCACTCGAGTAGTGTGTCGTATTAATTCTATTAGGACAACTACTTCGACCCATAGACCAAACTATATAGATTTTAGCTGGTAACTATTTGAGTGGTGGTCCTATATGCCTAAAGTACCCCAGGGAGGTCATCTGCCCAACTCACTTGAGCTTAGAAGTGATCCGAGATTGTTCTGTTCATGACCTCTATTTGGCTATTAGCTTGAGGGTTTCCAATTGAGGTGAAGTGTTGTTGAATTCTAAGGCTTTCACACCAACTCCTGGTGCTCATGCTTTGAAACTGTGTCCCATTTTTAGATATCAATACTTTAAGCAAATCAAAAAGACAGATGATATTTTTCCACACAAAAATTTTGGAAGCCACATCGGTGATCTTAGGAATTGCTTTTGCTTTGGCCTACTTAGTAAAGTATTCATCCATGATGATCATGAATTTTCTTTAGCCAATAGTTTTTGGGAAAAAGCAAACTATGTCTATCCCTCATTTGCCAAACAACTATGTGATCTAAATGGTGCCAGTGTTGTTGAAGATTGGTGGGGTATATTTAAATGGACTTGGCAAAATGGGTAATTTTTGGCAAAGTCAACAATGTTCTTTAATAATGTTGGCCAAAAGTATCTATATTTGATGATTTTGTAGGCTAGAGATTGTGCTCCTAAATGATTACTGCATATATCGAGTGGACTTCATATTGGACCTCGTGAGCTTGCCCTAGTGTCCGACACCTCAATAGTCGTTTAAAAATTGACCTTATATATAGTTGGCCATGTTCTTCAAGGGTGAACTTGGCAGCTTGACCTCTGAGCTGACATGCTCAACTTTTGTCCTTAGGAACTATTCCCTCATATAGGTAAGCTTTAATTCATCTTGCCAAGAGGGAAGTGCTTCTTTGATCTACCTTACCCAGTTCTAGTTATTACTGTTTATGGTGGCTTGTTGGCACCTAGAAATGTGATTATTCTATCTTTGATCCCCTTTGTCGAGCTCGTCAACTTTGACAATGTGTTAGCTCGCTCATTCTCTGATCGAGAAACTTAGCTCAGGGTGAATTTCTTGAAATATTGTTGTATCCTTTTTGCCTCAGCCAAATACTTGCTCATTATAGTCTCTTTAGCCTTGAAGTTTCCTTTGACATGCTCTCCAACTAGCTAGGAATTAGTAATAGCTGCCAACTATTTGACTCCCCTGTTTATTGTATCTTCATGCCAAAAATGAGGGCCTCGTATTCTGCTTCATTGTTTGTAACAAGGTAGTTGAGTTTAACTGTGAAGTTGTACTCCTTAGCTTGTAGAGAGCATAAAGAGATGCTAATTCGTCTTCTTAAGGAAGTTGCAGAGCTATCGACATATAAATCTATATGAGGGAATCCTAATTGAGTTGATCAGGTAGGTTAAGTATTTTAGCTACGAAATCTACTAAAACTTGGGCTTTTATGGTAGTTCGTGGTTGGAGGGTAATGTTGAACTCTTCCAACTCAATAGCCTACTTTGTTAATCTTCCTAATGTGTTTGGTTTGGACAACACTTGTTTTAATAGTTAGTTAGTTAGGACTATAATGGTGTAAGACTAGAGTTAGGGTCTCAATTTCCTAGCAGCAGTGACCAAAGTAAGGGCAAATTTTTCAATCTCTAAATAGTTATGTTTAGGGCCCTACAATGCTTTGTTTCAGTAGTACACAAGTCGATGAATGCCACTTTTGGTCGAAACTATGATAGAGCTGATTAATGCCGTTGAAATCGATAAATAGATATGTAAGACCTCTCTAACCTCTGGCTTGGCAAGCATTAGGGGCACTGACAAGTGTTGCTCTAGTTCAACCAAAGCTTGGTTGCATTGTTCTGTTAATTGAAAGCTTGATTTCTTCGTATTTCTTAGGATTTTGAAGAGTAGTAAGCTCTTGTTGGCTAGTTGGGCAATAAATTGGCCTAATGCTAAGATTTTTTCAACTAGGTGCTGAACGTTCCTAACTATTTGAGAAGGTGTAATGTTCAAAATAGCTTGAATGTTTTGTGGGTTTGCTTTGATATCTCATTGACTTACCATGTAGCCCAAAAATTTACCTCCCCTAACCCTAAATGTGTATTTGTTATGGTTAAGCTTCATGCTAAATTCTCGTAATATTGAGAATGTATGCCTAAGGTTGGTTAGGTGATTTTTTCTTTTTCTGTTTTGACAATCGTGTCATCAACATAGACTTCCATAGTCTTTCCGATCAAACATAAAGTTTACGAGTCTCTGATAAGTTGCACATGTATTTTTTAGCTTAAAAGGTATGACCAAAAAATAATATACTTCATTAGGGACAATGAAAGAGGTCTTATCTCTGTCCTTAGGTGCCATAAAAATTTGAAAATAACCTTGAAATGCATCCATCATACTTAGCAAATCATATGCAACAGTAGAATCTACTAATAAATCTATATGAGACAGGGGTAAGGATCTTTAGGGAAAATTTTATTTAGATAAGTGAAATCATTATACATTAGTCACTTTTCCTCATTCTTAGGAACAAGGACTATATTACAAAGCCAACTTGGGTATTGAATTTCTACAATGTATCTTCCCTCTAAAAGTTTGTTAACCTTTTCTTTAATAATTTGGCATCTTTCAGTGTTGAAGGTTTTGGTCTTCTGCTTTACTGGCTTAAATGAAGGGTCTATGTTCTGGAGGTAGACGATTAATTCCTTGTAGGTTGGAAGCCTTCCATGCAAAAATGTTAATGTTTCTTCTGAGGAAATCAACCATGAGGCATTCTATGTTGTTGTTTATATAAGTCCCAATTCTTGTGGTCTTGCTAGGGTTCCCTGGTTTGAGCTCGATGGTTTTAAACTTTCTGATAGGCTTAACATGGGTTTTCTCTAGCTTGCACTTCTTGCTCAACCATCCTTTCTCGGATTCCACGACTAGGGCATTCCCCAAGGGTTTTAGTTTTAGTCAAGCCTTTCGTTTATTCACCTCAATTGAGATTGTATAATATCACAAAACCTCTTTCATATTGCATAGAAGTTTACATATCCCGATAGTAGTCAAAACCTTAACCTTTATATGATAGGTCGAGACAATGGCTTAAAAGTCATTCAATGCTAGTCGACCAATGATAACATTGCAAGCAAAGGGTATGTTGATGACTAGGTAGTTAACCATGAGAGTTCTTCTCTGAGAGGCCTCTCCAAATGATGTGGATAAGCTTATAGACCCTTCAGGGATGATCTCTAACCCCCTGAATCTAACTAGCAGAGTGTGGACTGGCTCAAATTTTAACTTATTCATTCACTTCAAGATCAGTAGGAAAATGATGTTTGCCGAGCTCCCATTATTGACCAACACTTTCTTGACCTCAAAGTTTGCTATTTCTATAGATACTACCAAGGGGTAATCTAATTTTTTGTCAGCCCCTTGATTCTTTATATAGGAGAAATTGGTATTAGAAAAAGAGATTGACTTCGTGCTGGTTGTTAGTTAGGAGACTATTTTAATCGAGAAAGAATTTATTAATTCCAATCTCCTTTGATTCTACCTTTTAGTTGACTTGGAGTCCCCCTTAGTTAGGCCTCTTGTGATAGTGTAAATTTGTCTTCTAAAGGGTACACAGGAATAATAAGTAGGTTTCTTTCCCTTGTCTCCCTTCCTTAGGCTAACTGACCTTTCTCTACGAAAACTCTGGTCAGTTACCTACTTCCAATCTAGCTTTCTCATCGACAAACTTCTTTAAATGACTTTTTTGAATACGCCTCTCAATCTCATCATAGAGGTTGAAATAGTCCTTTATATCATGGTCCTTTTGCCTATGGAAGTGGTAGTACTTCTTGGATCTTTTCATGGCCTCTATCTCAATTAGTTTTTTGGGTTTTTTAAAGATGTTGTCATGTTGGATGGCAAATAGCACCTGTTCCTTGGAGTATTAAGGAGAGTATAACTGTGGAAATATTTTATCAGAGATCGATGGCCCTTTTTATATTGCTTGTCATCTTTTTCCTTCCCTTTATTCTTGTCGGTGTCGAGATTGCCATACTTCAACTTATTTATGTCTTTCTACACCATGTACCTCTCAGCAAGGTTAAGCAACTACTCCAAAGTCTTGGGTTACTCCCTAACCAAGGCATTGACACATTCCTTATAAGAAAGGCCCCAGAAGAACACATCAATTAGAAACTTAATTTGAGGGCTGCAAATCTTCAAAACTTCTGTGTTGAATCTGGTAAAGAAATTGTGAAAGGACTCCACCTTTTTTTATTTAACAGTGTGTAAATAGGTATAAGGGAGCTTCGCTTTCCTCCAACTAGCGAACTGATGTAGGAACTTATCACATAGCTAGTCGTATGAATAGATCAACGCTAGCCCTAGTATCACAAACTAATCGAGCATGATTTCTTAGAATATAGTGACCAGTATTTTGGCATGGATGTGCTCGTTATGCCCATGCAATTACATCATGTGCTCGAATTGTCACAAATGTTCATTTGCGTCTGATGAGCCATTATATCTAGGTAGCCCAATTGGAACTTTGGCATCGACAGCAATATGCTCGCTGATTATCTCTTTTACAAATGGTGATTCCCATTCCTGATGAAATTAGGAAATACAATCATGCTGTAGGTTTCTTTCTATATTTCTTTTCAAAATTTCTTCTAAACACTTGTTCAACTATTGGACCTGGTGGGATACTTCCTCTCACTTCTCTAGATCAGCATAGGACATGTTTCTATTCGTCAAAGGCTTTAGGTGCTTAATCCTATTGCACTGCGAGGCTTGAAAGCTTTGAGCACAATGATCCATTGAATCTGTTACTTCTTCCTAAGGATTTAGGTTGGGCTTTTTCTCTTAAGAATCACTCGGGGCTATTTTCTTGTCTAGTAGGTGGTCGCCTGGCTTCCAATTGACCATTTTCGTCTCTTGGGGGTCTTTAATTATGTTGGGAAGGTTGGAAAGTAGCACCAACAGCTGGTCCAAGTTGGTTTTTGTGTTTGTTGAGTAAACATTTAGGTAGATATCTGCTCACTTATTAGCTGCATGAGCTGGGGCATGGCCAGGGTCCCATCACATTGAGTTTTTGTTAGGGCCGAGGATGAGGGGTTGGGATCTTTTATTCTCTTCCCTTTTAGAAAGGCTTGTCCGTGTCAACAAACAATTCGAAATACCTATACTGTTCTAGAGGACACCATCTTTGGCTTCCCAAGATAAGGTGGTATGCTGGAGGTGTGGGAGAGTAGGTATTAATATGAAGGTATGCAACACATGTCAGAGCATTCAATGCAGTAAAGGTGCTATTATGCTTGCTCGATCTCCTCAGTCGAGATTGATACTTTTGCAAGCCAACTTTGGTTGGTAAGGTGTGACTCTGTTGTACTCGAGTCTCCCTCACTAAATATTGAACGATGCATCCATAATTGTGATTGACCATAACGTAGTCAACATGGCAAATGTTGTGATCAACCATAACCTAGTTGACAAGGTGAATGTTGATATCTGCTTTGATGGATAGGCCCACTAAGGTCAAAAATTGGTTGCTAACATAGCTAGCTCGTAACAGGTTGGGCTTAATAAGCAATTGGACTATCTTACAACATATCGCAGTCCTAGTCGAGTGTTGTTGGGTTGAGCTTGTTTGGCTATTTCATGTCATATTTGATGTCCTTATGGATATTAGTTTGTAATTTTACAAAAACATATTTATATTAAGTGCATATCTTTATTTAAAATAATATTATTAATTTTTCAATTTATAGAAAAAAATAAAGTTATGAAATCTTATTATTATAGAAGAAATAATTTTTATATAAAAAGTTTTATATTTTTTAGATAAATATTTTGTAAAAATATTGTAAAAATAAATTTGATAATGGATATAATTTAGTTTTATCATAAATATTTATTTATGTAAATCAAGTTTTAGTGATATATATATATATGTATTTCTATATTAACCACATGTAACAGTGTATAAATATATATAAAAATATTAGTGTATAAAAATTATGTAGGGATGATTATGTCATCTATTATATTAAGCCTAATGCTTCTAATCCTATTATTATTAATCATGCCAAGGGGATTTGATATATAATCCCAACACTTTAGGGTAAAACATTGAGTTTTTTATTAATCATGGCCTTCAAATATGCCAACCAAACATCAATTACTCTAAATTATATATCTATCTACAATCTTGGCAAGCGAACAAACCTTAAAGGCTAGTTTGGTTGGATTTTTAAGTTTTCTCATGATTATTTGTCATGTGATAATTTATATTATTTTTTATTATTGTGGTATAGTTTGATTTGCAGGATTATTTTATATAGATTTATATAATTGTTAGTAGTTGTGTTTTGTTTAATACTAAAGCATCTTGATTACACTTATTAAATTACCCTTCAGCCCCTCACTCAAATATAAAAAATCCCTCATTTATCTTATCTACAACAACAACAACAATGGAATGCAATAATTGAAGATAGATTTTTTTGTTTGCATAGCAAAGGGTATTTTGATAAATTGATTTCATAATTCAAGGGCAAATAGATAAATTCAAGAGAAAGAGCAAACCCAAAATAAATAAACCAATGGAAAGAGGTAGGTTAATTTATTATTTATATTATACATATAAATGTTGGCTTTAGGTATTAATGTGGGTTTAACTGTTTATTATCATTCCAATCAAACGAATAATAAGATAGAATAAAAACTCTAGATCCCAACCAAATTAACCCTAACAGGCTAGTTTGTTTAACATGATAGGAAAGAATGTGACTGATAAGTATAGGATTTATTATTTGGAAAATATATTAATACATTGTTTGCTTGTTAAGATCACTAATTTGGATATCTTAATTTTAATACAATCAGTTGTTTAGATGCTTAAAATTATAACTTATGATAAGTGTGAAATATCAATTTGATCTTGAATCTTATTATAATAATTGAATTGTCTTCATTGAAAAGGTTTAAATATATGTAGTGTTGTAGCGAATAAGTCATTATTTTTGAACTTTTTTTCTCATATAGTTTGTAATTTATTATTACCTAAAAAAGAGTTTATTTTTATTTGAAAAAGTAATTGACTTTCAAATTTTATAAAATCATACACTTATTTCACAAATTAAACTGTTTTATATTCGATATATTTATGAATATTAGTTTGCAATTTTATAAAATAAATTCATATTGCGCATAAATTTATACTTGAAAAATATTATTCATTTTTCAATTTATAGAAAAGATTTAGCTATAAATCCTATTATTATTGAAGAAATAATTTTTATATAAAAAATTTATATTTTTTGGATAAATATTGTATAAAAAAATCTTATAAAAATAAGTTTGATTATGAAAATAATTTAGTATTTTCTTAAAATCTTAATTATACAAATTAAGTCTTATTGATATATAAATATTTCTTAATTAAGTCTATATTTAGTTTATATATATAGTTAGGGATAATTTCATTATTTGCTGTATTAATCCCAATACTTGTAATCATAGGATTATTAATCACACCAAAAGTGTAGAATACATAATCTCAATACTTTAAAATAAAATATAGAACTTTTTATTAATAATGAACTTTAATTGTTACAATTAGCATATATATATATATGTATATTCTCCACAATCTTAGAAAGGAAACGAACCTTAAGTGTAATTGATCACAACGCACTCATTTGATAGTGCTAGATACCATCAATAATTAATTTTAGTCTCAGCTATGATGTAGTTGATCATAGTATAAAAGACGGGAGTTGATATTCTCACTCCACAAAGGATTAAAACGCGCTACGTACTTTTAGTGAAACATTGATAAAGCCAACGATAAACTAATGAGGATATAGTGTTGTATAATTTAATAACTGATATGCTCTCTGTTTATTTAATCATATGTTAAGTGGAAAATACGAAACGAGAAATATTTGTTTTTCCATTAAAGTAGAGTTACTTTTTTAATTTTTTCGACATTCAAAATTAATTAATATTCTTTTATGTTTGATCTTTATTATTTTATTTAGAGGGATGATTGGTGTATTGATAAGGCTTATTTGCTTTTTATGATATGATTGGATATGATTAATAACTATAGGATTCATTATCTAGCAAATATATTAATACTTTGTTTGTTTGTTTGTTTGAATTACTAATTTGGACATCCTAATTTTAATACAGTCAGTTGTTTGAATACTTAGAATTATAACTTATGATAAGTGTGAAATATCAATTTCATCTCCAATCTTGTTTTAATAATTGAATTATTTTCCTTAGAAAGATTTAAATATATTTAGTTTCATAGTGAGTAAGTCTCTACTTTTAAACATTTTTCTCAAATATTACTACTTAAAAAAGAGTTAATTTTTATTTCAAAAAAATAATTTACTTTCAAATTTTATAAAATCATTAACTTATTTCGCAAATTAAGCTATTTTATAGTTGAGGTGGGTATTAGTTTGTAATTTACAAAATAAATTCTTGTTAAGCATAAATTTATGTTTGGAAAATATTATTTATTTTTCAATTTTCAAAAAAAAAGTTTACTTTCATAATCTTATTTTTCAATCTTATTTTCATATAAAAAATTTATATGTTTTAGATAAATATTGTATAAAAGAATCTTATAAAAATAAATTTAATTGCACAAATAATTTAAAATTTTGTTAAAATCTTAATTTTATAAATCGAGTTTTAGTGATATACACATATTTGTTAATTAAGTCTAGCTTATATGTAGGGATAATTTTGTCATTTAGCACATTAATCTCAATATTTTAATTGTAGGATTATTGATCACATCAAAAGGGTATGATACATAATCCCAACACTGTAAAATAAAATATTAGGCTTTTTGTTAATCAAATACTTTAATTGAGATAATTAAATAATTAATTACACTGAATTATACATCTATCGTACCAATTAAACAAGCCCATAGTGAATAGCGGTTATCGTTTGTTTACTTCCAAAGCTAAATAAGGTATTTAAAATTGAGAAATGATATTCATTCTCCATTTTGACTTTGTATTAGGATTTGGAGTGACATACCTATTAATCTTAAAGTACAATTATCATACTTTTTATTGTGATCATGATATGATAAAAAAAATGATGATCCTAAAGATTGGTGAGCTTAATAAATTAAGCCCACAAAGATGGGCACCTAAACTTAAGTATGCTAAAGCCCACTGAGTACTTAGTAACTGTAACTTCCAACTTTCAAAGTAAAAAAGAGATATACGAAATCATAGTACAAAAAATTCCAAGCTCAGACTCTATGCAAAACGCATTTCACGAGCAAACGCCAATTTAATTTAACTAACTTTTGGAAAGAACTCTGACCTATTTTCATGCAGCACCATTTTGGCACCATTTGTGGAAACTCCCTTTTGAAGCAAAAAACATTGAGGATGTAGTCTATAGTTTGAGATTTTAGTGTTTAAGTTGCACCACTAGGCAACAATATAGAGAATAACCTATTGGAGGTGCAATCCCATCCAATTACCAAAGCTAGCACTTGAAGCGCATCTGCCATCAAAGGATATTCCAATGCAACAAGCTTTACCTCCTTAAGGACTGGTGACATAAATGACTCAAGAAGTGTTGATGGCATTGGTGAAGAATGATTTTGTACAAGTTGCAGCCAAAATAATCATCAAATATGCCAGTGAGTACATTGGCTAGCACTGCCTCTAAGAACAACGCCAATCGTCTTGCTAAAGCTACGAAGCGTTCATTGTCCCCATAGAGGATGGAAAAGAAAATAAATAAGGAATGAGGCATGTCTTATCTTTTGCCTCGGCATTTAGATTGAGTTGACTAATCATAATAATTGCACACCACAATCAAAATACCGACTAACTCTATCGCACCTCAATGCCCAAGAGAAGTTGAAAGCGAGTACCTTGCATTGGTTGTTACTATATTAAGATGTAGTCTTTATTGCCAGGAAATTCTAAGGAAGTCTTTTCCATTAGGAGTGAAGATTGCTACAGGGGTAGCAATCATATCGTGTTAGGTTGTTTCATGTTGGGTTGAGGTGAGGATATTACAAAATTTTGCTTAACTCAAACCTAACTCAATAAGCCTCAACTCGAATCGAACCTGAAAGTTTTTGTGTCAACCTAAACCCAACCCATTTCAACATATGATTATTTTTCATTAATAATATATCTACAAAATCTAGATATTTGATATTCAACTAGAATCTTAATAAAATAATTAATTTATACTAAGATTTTAGGAAAAGTCAATTTATACAAAAAATTTAGAAAAGCCAACATTTTACTCTAGTAGCCTAACTTTTGTACTATAAAGCAATTTGATAATTAGAATTTATTTAATTTTCTCTACAATTTTAATAATATACAAAATTCCATGTTAAACCAAAAGTTTTGCACAACTTAATTTTAACAACAATATAGCCAAATTCTAATAAAGACTTTCATCGCATTCAATGCTTAATAATCATCACAACATCATCTACTAGTCAAGATTTACGTAGTAAAAAATAATAATCAGTTCTTATAAATCAATTTAGAGTTAAATTGTTCAAAAAAAGAAAGTCATTACTTAAAAATGCAAAGAACATAGGATTATTATCATGTTATTGGGTTATTATCAGATAACCCAAAACTTATCCCGAACCAACCCATAAGTTTTATATTGCTTATCAGATTGACCCAATATTGACCCAACCTAATAAACCATAATCCAAACCTAATAATGTTGTGTCAGTTTGCGTCGTGTTATTGTGTCATGTTGAAAAACTGCCACCCCTAAATTGCTAACCTATTAGGATTCGATGGCATGGTAGACTCTCAAGAACATGTGAACAACTTCCTCAGAAGGACAAAGCTCTATAACCTAAAAAAGAATGCTTATTGCTAGGTGCTCCACATTACCCTCACTAATTGAGCTTTGGCATGGTTCAGTCAGATGTCGACTAGATCTATCATTGACTGAAAATAATTGGCATATATATAAATATCATTACAAAAGATTTGATTTTTTGTGACAAAATTTTTTGTGGCGAAAAATAAAAAATTCATCACAATAAGTTATTGTGAGAAAAAAATTCATCACAGTTCCCTCACAAGTTTCCCCCAAGTTATTGTGAGGAAATTTAAGTTCAGCACAAAAACTTTAGGTGACAAAATACTTTCCTCACAACAACACATTTTATATGACACATTTCTCCTCATATATTATAATAATTTCACCAAACAATTTTTTTGTAGCACATGATATTTCCTCCATGGTTTTTCCATAAGTCGTTAATTCCCTAAAATTCCAGTTTACCCATTCACGATGAAGTAGAATGATGAAAAAAACCTTGTGAGGCTATATCAACTAGTTTGTTCAAGTAGTGTATGAGATTCCACATATTAGTCAATAACTCTAACTCAGCATTGTTCAAAAAAATTTGAAACATCAAAAACCTTGAGAAACCATAATGGTGAAATCGTTCACCTCATTGGAAAACTCTGCATCCAAGTAAAGAAGTGCATCAAATCAAGGAAGAAATAAATCAAGCAAACACCAACAAATGGAAATTGAAAAAGGAAGTAACCAATACTGGTAAGAGAAAGGACGATCATCAACACCATCCTATATGGACACCCTCCATATACACACCTTTGAATAGCTCGAGGGCAAAGATACTTGTTGGCACTATACTACAAGGCTTGGTCAAATGACCGTTAAGGATTACAAAAAATCTAAAATGAAAATAGTCTCCAAACTACCGTAGTTTTCATCATAGTTGAGGGCATACTACTAAAGAGTATGGGCACTTGAAAGATAAAATTGAGAAGCTAATCCAACAAGGAAACCTCAAAGAGTATGTAACCTTAGGAGAAGGATACTCCCAAGAAGTAGTATGGAGTAAGAAATGAAAAAGATAGTTAATACCCATCTGGTGAGCAGTCAAACCCGAAAGAAATACAACATATTATTAAAGAATGTTATGTTAGCATCCTAAAAGAAGTAATAACTCCTACTACCAACCTAGGTGATGCAAGAGAAGTTGCCAAAGAAATCTAAAAGACAACCAAAATATTGGTCTAGGAAGTTAATGCTATTATAGAACTCAAAGCCAGAGAGAAATCTTTAAAAAGAAAAGTTATCACAGTATGAAACTACACTTGAGAAAAACCTACGAGGAGAACACTAATGTCAATAGCTTAGCACCTGTAGCAAAAAAAAAAGGGAGATGCCTCTCTAACTTATCAAACCTTCTTTCAATGTCATAAAGGTTTACTTTAAGTTATTCTATTAGTTAGATTTTTGTTTTAGTTCTAAGTTTTACTTCTAGGTACTTAGGTATATTTCTAGTTGATTGTTAAATAAAAGGTCATCATAACTTGACAAATGATGTTTTGTTTTCTTTGATTATGTATAATAAAAATATTATGACATTTTAAAATAAAAGGTGTTTATTCTTAACTGCATAATGACAAGTTGTAGAAATATTTCATATGCAACAAGAACCAAGTGTATGCAAATAAAAACAAACAATAACAAGTGTGCAACATCAACTAATAAACGAATAACTCCACATAACAATTAGCAAGTGAACTACATCAGCACCACTGTAAGACCCTCAAAGGGGTGTGGAATGGTCAACATCAACACCACTATAAGACCCCTAAGGGGGCACGTGGCCATGACATCAGTAGTACTATGAGACCCTTGAGGGGCTGAACATATGGAAAAATATTGCTGTAAGATCTTCAAAGGGGTACGTGGCAACGACATCAGCACTACTATAAGACTCTTAAGGGGCAGGGCATGTGGCAAAAGATTGCTATAAACACCCAAGCGGGTGTGCAACACAAAGACCATTGTAAGACCCTCAAGGGAATGCATGGCAAATGCAAAACACCATTGTAAGACTTCCAAGAGGCATGAGAAAAATATAAAAAACCACTATAAGACCTCCAAGAGGACGTGGGGCAAACAAAAATTGATATAACATAAGGCATGCAACTATGACTTCAGCAACACACTTGATAATTGCATGTAAAGACAACAAAAACTACAATAAAATCCCCAAAGGGGCTCATAAAAGTTAAGTCCATAGTGGTACTTCTAGAGTCAATAACAAAATTTGCTTGGAAACTTAACTTAGGCTTGAACTATCAAATAAACTTCTTCCTATACGTTAAGGTTCACATAAAAAAAGAAAAAGATTTCTTCAAAAATTCTAAGCTTCGAAATGAGGTAGTAGTAAAAACTAAAGTAATGTTTGGATATATTTTGGGGAGGTTTGGTTCTTATGTTTTGGAAAAATAAATTTTGGGAGTGGGATTGGCAAAATTGAAATGGAAATTGGGGAACACAATGGATTTGTGTTTATATCTTAGGGAAAAAGGTAAAAAATATTTTGGAAAGTTTTAGTATGTTTGTTTATATTTTGGGGAAGATATAAATAAATAAATATATATATATATATATATTTATTATGGAAGTTAAATCAATACTTTTTATTAGCTGTTTAGAGTGAAAACTAAATTGAGTAATTTTTTTATTTTATCAATAATGGAAAATACATGATATATATATGTAATGATTTGAGTTTTTGGTCATTCAACCTTTAGTAGCAGGGGTATTTTAGAGCTTTCACTAAGAATGTTTTGGCTTCAAAGTTGATTGTATGTTTAGATATGTTTTGCCAAAATAGATATCTAAACATCGCCCAAGCCTTGAGTCCATTACCTTGCCATTTCCTCACTCACATCTGGAAGTTCAACGTAGGTGCTTTATTTTAGTAGTTATGAATTTCTTTGATAAATGCTAACTTGCTTGTCAATTTCATCTTTTGCCAACCATTAATTAGAGGCTGTCGTATGAACTTTGAAGAAGAGAGAATAGAAGTTGACCATTAATAAAAGTCGTAGTCCACTATGATTTGGTTTTTTTATCTCGTAAACGAAATGACTCACTATGTTTAATTATATTGCTAAGCACCATGTTAGTCGGTGCATATTTCTCTACATGTGCTCAGATCTTGGCAAAATGGATAGAGATTTTCATAAGGAAATTGCATTAATAAACAATGTGGAAAGGTCATCTATTGTTAAATCAAAAATATTTTTGATTTTGAAAATGGCAGTGGAATTTACTCAAATGTAATTCATCTAAGCAAAACCTCTCCCTCTAGACCTAAATGACATAGAAGGATTTTTTTATACATATATACATTGGGTGCATTCGAACCTCAGATCTTACACCTTATGTATGAGACTTATATCTTTAGTCAAAGGGCACCTGATGAATGAAGTAGGAAGATTGTTGATATAGAGATTAAGAATGAATCATTTATCTAAGTAATTATGTAAATAAATTAAATGGGTTGAAAGTTCATGCCTATATGGCTACTCTAATAGAATTAATGACTCTCATTAGATCAACTCCAAGAATTGAAGACCTCTCACTTCAGTCAACCTCTATGACTTATTATCATAAATATATAATAGCATATTAATCTAGTCAAATTCTGTAACTATCATTTTAAATATTTTATTACAAGGCCATCAAGCATTATTTTTTATTTCTCCATAATTCTTTTTATATACCTCATAATTTTCTCAACATATTACTCTCTTCCATTGAATATTTACATGAGTGCCTAAGGCTCACATAACCCTCTTCCATCAAATATATACTTGAGTGCTTAGAGTTTTTTGCTTACAACTTATCAGTGAATGTAAGATTTTGAATTAGCACAAATACAAAAGACTTTCAACTCCTTATCAAAAGAGAATTTTTACCTGTAATTAATTTCCTTTATCATTTTTCTATATCATTTTCGCATGGAGTTTGTTTTTTATTTTTTTCTAATCCTTATCTTTTTGAATTTAGATGTTTTCTACCTTAGGTGAATTATTAAAGCTGAATAGCATTTCTTCGCATTTTAGTTCAATCATTTTCAATGAATTTAGTGTAAATAAGAAGTATATAAGGGTGTGGAAGTTTATAGTTCTATTGCACTGGAAAATTAATTCTTGGAATCCTTGATCTTTTTTATTCTATTCACCATGTATATATTGATATGGATAACTACTGAGTGATTTCTTGTTGTGGAGCATGGTCAGATTTACCAACATCTAATGACATGAAATTTAGTATATTTATCATGCACCTAGTGTGTTATTTGAAAAAACTTTGTCGAATTGAAATTCCTCAAGTTGTAATATTGTGGTGTGTATGTATGTGTATGTTGTGCACATGTAATCAAAGTATCGATCACCAAATTTTTTTTAGGTTTTGCATTTGGCAAAATTTGGTTGAAGGCATGGACGAATCAGGTTGGCTAGAGGGACTTTGATTATTCTGATGCCATTGCCACCTAGGCATTTTCTTGGCATTTGATTAAAAATTATTGTCTCAATGTTGTGGAATAGAATTGTTTAATTTTTTTTTGTTTGTATTTTTGATCAATTTATTTACTTGTTCTATTTAGTATATCATGTTTTGCTGGAACAACAAAGAAGTTAGTTCTTATCATTTATCATTGTTTAAATCCTTGAATGTATTAAAAATTCATAACAATATCCTATGAAACTATGGGACCTTTCTCTTTAAAGTTTCATCATGAAGTGTTTTTGATTTTTAATTGAGTAAGTCTTGAGGGTAGGATTTAATTATTTAACTTAGAATGTGTTGTCTAAAATGTGTGATTCCCAAATAATCTCTCTCTCTCTCTCTCTCTCTCTCTCTTTGCTTTTTTGTATGATCTATGTTCAATTGTTGTTCTTTCTATAAAATCTTCTTTTCAAAAAGTTATTGAACTCAAGTTGGAAGCACATGAAGTATGATACTTTGAATTATCAAAAAACTTTGCAGTATGTATTTGATTTGTTGTTTACTATAGGTTTGTTAGTTAGCCATAGAGGTTTGTCAGCTGACCTCATCTAGGTAAATTACTATTCTAAATGGGAACTCTAGTCAAAGTGAGTATCTTGTGTTTATGCAAGAGCATATGTTGTTTGCAATTGTCTAAGTGATTCTTTCATTTCTCTCTATCACAAGTTAACTTAACATCTCTTGTACTACTGGTTGCTGTGTTGAGAGCCTTGGGTTATGGATACATACAGTGGAAGTTTGGATTACTACATTTTTCATTTCCATTTAAGTTCTTTCTCATTTGAGTATTATATGTTCTACTCCCAATATGCATTTTGCAAAAACTTGACCCTTTTGATTCTCTATCTTTTAAATGTAAGGGTCTTTCTTTCTCAAATCTAATATATGTAATGAAGTGTAGCATGGCAAATGCTATTTCAAATTTTACTAAATATTTGGATCATGTGTCAAAAGCTCTTGTTGTAAGTATATATATGTTGTTTCCTAAGACGTAGTAATTGTATCATGATTTTTTTTCCTAATCAATGCATCCTAGTGGTAAAATCCATCAGGAGCTTATTGTGTCTTCTCTACACCTGTATTGCAACTCATAGCTATTTTTTATGATTGTTAGAGTTGTTTGTGATTCCTTCTTATTTTAGTTTTTCCTAGAATTTTCTATTGTTATAGTTGAAAAAGAATAGGGTCCCAAAATGGTAATGGACTCGAAAGAGTCAAGTAGTAAAATAGAGAATAAATTGGAAGTTCCAGATGAAATTAAAATTCTAATGAAAGAAGAAATATAAATAAATGAGACAATGTGTTTATAGTAGTTCAGCAAGCCTACTCCACTACCTAAACCAGAGGACTTAGAATTTTGAACCTATAAATATTATTAGCAAAGTAACAAGAACAAGTACAATGAGTAACACTAACTTTCAAAACCTCACAGAAATGAACTAGAATACTCTACAGATAATACTAGGGTTTTGTGAAGAGAAGAGTAATGGAATAATTCTTACAACTATGAATAGCACTATACTTTATAATAGAAATTCTTCCTCATTAAATAATCAAGTGTGAGATCTTCAATCGAGGTTCAATCTCTTCCTTGATTATTGCAACGGTAACATGCCAAAAATATGCTTAACTCTAATCATGGAAAGTTCCAGATTTTGCTACATCAAATTCTTACCATACAAGTTACACTTGTTATATAAACAAAAACTGAAACTACCAAACATGGTTAAACCATTCCATTGCAAAAATGGCATGGTCAAATTGTGTCTAAAGGGGAATTCCTAACAATCTTCCCCTCTTTGATGATGCTATTTTTGTTGTTCTCCCATGTGAAAGTGGACTTATTGTATGGGTCAATTTCACTGTTATTGTCCTCCCCCTGTTTAGATAGTTTAAATGCCAATAAAAGTAAGTATAATAGAAACATGTATGCTAAATTCATACCTCATGAGTTGGCACAATTATATCGATGCAAAGGGCATTAGCATCAGTTCTCAAAGTATGTAAACAACAAACATCAATTCATGATTAGCCAACATCCTTAGTTCAGCATATTGACAAAACATTGTAGTAACAAACTTAAGTGAAATAACATCAGTTTGGCCAATAAGGTAATGAACAAAACAACTAAAGATTTAGTATTAGTGAGCTTTTAGTAATAACAAACTTAAGCCAAAACAACTAAATATTCATATTTAGCAAACAAAGTAATCAAGGTTTCAGTAAAACAACAATGAGTTCTCCCCCTCATCATCAAAACGTTCATTGGAAGTCCCAATTTTTGAAGGAAGAATAAGAGAAGATGTGAATTGTTAAAGGCAAAGAAGGAGGTGGAGAATTTGTTTGAGGTGGAGATGATATATGCCGACGGGATGAGCGATTGACCATTTGAAGAGGTGAAGGAAGGAGAAAGGTTATGACAAGGATTTGCTGGAAGATGAAAAGATTTGTTTTATGGGTTTTTATGCCAGGAAGGAAAAACTAGGATAGTTTAATTTTTTTAAGGAATAATTTCAACAAAAATTGATACAAAATGTAAATAATTTTGGAAGAAAGGTATACTCTTGCACATATTAAGCATATAATATAAGAAGAGAAACATATATCAAATATATGTCATGATAAAAAAGGAGAGGAAATTATCCCTAGTTTTTGTTTGAGAAAGCAAAATCTATCTTCTGGAAGTGGCTTATTGAAGATGTCAGCTAATTTATTTTGTGTCTCAATAATAGATATGCAAACATCACCATTTTTTGAACATGATTTTTAATAAAGTGGTGCAAGATTTCTATATGTTTCATGCGTTTGTGATAGACTAGATTCTTTGTAATGTAGATAGCACTAGTGTTGTCACATAAGATAGACATGCAAGGGAATTGTAATCCATATTTACTAAGGGTTTATTTCATGCACAATACCTATGAGCAACAATTACCTAGCGTTATGTCATCAGTTTCAGTTGTCGATGTGTCTACCATACTTTGTTTCTTTGTAGACCAACTTACTAGACATGACCCTAGTAGTTGGCAAGTTCTAGTAGTGCTTTTTTGATCAATCTTGCAACTTGCATAGTCAGTGTCAGAATACCTAAGAAGATTAAAAGTTTTGGATCGAGGATACCAAATGCGATTGTTGGTGGTTCCTTTGAGATAGCAAAGGATTCTTTTTACAGTCTTGAGTTGTGACTCTTTCAGTTGTCTTTGAAACTGGGCACACAAACTGGTGGCAAAAAGTATATTTAGGTGACTGAAATTTAGATACAACAAGCTTTCGATCATGCCGCTCTATGTTGTTTCATCCATACTTTTGCCTTTAGGATCAAGTTTTAGTTTTGTAGATGTAGCCATAGAACTGCTGGACTCTTTACAATCTTGCATTCTAAAGTTTTACAAAAGTTCCTTAGTGTACTTTCCTTGAAATATAAAGATTCTAGTGGTAGTTCGTTTGATTTGGAGTCAAAGGAAAAAATTTAACTCACCTATAAGACTCATTTTAAATTCTGTTGTAATGCATGAAGCAAATTCATCACAAAGATCTTTATAAGTACCACCAACAATTATGTCATCCATATACACTTGAACAAGTAGTAAATGACTATTTGATATTTTGTAAAAAGTGTAATATCTACCTTGCCCATGCAAAAACCTTTTGAGATAAGGAATGAACTTAAACAATCATACCATGCTTTAGGGGCTTGCTTCAAACCATAAAGAGCTTTTGATAATTTAAAGACATGGTTTGGAAAATTTAAATTTTGGCAACTAGGAGGTTGTTCAACAGAGGCCTTTTCTTTTAGATGTCCATTTGAAAAAGCACTTTTGATATCTATTTGATAGAGTGAAATTTTTATGTGATGTATAAGCTAGCAACATGTAAATAGATTCAAGATGTACAACGGGGGCATAAGTTTCATCACAATCAATACCCTTTTGTTGAAAGTACCTTTTTCTAATAAGTCTAGCTTGTTTTTTAACAACATCACCATCTTCATCTAGTTTGTTTCAAAAAAACCCATATAGAACCAATTACTGGGTGATTATCAGGTCTCAGTACTAAGTCCTAAACCTGGTTTTTCTCAATCTGATTGAGTTTTTCTTTTATTGCACTCAGCTAGGAATCGTTATTCAATGCCTCATTTATATTGCATGGTTTTGCATAGGATAAAAACACAAGGTCAGAGTATTGTGAATCAATTGTTTTAGTTTTAGACCTTGTAGTAATTCTAGCTTTTGGTTCTCCAATGATGTTTTATGTCGGGTAGGCATGAGGCATGTTTGAATTTGTTGATTTTATCTCAAGTTCCATCATTAGAAGTTCCACTTGAAGTTGAGACTGTCTCAGTGAGAATTTGGGATGTATCTCTTTCTTATTCTTTTTCTTGTTGAAGTGCTTTTATCACTTGATCAAAACCTGCAGTTTCTATGCTCAAGGAATCCTTGGCTAGAAGAAGGTCAGTTTAATCAAATACCTCATGCATAGATTCTTGTATAGTCCTTTTTCTCTTGTTAAAGACTTTATAAGCTTTACTGTATGTTGTGTAACCAACAAATATTCCCTCATCTGATTTTGGATCAAATTTAGCAAGTTGATCTCTATCATTCAAGATGTGACATTTATACCCAAATAAGCAAAAATAAGATATATTGGGTTTCTTACCCTTCCAGAGTTCATATGGAGTCTTTTTCATAAATGGTCTCAAGAAAACTCTATTGATGACATAGCATGTTGTGTTGACTGCCTCAGTCTAAAGATTTTTAGGAAGATCATACTCATTCAACATTGTATGGGCCATTTCCTGCAAAACTCTATTTTTTCTTTCAACCACCCTATTTTGTAAGGGTGTTCTTAGAGTAGAAAAATTGTAAGTATATCCAACATCATTATAAAAACCAACAAAGTTATGTTCCTCAAATTCCATGCCATGATCACTCTTAATGGTCTTAATCAAAAGCCTTTTTCATTTAGGACGTTCTTTAAGAGTGTAGTGAAATGATGCAGAGCTTTATTTTTGTGTGAAAGAAACCTTACCTATGTGTATCATGAAAAATCATCTACGATGATAAAAACACATTTGTTTCCACCAAAAGATTGAGTTTTCATTAGTCCAAACAACTCAAGATGCAAAAGTTCCAGTAGTATTGAGGGTATAATGTCATTTATTGGTTGAAAAATGGTTCTCACTTGTTTACCTTCCATGCATGCATCGCATATTTTGATTTTTGAGAACTTTATTTTAGGGGTGCCTTTCACTAAATCTTTTTTAACCAAATGATTCAAGAGTTTCATGTTAGCATGACCAACAAATCTATGGCAAATTCAGCAAGATTCATCAATAACAACCAGGCATTCAATGTTTTGTTTGGAAATATCATCGAGGTTTATGTACTATATTTTTCTCTCTGATTGCAGTGAAAATGGTTTCATCATGCTTGGTTACCACGCATTCAAAAGGTTTAAAGTGTACCTAGTAACCATTATCACATAATGAACTTATGCTAATAAAATTATGTTTAAGCCTATCTAGCAGCCATACATTTTCGATGGAAGTTCCATCTTTATTTCCTATTGCTCCCTTACCGATGATTTTTCCTTTTGTGTTGTCTACGAACATTACATTTCCTCCATTATATTCTTGTATCTCAGAAAAAAATGACTTATTTCTTGTCATGTGTCTAGAACATCCACTGTCCAAATACCAAAGATCCATTTGAACTTCTCTCTTGACTGGTTCCTGCAACACAAGAGTTTGTGAATTTTGGTACCTCATTTTTGTTGGGTCTAGAGTTGTTAGACTTTGGTATCCACATATACTTGACCATAATTTCTCTTCTTATGGGATATTTGTGTGCCATGTGACCTTTTCTAGAATAATAATAACAAGTCCTATTGAAAAATCTCATGTATCTAAAACTATTATTAGCTTTATTTTTGCACTTAATGGATCTTTTCAAATTATAATTGTCATTAAGCAAAGATTAAATTTCTTTTTCAAGATACTGGATCTTCTCAACTAATCAATTTCCTTCCTCAGAGTTTTTCTTTATGATTTTATCATAGTGATGTACCAATTTTTCCTTTTCATTAAGAGTAGTCTCTAATTATTCTTTGTCATAATCAACGTTAAAATTACTAGAACTTAATTGAGACTATAAGGTTACCTGTCTGTAGGCCATGAGACAATTTTCTTCATTATCAAACTAATTTAAGTCTGAATCATTCTAAGTGATTGTCATAGCTCTTTGTTTTAGATTTCTTTCAGTTTTTGGGCTCCTTTTTAGTTTTGGACAATTTAGCCTTTTATGCCCTACTTCATGGCGTTCATGATAGATAATCTACTCAGTTCGGAATTCCCTAGTCTTTCTTCTTGAGTTTGTATTGAGATATCTCCTAAAATGGTTTTTCACTTGGGTAAGATGTCAAAGTTTCCTAGTTATCATGGCAATTTCTTCATTGGCTGTTTCTTCATCCATGTCACTAGAATCTTCATTCCATTCTCCCTGATTAACATTGAAAGTAATATTTTTCTTGCTTTTGTTGTTGGAACTTTCTTCCTTACTGAGAAGCATCATTTTGTGAGATGTGAGGGAGCCAATTAAGTCTCCTATAGTCAATTTTTCATGAGTTTTTACTTCATAGTTAACGGTGACTTTGGGATTCCACTCATGTGGTAGATATCTTAAGATCGTCTGCACCTATTCACTTTCAAATATTATTTTTTCCAATACAAACATGGGATTCATTATCTCCATAAATTGAGTGTGCATTTTATTGATTGTTTCACCTATTTTTATAGAAAACATCTCATAATGGTAAGTAATGTAATACACTCTAATTTACCTGTGAGGTCCCTTCGTGGGTGACTTGAAGCATATTCCACATATCCTTAGTAGAAGTGCATGTACTCACATGAATGCATTCTTCTTTGACTAGGGCACATGAAAGGATATTTTTTGCTTTTGCATTCATTGAGAGCATTCTTTTGTCCTTAGCAATAAGTTTTAGTCTTTCTATTGAGGATTTTCTTTTGTTGGTGGGAACAAGGTGCCCATTAGTAACTATGCTCCATAAATCATAGTCCAATGCTATGAAGAATTCCTCAATCTTATTTTCTCATGTCGAGTAGCTGGTCCCATCAAATAGAGGGGGTGTATGGGATTAACCTTCTACATACACATCAAAGTTAGAAGAAACCATTAGGAACTATTAGCTCAAGTGGTTAGACTTAAATATATGAGCGCTCAGCTCCGATAACAATTGAAAGGGAATAAGGTCCCAAAAAGGTAATGGACTCAAAAGAGTCAAGTAGTAAAATAGAGAATAAATTGAAAGTTCTAGATGAAACCAAAATTCAAGTGAAAGCAGAAATATAAATAAATAAGATAAGGTGTTTATAGTAGTTCATCAATCCTATTCCACTACCTAAGCTAGAGGACTTAGGATTTTGAAATTGCAAATATTATTAGCAAAGTAACAAGAACAAGTACAATGAGCAATGCTAACTTTTAAAACCTCACAAAAATGAACCAGAATACTTTGCAGATTATATTGGGGTTTTGCAAAGTGATGAGTAATGGAATAATCTTTACAACTTTGAATAGCATTGTGCTTTACAACAGAAATTTTTCCTTATTAAATAATCAAGTGTGAGATCTTCAATTGAAGCTTAATCTCTTCCTTGATTATTGCAATAGTAATATGCCAAAAATATGTTTGACTCTAATCATGGGAAGTTCTAGATTTTGCTCCATTAAATTGTTACCATACAAGTTGTACCTGTCATATAGACAAAATTGAAACTACCATACATAGTTAAATCATTCCATTGTAAAAATAGCATGGCCAAAATTGTGTTTAAGGAAGAAGTCCTAACAATAGTTTTACTTCATGATATGATAATTTTTTCTCACAAATTTTTCATGTTATATGAGTGGCAACCTCAGTGGTCCAGTCCAACTATTTCAACATATATGAGATTTCTATGTAGCTTGATTTTCCATATCATTTTCTAATCAAGTGACAAAGAAGCATTTAACTTAGAGAACTAAGAACTCAGACAGGAAACTCCATGAGCAAGTAGAGATTTTCCAAGTTAATTCGGTGTGAGGTATATGTGAAATGAAAAATTTCTGTACTTCTAATGATCTAAGAGTTTTTTTTCCCAATAATGCATGGTAGGTTTGTGTTGTTAGATTCAAAGGTATAACTATTGTTCTCTTTCTTTAGCTGGCAATCTAATGAACTAGATTGTGATATAGATATATGGTAATAGAAGTCATAAGAAATTCTTTTCTTGACCATCTTTTAGTATAATAATTTCCTAATTCTTAACTTGTGAAACATGTTAATAATGTGCATGATGATCTCTTTGAAATTTGCTTTCATTTGGATAAATTGTAGAGGTTGGTTTTTGGTTTGGTTAGCTTCTTATTTTGTCAAATTCATTTTTTTATTTTCTTTTAATGATTTACATTTTTGTACAATTCACATGACCTTTGTGTAAATATTCTAATGAGCTACTGTATGGTGGAACATCAATATTGGATACTAAGTGGTGATCCTATTTTTGATAATGTGCATTTGACTCCTGATAGATGCATGCAACTTTGTGCTTGGATGTTTAATAAATCATCTTTATTTGCTTTGGTATATTTTGTGTGGTTATTTTGTTTAATCTTTATTATTTTGCTTCCCCTTTCTTATCTTATAAGTTAGGTTGCAAGGTAGCGAGCCATTTTCATTACAAGGAAAATAAATGAAATGCTAATTTTTCTTAACTGAGAAACTTTCATTGTACTTCATTATGATTCCACTCTATTTTCTTGAATTAGCAAGCATTAGTTGCTTCTTAGACTTGACTGATTCCTACTAACCTAGCTAATATCAAAGCACAACATCAAGACTACAATGCATGACTGCAATGTTAAATGCTAAATTATTCATACATATTGTTGTGTAGGAGCTTGCCAATGCTAGGTTGATGTACCTCTGCAGCTTTGTTAATGGTGGAAGGGTGAAAATGCAAAAAATGCTTCATGTTTGATAATGTTCTTTGAAATCTTTTTGTAACTTTTTTCATAAAAATAATGTATGATACATAAATCTACTGATTTATATAGAATCTAAATGGCTTTACTTGCATTTTAGAATATTTTGGAAGTTCGTCTTTCTTTGCCAAAATCCAATCCTCTTTGATGTTAACTACTAATTGCATGAAATTAAGTATTTGAGTCTCATTTGTCATTAGCATCTTGTATCTTGCATACGAACTTGTTAACAACAATATCTTGGATTCTAACTTTTTCATTTGAGTGATTGTTAAATTAGTCACACCAAAACTTGTCAATCTATGCTACCCATAAAAAAGAGAGATAGATAATAACAAAAATAATTTTCTTATTCTTAGATGAACCTTTTATTTCTTTTAGTTTTTTTCTTTTTCTCTTTTTCTAGAATGGACTTTTCTTATTACAATACAAGGAAGATGAATCTATTACCTCTTTACCATGCATCTCAAAATGACATTTTTGCAGGATCTTAAAGAGATAGCAAATTCTCTATCTTTGGAAATAAGTTATTGGCGTGCTCTTGAAGGCGTGGTCATTGAGTAAGGTTCATATAATTTGCTCAGGTTTCTATGAAGGATTCTTTTGGAAATGATGCACTAACTTGTCCATCAACTTTGCTATAATCTCCTTGTTTATTTCCACTTCTTAGATTTTGATTTTGTATGTGTTGAAAATCAAGAGGTGTAGAAAATTGTTACACTTAAGAAAAACTATATGTAATACGTATATATGTTTAATGTTGATTTAATGAGAAGCCATAAATGGTCTCATAGCAGGATTATTTTATTTGATTTGGGTGGAATTAATATTGCTATTATTTCCTTTGGTTACGATTAAGTGTATTTCAGATTTTCTAATTTTGGATTTCCTTCACTATTATGTTTGGATTCATTTTCGAGATATGTTATCTAAATAATTATTTGAAACATATGTTTGTAAGGCTTGGCTAATTGAATTGATAAGTTTTTTTGAGAATACATGGTTTATTTACTTTTAAAAAATTAAATAATAAATGAGTTTCTGTATCAAGATGCAAGAGTTTTAAATGTAATTCAAATTTAAAATAGCAGTATCAAGTAGAATTATTTTTCAAAAATATATTCTTTTAAAAATAATAACTGCAAAAATAGTTTCCTTGTTTTACAAAGGTTTCGATTTTGATCTTGTGCCACTTTTGTATGTTGCTTCTTTTTCTTTTTTATAAATTTTATATACATGCACATAAATTGTTTGCTAAGTTTAAACGTCTAATCTCACACTCTATTTGTGAGACTTGTTCATATTATTACTTATTAGTCCATCCTATATATTGGTTGGTGAAAGCTTGGAATTTATTAGGGCTAAAAATTTTGTACAAATTTTAAGGCATTTTCTTCTTACATTTAATCAACTTTTATAAAGCGATGAACCATAATATAACCAAACCCCACAACAAAATGTAAGCGAGAAATATAGTATTAGACAACATTAAAATTTGTATATTTGGTAGAGCTCAACTTCTAGACTTAAGGGGTGTTCCCAACACCATCATCATCATTTTAACTTGCTTTTAAAACTTATAGCTTAATTTTAATTTCCTTAGAATTCTAGAAGTGATTTTGTGTCTTTAACCCCCTAAAATTAAGTAGAAAAGTTTTTTTTAAAAAAAATCTAGTAACTCATATAGTTCTTTGGTGTCTTCATAAATGATTTAAAGATTGTTTTGATCATTTTTATTTGTCAAAAAACTTTTACATCTATATCATCTATTTATTTTATCTATATAAGTATGATTAAATAGTAATCTATTATTTGGCTAAGATTAGTTGGCGTAGTACTTCCTCTACTACTTTTCCATCAATATGAGATATCTGAAAATAGTGGCATACTTATTCACTATCAAGCAAAAAGATGGATAGCTCCTAAGAAGCTATATCAATTGTTTTATTTAAGCAATACATGCAATCCCACCCATCAATAAGAGCTCCTGCCTTGTATAAATCAATAGAACTTAAAATATCAAAAGTTCAAAGAGATTTTAATTCGAAAACTTACTACAACTCTAGAGGAGCTCTTTGTGCATGTGGAGAAATACATCATGATCAATGAAATAATAACTCCTTAAGATATGTCACAAAGGGAACAACAATAAGAAGAAGCTAGAGATCGTGGGTGTAGTCCTCTATAGACTTTCATCATCTGCACTCCACTCACAAACCATAAAATAGGAATCTTGACCATGGTATTTCAATGAGTCCTTATCCAGCATCCTCCTTAGAAGATGATGGATGACCTAGAAAAGTAAAAATCTAAGATGTGGCACTACTTCTACCATCATTGTAGACACACCACTGAAGAGTACAGACACTTGAAGGATGAGATTGTGAGATTGATCTAAAGTGAACACCTTAAGGAATATATGGTACAGAGGTAAAGTATTCTAAAGAGAGTCTGAGAGCTAAAGAAAGTGAAGACCATTGGCGATTGTAAGAGTCTAAAGATCAGCAACATCAAAATAGCCTAAACAACCTACCTACAACTAGTGCCATCTTAGTGATTTTAGTAGGACCAGTTAGAGGAGACTTCTCAAACACAAAGAAGGCATTAATATGAGTAGCAAGGCAAATGCAAGCTCATTTAGTTGATTCCATAATGGAAATTTATTATGTACGTCCCTCAATAGAATAGGTGAAGTTATCGACAATCAACTACCACAAAGAAATGCTATGCTTGCATCTTAAGAACATCAAAACTCTTATTCCCAAGATTGATTACGTAAAGGAGTTATAGGATAGAAAGAGAAAGGATAAGTACAAATGCACAGTCTATGATGCTGACATCATGATGATACTTATGTCAGGAGTTGCTTCCAAGAATGCTTGAACATGCAACCATCAGTGCCTTTTATTTTCTTATTTGTCTTAGTTAATTTAGGATAAGTATTTCATATTTTCTTTTTTATTTTGAAGTTCTATTTTCGTTTAAAAAGACATTATGTCTTTTAGAGTTGAATAAAGTTGACTCGTATAGGTATGACATTGTCTATTAGTTTCTTATGATTTAAATAAATTTTGTGCTATTCTATTTTTATCTTGAATTATAAATTATCTAGAACAATATGTTACATAATGAAGCTCATTAGACCACACTTGATCTTTTTGTTATAAACCCAATATATTTCTCCTCTAGGAGTATATGGTAGCTATGTATAAGTAGCACCACTGATTGAACTTTTTAGCATAAACCTACTACAAGGTTCTTCCTGAGGTATGTGTAACTATATAAAAGCCCATCATAAATCCTACCTAGAATCCTTTCTAGAGGTTAGTCACAGCACCTCTAAATTAATTTTGTAGAAACCCATCAAAAAACTTCTCTAGGGATACAGTGCAACTGTGTATAAGCGTATCATAAATCTTCTCTAGAGGTATTGATTTTGGAAAAAACCCACTATAGGGCTCCTCCAAGAGTATGTGGCAGTTGAGCGTAAGCCCATTGTAAATTTTCCTCGAATTTTTTGCTGAAGGCTAGTGGTAGCACCTTTAATTAATTTTGGTGTTAACCTACTATACGACTCTTTCGAAAGTCATGGTTGTTGTGTGTAAACACATCATAAATTATTTTCAGAGGTAAATAGTAACATCTCTCTCACAAATTACTTTCGTGTAATACTATTATTTAGCTCCTTTGGGGGTATTTGGTTGCTGTGAGTAAGCTTATCATGAATCCTTCTAGAGGTAAGTGGCTACTTCTTTACACCTTTAATTAAATTACACCTACCATCAAATTCACTTGGTATAAATGTACTAAGCATCTTGTTGGGGTATATAGCCACCTCATGTAAGCTTACAATAAGGCCCACATGGCTATACTAGTGAAATCAATTGTTAAACTCTTCTAAAGGTACATGGTTGACACGTTAAATATCACTATGACGTCAGTGATAAGACCTCTTGTGCATAGCTCATACCCTTGTGTCATTGGCTTATTGCTACATCTAACACCTATGTTGAGACCTCCCTAAAGAGGTTCACAATAAAATGCCATCACATCATTTAGTATTTTTGTTAAGACCTCAAGGATGAGACTCACTATTGAATTTATTTCACTTGACAAAATATTATGACATTACAAAAAACTAAGGCATTAATTACGGCTAATTGTAGTTGATGCTAAAAATTTATAGCTTCAGCCAAAAAATTGTCCTAGTCAAGTTTGAAGTTGATACTTTCATAGGTAACCCTCACCATGGCTAATCCATAGCTAATGACCATCCTTTATATATATATATATATATATATTAATTTTCATATGAAAAATGCATAACTAATTTGTTATGCTTTGAATGTACAATGTTATGGATTGATAATCAATAAATTCTGTTGATTATAATTAAAAACATTATGTTTGCTATCAAAATCTCTAGTTATGAAATTAATTCTATAGCAAATACTTTATTTTTTGTTAGTGTGATAAGGCCTCTCTTATATGGCTCACATTTGCACTCACGTGTCATATCGTGCAACTGTGATGAACCCCTCCTAAGGGGCTCACAGAAAAGCTTGATAAAAAAGGATTCAAGATCCCACTCAAGTACCTTGGCCATGCATTAATCAAACATCAAGAACATATCAACACTTGAAAGTCATGCATTTTACTAAATGAATAAACACGAATGAATAAGGGAAAAATTTTGTTAAGAGAAAAAAGAAGCAAATATTCATAACATCAAAGAGTGCGAAAAAAGGTTTGGCTAATACATAGACTCACAAAGACAAGGTAAAACTTAGAATGAGCTAAAGTACTACTTATGCAAAAGAAAAATGCCAAGTAGTCTTGAATAATGGAACTCTTTAAATTATTCATAGCAATGCGAACTCACACTAAATGTATTGAGTAACTCCCAAAGCATGAAGCTTCTTTAATCAATTTTTTCTAAGATACCTAAGGTGGCGAACTATGCAGGCTACTAGTTGACATTTGAATAGCTACATCCATCAAGATAACAAAGATGGAAAACATTTGATGAAGCTTAGACATTAGGTGCCCCTACAACCACACAAATATCCTGAATGCTAAGCATCCAAGTACCTAATGCTAGGCAAATAACAGGTACTATGACATCTTAAATGCCGAGCACTCAAGCAATAGACAGCTAGGTGCCCAATCCTTCCAACATTAGGTACGTACCCACGCGTATTACACTTAGTGCCAAACAGGCACCTAGGTGCTAACCTTAAGTAAGCGAAAATTGCAAAAATGATGTAAGCATATAGAAATATATAGATGACATTCCAAAAAATTTAAAAAAAATCATGAAAGATAAATATTCCAAAATAATTTAGTACAATAAAAGTATGAAAATACTCAAATTTCCATGAGAAAGAAGAATGACAATGGAAATTAGGATCAATTTCTACCTTGTATTCATTATAGAAAAACAAATCATGAAAGGATATATTGCAACAAAGTGATTGGCTTTCCATTATATTGGCATAAAATGGGAAAAAAGAATCATAAAAAAGTTGGAGCAAATTAATCTTATGGGTGTGGAAAGCAATTGAAACAAAGACTACATCTAACACAACTTTGTTGCTTGATGGAGTAGAATCACCATTCTTAGATCAAACTTTTTTGTAACATTTACAATTTCTAGTTTTTCTAGAAAACCATGTTACATTAGAAGGTAATCTACCTCTAATTATGGTGTTTCCTATTTTCTAGGTAAGCAAAACAACAATGGATTGTGGATATAGAAGCCACAAACCACATAACTTGTAACATTGGTTCTTTATCAAAGGTTGGTTTTCAACGCAATATACCAACAGTACAAATTTCCAATGGTACAATAATAAAAGTTCATACCTTGGGTCAAATTGACCTTAGAAACATAAGCTGACACTTCAGAGAGTTTTTAGAGTTTCCAATTTTTGTGTCAACTTGTTATCTGTTAGTAAATTGATAATGGTTTACATTCTTTAGTGAATGTCAAATCTTTTGTGATTTTGGACGTAGCCTTGAGAAAGTTGATTGTAGTAGGTAGAGAGCATAATGGCATTTACTATTTAGAGTCAATGAGAGAGAACAAAGTGGTGATACAAGTACAACAAACTTGTGGTATTATTGATTTCGGTATGTACTAGTAAACTGCTTTCATTTGGTTCCGCATTTATCTATTTCTTTTGATTGCAAGAAGAATTAGTTTTATGATGTTTGTAGTAGAGTGCAACAATCTCGATTATCTTTTCCCACCACTATGAATAAGACTACAAACATTTTTAATTTAGTTCATTGTGACATTTAATGTCTATACAAACAAATTCATTTTCTAGATGTCTTTATTTCTTGACTGTAGTAGATGAATTCAACTAAGCAACATGAGTATTTCTCATGAAGCATAAGTTAGAAACTAAAGCTTATTTATTGTAGTTCTTTAGTTAGGCTTATTCTCAATTTAACTTGTGGATTA
Organism: Jacaranda copaia; assembly: GCA_014898725.1. Classification (NCBI taxonomy): domain Eukaryota; kingdom Viridiplantae; phylum Streptophyta; class Magnoliopsida; order Lamiales; family Bignoniaceae; genus Jacaranda; species Jacaranda copaia. The sequence continues at coordinate 243,737 of JACGDI010004316.1, forward strand.
AAATCTTGTGAACAAATAATGGGCTTGAGTTTTCAAATGATGATTTAAAGAACTATTATTTAGATAATAGAATGGAGCAACAAAGAAGTGGTGCATATACACTCCAACAATATTTGAGCGCAAGCATAGACATCTTTTAGAATTCACACTTGTATTATGTTTTCAAGCAAATATTCCTATTTTATTTTAGGGTGAGTATATTTTGCAGCAATATATTTGATCAATCACATGATGCTTTCTCTCTTGCATGACAAAACTCATTATGAAATATTACTTAAAAGGAAGCCTACCTATGATCATTTGAGGAGTTATGAATTTCTTTATTATGGGCATATAAATGACAAATCATGAGTTAAGTTTCATCATGTGAAACTATGTGTTTTTGCTAGGTATCCTAGCGGCCAAAAGGAGTACAAATCTATGATCTTGAAAATAAAAGAATTTATATCTCTCATGATGTTCAATTCTTGAAAAAAGTATTTCCATTTGTATGATTCAATCAAGCAAATGTACCCAATGGCCTACTTAACAACATAAGACCTGTAATAGAGAATTTTTGGCTTAGTGAACCTCTTGTTAGACCAAACATGGCCCCATCTCATGAGAATTGTTTGATTTGCCAATATTAGCACTATAGAGCATTTTTCCAAATTAGAAAGGATTACTCAAAAATCATCAGATCCTTATCTCCTCGATGAAGTAGAAACCGAGACCGTGGAGGAAAGACACATAATTCACAAATTCAAGCACATGATGAGATTGGGAAAGATAATTTTGAAGTCATTTTTGGTCCAAGCAAAAGACAAAGACCAATCTTTCACCATTTATCTAGTTATAACATAAATGTGTACTTTTCCCTCTTCCTGGCTCCTACGAGTTCTACATTGCTCTCACCTCTCCCTTTAACAAACTAATGGTACATCCTCTTTCTCAATTTCTCTCTTATTCTAAATTCTCTAACACCTATGCAGTTATCTCCTCCGATGGTGAGCCAAAATTATTTTCTCAAGCAGTAAAGTTTCAACATTAGAGAGATACCTTAGTCAAGGAAATCTCTACTTTGGAAGCGAATTGTATTGAGACTTTAAAACCTTTACCTTTTAAGAAATAAGTTTTTGATTCCAAATAGGCTAACAAATTCAAGTATAAGACAAATGAATCATTGAGCATTATAAAGCTCATTTAGTTGCTAAAGGTTACACTCAAATATAAGGAATTAATTTTAATGAGACATCTGCTTTGATTGCTTGGTTAGTCATAGTTGGATGTTAATTGGCACTTGCACTGACTGGGAAGTGGGAATTATATTAGCTAAATGTGAATAATGTTTGCTTACATGGGGATTTGGCAGAAGAAGTCTACATAAAAATTCCACAGGGTTTTGCTAAATAAGGGAAGTAATGAGTTGGTCAATTATGAAAATCTCTCTGTGGTCCTTGTCACACATATGACAATTGGTACCAAAAGCTCACTACTTCTCTTTGCAACATTGGTTTTTGATAGTTAGATGCCAATAATTACTTATTGACCTTTCACATAATAATAGATCATTTGTTGTTGTCCCCATACAAATTGATGACTTTATCATTATAGGGATAGATACTAAACATATCTCTAAGTTAAAGCATTATTTGAATACCAAATTTCATATCAAGGACCTTGGCAAGCTCAATTATTTTCTTGGAATGTAGGTTCCTTATTCTCCTTTAGGAATTTTCTTAGGTCAACGTATATATGCCTTGATACTCTAGTTGATAATGGTTTTACTAGTTGCAAACTTGTCAATTCTCACATGAAGCAATAACACAAACTTTCAATTAACTCTGGTCAATTATGTGCTTATTTAGAACATTATAGGTGGTTGGTTGGTCGGTTGTTGTACCTCGCCATCACTTGTCTAACATATATTTCGTAGTACTCATCCTAAGTCAATTTATGCATGCTCTACAACAATTACAACTTAATACTACACATTACTTTTCAGTTGGATGAGACTTCATTTCTACTTTATTTATAGTCTACAACTCAATGACTCCTTATTCTATTTTCAAATCACTTTCAATTGCAGTCATGTATTAAGCATGTCCATATGGAGACGTGTCCTTTGTATGCTAGGTCGACGCCCCTTCAAAAACTTTGGAACACATCTTAACTCATCATCTAGCATGTAGGGCACATGCTTGATTTGTCAAGTGTGTTGAACCTCCCAATGGTAACTATGAGGCTTCTCTACTATAGTTGATTAATATATCTTCCCTTTGTGACTGATCAACTCTGAGATGTATTTCTTCTCAAACTTCTTGATGAAGTTTTCCCAAGTCTTTACAATTTGTTGTTGTCCATCATGCTTCTTTGAGTTCCACTAATGGGCATGCTAGTACCTCAAAGCACCATTGACCTTCTACTCATCACGATAGCCTAGTACACTATAGGTGTTTTCAATGCTCTCCATCCAAAGCTCACCCTTTTCAATGATCTTCTAGTTATAATGTTATGGTCAAAAGCATAAGAATCAATCAAGTGCCAAATCAAGAGGTGGTGCTCCTCTAGGTTGTTGGTGGTTTTAGAGGCCCTGCATGAATTGCTGTATTATTGTATTGCTGCCACTATTTGACTTAAGGGTTTATCCCCTATTGATGGTGGTTAGAGTACTGGTGGCGGTGGTTAGAGTACTGGTGGCAGTGGTGGTTGAACTTGCTTATTTCCTACTTTTAAGTGTTTGGTAGAAACATTACTTAAGGTTTCTTAGTCATTCTTAGACTGGTTACATACAACATTAACTGAGGGTCTTTATGATGAAGCCTACATCTAGGATCGTTTCTAGAATATTTCGAATGCTATAAGTTTATACCTAGTAGAATGTAAAATAAGGTGTGAAATTAAAATAAAATAAAACGTGTGTCTAATTTTGAGGCAATCCAACACACAAAAATAAATATACACATATATGAATTTTATTAATTTTTTAATTAATTTTAGATATATATTTTTTTATTCATTTATTTACTTTCTTATATATATATATATTTATCTTTAATAAAAATCTCATTTCTCCTATTACATTGTTTCTTTTAGCATCCAATAGTATCAAGCACATTTTCTCAATGAAAAATTTCAATATTTGAAGAGTTCTCATAATAATTGAAACAATAAAAGGAAGTTCCATTACTTTATAGAAGTTTTATATGTAAAGATTCTATATATGCAAAACCAACTAATACCAACGGGAAACTACAAGTCATAACAACTACTGAATAGAAAACCTAAACTACTGAAAAATATAAATAGAAATTTTAAAATAAAAATCTTATCCAATTCTAGATAATAATTCTTCTAATTCTAATTTTATAGTGCCTACATTTAGATCTATCTCTTCAGTCTCCTCATTTGAGTCCATTTCTTCAAACGTTTCCTCATGGTCTTCTTAATTTTCATCATAGGCTCTTCCTTAGTTAATTCTCTTCTAGATCCTCTTCCTCTAACTCATCTAGACAAAGATAACAAATTTTGGGCTTCCCTATGGCCTCTCATAGAGATTGTAAACACATTTTCTCCTTGACATCATTGCTTTTGCAACTCATTAATTTAGTGATTTGATTCTAACCAAGAGATTTCTAGCTATTGCTCTAACTCTTTATATCTCTTCCTATATTGAAGATGTTCTCTTCTATGGTGGTTCCTATCATCCTCAAGCTAATGTGAAATTAGGTTTAGGTAGTCCATTTGTGGCATATTAAATTTCTTGGAAATATGTTGCTTGCAATCAAAGTTGCATCTTTCACTTCCTCTAACCTTGATCATGCAAGGTGAAGCATCTAAATGATGAACTAATTTACTTGGGCTTTGACTCTCCATCTCACCCTAAAAAACCAACCTAGATCAATAACAAAAGAAAATATATATACATATATATATATATGTATATATCAAAGTACTCTAAGTGGTCTCGAAGAACAATAGCCAAGGATTTAGAATACTTAAGGGGAAGAAAAATATTAAGTCCTAGCACTACAAGAAAACACTGTTTTTCCAATAAAAAATTATCCTCAAAAATTTTTGAAGGATTTCTGATGGCTTTTTGAGGAAAAAAGGGTTCATAAAAAATAAAACAAATATCTAAAGGAAAAGCGCTAGCAAATTTTGAAGGAATTTGGCAAGAGCATGGTGTGAACATATGCAATGATTTTTTGACTGCAAAACCATCAAAAAAAATTTTCCGCTAGATATTTCCTCCATCAAAAACGTTTTTCCAATGGAAATGTATTTTCAAAGGAAAATCCATTAGGAAATTTAATTATTTTTCCAAAAGAAAAATAGTTGCAAATGGAATTTCCTTCAAAAATTTCCATTGAAAAAGTTAACAAAATGAGATGAGCCTTCCTTCTTCTCCATTTCTTTTCTAGTCTTTCTCCTTCCCACCCCTAACACCACTGCCCCAAAAATATAAAATAAAATAAAATTTCCTTTTGCCAACATTGCTGTTGTTATCGCTGTGGCTCTCCATGGTTGTCATCACCACATGTTTTTCTCTCCATTTCCACCTTGTTCCATCATTCTAGCACTACCTGTAGTTGTCGTCGTTGCCACACTATCCCACTTGTGAACTGGCCGCATTTCATCGTCCCTCCATTGCCTCCGTGGGTTGTTCTTTTCCTTAATTTTTTATTATCTTTATTTATTTAGTTAATTGTGTATTGTTAGTATATTTAGTTAATTAGGCATTTTATTTTGATTTTTAATTTGGTATTGTTAGTATGTGTAATTAATTATGAATTTCAATTTTACTTATAATTTTGTATTGTTGGTAATTTAACTAATTATGCATTTTAATTTGAGTTATAATTTTGTATTTTTAGTATGTTTAAATAATTATGAAAATTAATTTAAATTTAGGGTTTACAATACTTTTAAGAAAAAATTAAATTATTAGTTGATTTTTGTGGTGTATGACTTGTGCCTTGGATGTCTCGTGGAACTCATGTAAATATACACATTAAGAATTCTTTAAAATTTAAATTTGAAATTTCACAAATATAAGTGTGATTCGTAAAGATAATGCCACTAAACCAATGTTCACTTGGTGAAAGAAAATAGTTTCAAGTTTACAATCTATAATATATATGTATATATATTTTGGGTTGACATTCTAAATATTCTTCACTTATTCATTTATCATGATTTTAAATAAATCTATTAGTTTATTTAAAATCTTTCAATACTTTTATACAGGTGTTGATTATCTAAAAGATATTTAATATAAGTATGAGGAATATTAACGTAGTAAACAAAATTTATTAGGTTGATATATATTCAACTGTATCATTTGATAACTAATTTAATTTAAATTAAATACTATTCACCCCCAAAATTGAAAACAAATATCTTCTTAAATCTTCCTAAATCTCATGCTTCCTTTTTTCAGTCCCCCCAACCTGTTAAAGAAATGTTAAAGTCAAACCAAGATCCATAGCTCATACTCCATCCATCAGACTACTAATCAAGCATAGTATTTCATAATGAAGCTCAAGAAAATTTTAAATAAAAAACTAACTTAGAAATCCTTATCTATTTATTTAATAATTTATGCCAATAATTAAAGCTCCACTATTAGTAATCAAATAAGAGCTTGAATTAACCACAATTATGGGATATAAGCATCTAATGAAATTTTCACACAAATCCTCGTGAACTTTAATTCTACGGGTATATGTGCTTCAAAAGTAATCAAACCAAACCAAAATTTTTTTTGAATAAAATAGGAGTATTATAGGAGTCTCTAACTCCTATAATCAATTAATAACTGAATGTGTCCAATAAAAATTTCTATTCAAAATTTTATTTATTTAATAAATAAATTCTTCAATCTTTTTGTCTACCTGAATCTGTTGATGTAAATGACAATCAATCATGGATTGGAACATTAATAGACTATTATTATTGTTCTCTTATTACATCAATAGATCCAGGTAGATAAAAGAAATGAAGAATTTATCTGATGAATGAATGATATATTCTATCAAAACTTCTATTAGAACTAATGTTTGTTTTATTAAGTTTAGCTAGTAACTATTTTTATGCATTTCACTTATGTAATTAATTGATTTGTCATAATAATATTATTGTTCATATGTACTATTTGTTTTTGTTTTATAGCTAGATCAATTATGTATCCATCTCCTACCATCAATCAAAGTAGGAGTTTCCTAAAAAAAAAAACAAAAAAAGCCCAAGTGTGTGCAATATAAGTTCATAAGCATGATAAAAAAAAAAAAAGGTCTAGCTATCAACGTTCAAGAGAAGAGCAACACTTTCATGGGTCCAAAACTTAAATGCAATGATGAAATTGGCATCCATTGAAGTTAATCAACCTTATGACTCCTACTATAATAGGTCTTTATCGCTTTGAGTAAGGGGCTACCTTACCAAATAGCGGTTGAACCTAAGTCTCAAGATTCCTATGATCGACCTCAACGGCAAATGACTTTTATTATGTGTTGGGGGGATTGGGCCATGGAAACTTAGGCTTTAACCAGCAAGCTTGTTGCTATGTGGTGAAGTCTTTTGCGTGCCTAAACTAAGTCGAATCCAATAAACAATTTCAATAATAGTAAGCAAATCAATCATGAGTGTTTGATAAGCGTATTTAACTACTAGCTTGAGAACATGATCAAATAAATATTTAAGGCTTCAAAAGAAAAGATTTTCATGTATCATAATATAAAATAAAATTAAAAATCATGTTCATAGCATAATATAATTTAATATAGTGCAAAACAAAAAAAATGTTATTATTTGTTTTGTTGGAATAGTACCCGTAAGCCAATTATATTGGCATGTAAACTATTTCAGTTCTAAGACAATCTTGATTGAATGATATTTTTTATATGGCCATATTCATCTTATGCTCATAATTACTTCACTAACATTTGGTTAAAGTCTTTAGATTATACAAGATTATGGGACTTGGTCACGTAATGGGTGGTGATCATGGAACAAGTCTTTTATGGGTGTGATATTAAATCTTTCAAGCCATAAGATTTTGTGAGATGGGGCAGCTAAGATCCGAATAGACTTGCACTAATGATGTATAAATCTAAGGGTTGGATGTTGCTCTATGCATAGGCAATCTCATCTGAGATATCAATGCATATTAGTGGGTGCTTGTTAAAGAATAAAGCACTGAAGGCTCATCTGGAGAATCTACTAGATAGTCAAAGTGGCAAGTTCTCTAGCTTATGCTAGTACATATAATTAGTTATTTGACTTGAGGATCCATGATAACCTTGTGTTTAATCCTAATGTTTTGACTCCTCCTTGGTCATTTAGTGTGTCGTTCGGGTAAATATTGAGCATAAGCTATGGAGGTGTGTGAGATTCAAGTTGGAATCTAACTCCTCGTCATTGTGAAAGGCGTGTACATCTTTTATGTGTTCTATAATGAATGATTTCAAAAATTTCTTATGCAAGGTGGTTGAAAATTTGGAAAAAGAGTTTTCCAAAAATAAGGTCATCAAGTGGAATTAAACATTGAGAATAGAAATATAGAATTGAGGTTATTAGGAAACTAACAAATATCTTGCCTTAGATTTCTTTGGAGAGTAGGAAACATAAGGACTATACTTGCACGGTATGCATAAAGTTAGAATAGTTCTCCAAATGCATTCATTTTGGCCAATTAGTTAGGCTCCATAGGCTTGATGTTTGATGTCGACCACGGAGATTGGGTACTCTTCAATTAATAAAGATTAATTGAATTGAGTCAATTAGTTTAAAGAAGTTTAAATCAAAATGAATATATGATATTCAAAAGTCTTAAAGAGTTGTAAGCCCATATCCAATGAATGGTATAACCTAATGGGTCACACACAAAAGCCAATTGCATTTTCTACTTGATGAAGGAGAATTTTCTAAGAGTTAGAAAAACACTCCTAGTGGACCGATTTGAGGTTGGTGAAAATTGCAGTCATTTTTGGCTTGATTTGTAACACCCCTAAAATTTTATTTATTTTATTTATAATTTATGATTTTATCATTATTTGAAAATTTTATGAATTTTGTATTTTTTAATTATTTTAAAAGTTTTATGGGTCAAATTATAATTTTTGTAGACTTAATTGTGTCCACTTTTGAATAAGTTGGGGCTAATTGCAATTTTCTAAAAAATTTGGGGTAAATTATATAATTTAAAATTTTATTAAAAAAAAGTAAAATCAGATTTGAGAGATCGGATAACCATTTTTCCTCCCACTTTTCTTTCCTTTTTCTTCTTTCTTCCTTTTCTTCTTCCTTTTTCTCCCTTTTTTCTTCTTTTTCACCGTGGCTTCATCACCATCTCTGACCCATTTTCGATGGCTTTTTCTTCCACTCCAACCAATCAAATTCTTCCCCTCACCACAACTAACACTTTCAACACCTTGGAACCACCAACTGGGCGGTGGAGCAGTGGTAAATGGACGAGGACCAAGGTGTGCATGTTATGGGGTTGCTAGGTTTCTTCATTTTTGGCGACAATTCTCCATTCTGAGGGTAGGGTTAGGAAGCTCTTGATGAGAGGATCGTGATGGTACCTTTGCATGGTAATTTTGACAATGGCGAGGTGAAGATCGGAGTACATTGGAGAAAAGGAAAAAGTAGCGGTTTTTGGCCCATTCCAATGCGTACACTGCTCGAAATTGGAAATGGAAGATGGCGTTGGAATCTTTGCGACAAGAGGAACAATTTGGTGGTAAAGTTCTATTTTTCAACTGCAGCAGATGGCGGCTAGTGGTGGCAAGTGAACAGTCTCCTCGTCTCGATGTGGTGAATGTCCTAGTGCTTTCGGTTCATGATTTCGAGCATTCAATAGTGAGATTGGATATTTTATGTAATTATTGCATGTTATATATATATATGCATGCTTATAATTATTAGTTTTATCCGGGTTGAACCTTTGAGTTATATAGACAAGCCATGCAAGAAAAAATAGGTTTGTAAATCCCTTCAGTGTGCCATCCAGTATATCCTATGTACCGGAGGGAACCAGTATTTAGGCCTCATGCTCAACGCTCGGGTAGTGGAGCTAGAGACGTTAATGAGATGGTTGATGACTAGGCATTAGAATGATTTCTTTGCTTTAAACCCCCAAAGTTCTTAGGAGACCCTGATGATAGAAAAGCTGAAGAATGGATTGAGCATTTGGAGAATATTTTCGAGACCCTTCGCTACTTAGATGATCAAAAAGTTCGGTTTGCAACATTTCTTTTAAAAAGTTTGGTTTGAAGTTGATGGAAAATGATTAATTGAAGGTGGACAGCTGAAGGAACACCATGGACCTAGGAGAATTTCACACAAGAATTTACAAATAAGTATGTACCAAAGGTGGTGAAACAAGCTAGAGAAAGAGAGTTCATGGACCTTGTTTAGAGGGCGCAAACTATTAGTTAATACGAGGCTACTTTTAGCCGGCTGATACAATATGCTCCCTATATACAAGATGATGAAGGTCGACATGCTAGACAATTTGTACAAGGATTACGGCCAGAATTGAGAAGGGGTCTGGCCACTTGTGATCTGATGAGCTTCAATTAAGCAGTGAGTAAAGCACTGCAACTTGAGTCAGAACTATGTGAGATCAGAAAAATCAAGGATAGAAGTCAAAAAGAAAAGATGCACCTCGATGGATAGGGTAGTGTCGTAAGAAAGCAACCGATGCTTTAAATGGGAAGCACTGCCCAATAAGCCCTTCATTCTATTGAGAAGGTAAACGCGACTCAAGAGAGAACAACCAAGCAATGTGAATTCTGTGGGGGATTTAGCCACGATGAGACTAGCTGTTGGAGAAAATAGGGTAGATGTGTAAGTTGCAGTAGTGATATGTACTTTGCAAAAGACTACCCCAAATGGAAAGGCCCCACCTTTGCAGACAAAGGAAAACAGGTGGCAGAAGCTAGAGGGAGGCCGAATATACAAGCTCGTGCCTATGCTCTGATCGGAGAAGAAGTACCAGATCTCAATGAAATGACATAAGGTATGGTATTTCAAATCTATATTGATGCTTTATGTGATCTTGGTGTCTACATTTCTTCATACATGTTGCATTCTTAAAACTAATGCGCAACCCAAAATTTGGATTTATTACACATCTGTTCGTTGAATCAGTATTCAGATGAGAGAATTTGGGAATCGGATTTTTTTAAGGAGGAGGAGTGTAGCACCCCTAAAATTTTATTTATTTTATTTATAATTTATGATTTTATCATTATTTGAAAATTTTATGAATTTCATATTTTTTAATTATTTTAAAAGTTTTGTGGGACAAATTATAACTTTTGTAGACTTAATTGTCTCCACTTTTGCATAAGTTGGGGCTAATTGCAATTTTCTAAAAAATTTGGGGTAAATTGTATAATTTAAAATTTTATTAAAAAAAAGGTAAAAATTAGATTTGAGAGATCAGACAACCACTTTTCTTTCCTTTTTGTTCTTTCTTCCTTTCTTCTTCCTTTTTCTCTCTCTTTTCTTCTTCTTCATTGAGGTTTCATCAACATCTCTAGCCTATTCTCGACAGCTTTTTCTTCCACTCCAACCAACCAAATTATTTCCCTCACCACAACCAACATTTCCCACACCTTAAAACCACCAACCGGGCGGCAGAGCGGCGACAAATGGAGGAGGACCGAGGTGTGCATGTTACGGGGTTGTTGGGTTTTTTCTTTTCTGGCAACGATTCTCCATTTTGAAGGTAGAGTTAGGAAGCTCTTGATGAGAGGATCGCGATGGTACCTTTGCATGGCAATTTCGATGACAGCGAGGTGGTGATCGGAGCTCATCGAAGAAAAGGGGAAAGTAACAATTTTTGGCCCGTTCCGAAGTGTATACTCCTCAGAATTGGAAATAGAAGGTGGCGTTGGAATCCTTGTGATGAGAGAAACAATCTGGTGGTAAAGTTCTATTTTCTGACGGCGGCAGTTCGGCAGTGGTGGTCCAACAGTGGTAAGGGGATAGTCTCCTCGTCTCGACACGGTGATCATCCCGATGCTTTTGGTTCATAATTTCAAGCATTTGATAGTGAGATTGGATATTTTAAGTAATTATTGCATGTTATATATATGTATATATGCATACTTATAGTTGTTAGTTTTATCCGAGTTGAGCCTTTGAGTTGATATAGGTATTTTGATAACTATTTTTCTGTGCGAGGAATAGGGTTATGGGAGATATGAATTTGGAATTGTATGTTGGTTAATAATAAGTTGAAAATAAATTTTGATATTGGGAATCATTATAAGTTAAATAGTGTTGGAATGGGATTTTGACTAAGGGTTTATGCGTAAATATTGATTTTGAAGAATTTTGTAAAACCCTGGTGATAGATAAGGCCTTAGAATGCTTGATGCATTTTTATAAGGTTATTGGGATTGAACAAGAATTTTGATTTGTGGCATATTTTCTTGATTAGGTGTCGATGAGCTAGGCACCGACGAACAATAGAATTGATTTTGACTATTGCTGTTTGGGACTACAAGAGGTGAGGGTTCTTCCATCTTAGGTTATTACTTTGTTTACTTACTCCTAAATTGTTGGAAACTCTATGAGGTTCTGCCACTTTGGCCTCGAATATTTCTATTTGTTCTTGTGATAAGTCCTTGTGTGGGTTTTCTGTTTCCATATATATTTTGATTGTTTGAAATCTGACCTGTTATCTATTATTTATTATCTGATTTGTACATTGCTGTGAGGGTTACCTGTTGAGTCTGATTCTAATTCATGTCTGTTCTAGCGCCTAGAATTTTTTATTGTTATTTGTCTCACACTTGTTTCTGTCTATTTGTTGTATGGTTGTCTATTATCCATCTGTTTGGCTATCTGTTATTGTTTGTGATCATTATTTGGGAGTGATGGGATGTTAATCCTTGTTGTGTGCATGAGATAAGCAGTAAGCCCAGAACTCTTATATTAAGTGATGGGATGTTAATCCTTATTTTGTGCATAGGATAAACAGTAGGCCTGAAACTCTTAGATTAAACAACGGGACATTAATCTTTGCCATGTGCATAGGATAAGTGGTAAGCCTAAAGCTTATGATAAAGCAAATTTGATAAGTCCATTATGCTTTGACTTATATTCTGATTGTTTGTACCCTGCTCATGGAGCGTCAAGGGTGGTTAAGTTTCTTTGTCTAGATCGGATAGTTGTCCAGGTCGAACGAGCTGTCTATATTTCCTCCCAACTGTGATTGGTTAAGACGCTCTATACCTCTTGAGCAGGATTAGTTGAGATGATCACAGGCCATTTGAGCCAACCAGTACAACCTCAAGCTAGTACCTACTAGAAATCCTAAATTTGATATGGTTTGTTCTTCAGAATTTTTTATTTGTCTGTCTATTGGTCTTACTACTATTTGTTTTGTTTGCTTTTGATCTATTCTATATTGAAAATTGAGTGATGATTTTTTGGGTTGATTCGTCTACAATAGGTCCTTATTGTTCCTTATTAAATATACCTCACTAAGTCCTTTGGACTTATCACCCATTTTGTCTTAATTTTTCTCAGACAAGATTGAATGATAAGCTTGGACTTCCAATTGGGTCGGCAAATATGATTTTGTGCTAGAATAGCCTTGTGTATGGCTTATGGGCATACTTTGGCATGTTTTGTAAAGCTAAGAGATATTGTGATATGTTAGGTTTGAAATTAACATTTGCAGGGTGTATATATATTGTGTTAAACATTTCAGAAATATTGATGATATGTTCTTGGAACTTTTATGTATGTCATAGTATTTTGTATAAGTTGATTAGGTTGAATTATGTTGATAACTCTAATGCTTTTGTTGAGGTCGTTTAAGTTTCAAATCCACTGCTCTTTCTGATGAGTTTGAAACATTTTGAAGGCTTATTGTTTATTATGAATTTTGAATTAAGACTGAATTGAATGGCGCCTCAGCTAGAGTTTTCCTGATAGGGGGTGCTACGTGATCAATTTAATTATTAAATTGATGATCTAATTTAAGGATTTAAATTTGACTAATAATTAAGGAGTTAATTATTTGGTGCAACACGACCATCAATTGGTCAAGTTAACTTGAAGAGTTAAGTTAACTATGACTAGCTTAAAGAGTTAAGCTTATTGACTTAAGAGTTATGTCTAAGGTTAATTAATTAAATTAAAATATTTAATTCAATTAATGAAAAGAATCAAATTTGGATGGAAAATTCAAATAAAAGGTTCATTTAGTGTGGCATTTTAATTAATTTGAAATGAAATTTTAAATGAAATTGAAATGCACATAAAATTCAAATTCAAATTTGAATTGCAAGTTACCAACTTGCATGGCCAAGTTGGTGGTCCCCCTTGAGGAAGGTGTGATGCCACCTTGGCATCACACCATCCTCAGTCTATATATAGATATAGAGGAAGAGAGAGGTGGCCATTCATGCTTTATGTGAAGAATTAGATTCTTTCACATTTTTCCTCCAAATCTCAAAGTGTTGCCTCATGTGTTGAAACTTCACTTCTTCTCTTCTTCTCTGATCTCAAATCATGCCTTCATCTCTGAGAATTTATTTTCCAGATGATACTAAGGAGATTAGGATCTAGCATTTGTATGTGGATCATAACAATTAGATGCAAGATAATTGGATTGCTTGCTTTTGGATATCTACTGTCAGGGCAGTCTACTTGGAGATTTTTTTATGGCACTTCCCTACATCTTCTTAAGCTTAATTTTTCACATTATCTTCATAAATGAGTTTAGAAGGCACTGTAATTGTTTCATAATTTTTGGAGAAGTTTAGATTGGGCAAAAGTTGCTCTCAATCCGCTATGCCACTGTTTGACAGTCTCGGGATTGAAGAATTGTTCTTCATCATTTCCTTGAATTTAAGCGAATCAAGGTAATATTCTTTCAAAATCTGAATCATTAACATGTTTAGATCCTTTTTATCTTGTGTAGCCTAGTTAATTTCAAATTTTGAAGTCTTAAGTATCGGATCCTAGTGTTACACTTGCCATCAAGTGGCATCAGAACCTAATTCATGTTATGATTTGGATTTTTTGATTGATTGATTCATTTGATGAATTGATAAAAATTACCAAAATTCTCAATTCATATGATGGATTGGAGTGTTTTGATGATGTTATGTGTGGCTCCTTGATTGATGAATTGAATTCATGCTAATATGTGTTTTAAGTGTTAATTTATATGATTAGTATGTTTTAATTCATAGTTGTTAATGTTGAATGTTGATTTAACATTAGTTGATGTTATTTGCTGATGTAGCATGTTGTTAATGGCCTAAAAAAGTTTTGGTCATTTTTGGATGCAATTGGATTGGATATAATTGGAGATTTTTGAAGCATTGGATTTCCACTTAAACTTGATTTTCGAAGTATGTTTGAGAATTTGAAATTCCATTTTTAAAAGGCGTTTTGAATTTGAAATTTCACCTATAATGTGTGATTTAATGTTTAAGATGTTTTCTAAAATTATTGGTGCACAAAAGTTGAGCACAAAATAACTTGACTCGTTCCCAACCCCGAAACAGGAGTGCTGCAGCACCATAGCAGCACATAGGCAGGGCAGCGGGCTCACTTGCTACCCAGCCATGTGCACACTCAGGCAGTAGTGACCAGTTTTGATTGGGATGAGTTTTGAGCTTATTTTTGTGTTCCTTAAGTGCTCAAAATTGATTCAAATCATGCTTGATAGGTGCACAAGTGTTGTGCAAGTTCTCAAAATTATGTTTGACATTTTTGGTTGCTTTTAAAATCTTGTTAAAGTTAATCTTCAATTAGTGGAAAAATGAGATGCATAATGGTTATGATTATTTTTGCTTGACTAATTAATTTTTTATAAGATAAGCATTTAATTATTGGAATTGAATATCAGTTCTTGATTTTTTTTATTGTTCATTTTATTGTTGAATGGATGATGAATGAATGGGGATGATCATAAACCTTTAATATTAATTTTACTTGCTTCAAGTTGTTCGAAAGGGCTGTATTAAATTGGGCTTGCAAGCCTTTTAAATTCTATCTTGTAAATGTCATGAAAATAGAATCACTAAGAGTGAGAATTTCTTTCTCATGCAATTATTACATGAGCAAAGAAGATCAATGGAGGCATGGAGACTTTTGAAGACTCATAAATGTATGGAGATACACTAATGTAATAGTTAGATTTAATTTACCCTCTGAAAATCAACTAGGTGGTGCACCTATAGCTCTAAGTGCACCACTTGGTTAGGCTCATGGAGCATGCTAGGCACATTCACTAATTTATGCTTTTCATGTCCTATTGATGTATGAGATGTATGGTTAGGATATAGAAAATCTAAATAAGACGAAAAAAAATGATGAGATTTTTGCAAGCAAAAACCCTCAACTTAGAATATTTAAGTGTTTTCAAATATTAAATCAAAATGGATATAAATTAAAAGAGTTTTAATTAATCCATGCCTTCCACCAATAGTATGTAGCATGGCAATGCTACTATTATTTGTGTGATATATCATGAGTCGTAGGTTACACTTATAATAGAAAGTTGTGACCATTACTAAGCATGAGATACACCTTTGCTTTGAGAACCCTCATGCATTGGCACACGAGTTGCAAGATGTCGTGGGGTCATCTCGAATCAAAGTTTGATTGGTAGGTTCGACTTAACACCTACCAATGGAGAAGTCACACGAGTCATAGGTCTATATGAAAACGAGGTGAAATATATCAAAAGTTCCATGAGATGCAATTAGCAAAAGTTGCTTACCTTTTGATTGTTTATGGATGTCTCACGAGTCATAGTTCCACTTGCAAGTTCTTAGGATCTTAATTTTCACCAGGAAATGAGATTTACTAAATTCTTCTAAAGGTTGAAGGATTTGATAAAATAGTGGGAAAAAAAAATATGCTTGAAAGACCATGAACATGTTTTCAAGTATCAATATTCAATCACATGCTTATATTCTCTTTTTCACCTTTGAGGATTTGTGAAATCTCAAGAATGGCTAAAATTCACTTAACATTAATTCTTGAAAACCAATAAACCAACTAAGCTAAACTTCTACGATTAACTTCACCTCAAAAATTATTCTAGATTCCTAGAAGTGGAAATATGTCCTATATCAAGGTGCTCTTAATCCCATAGGGATTAAAGTAGATCAAGTGATGAAAAGTTCATGAATTAGGTCTAGGATCATCTTATCCCATAGTCTCATGATGGCATCTACAACCTTCAAAAGTCTAAAGGACACATGAATAGCATCTTGGTTAAAATTTACAAGAGTTGTAAAGCTAACATGGTAAGAGAAGTTCATATTGTCAAAGGAGATTTTTCAATCTAGGATGGATGTGATGTCACGTGTCATTGACTACAGTCTATAGGTGATTAGGCTTGGAGAAGCTTTTCAACTTACATATAGTAATGGACAATGATTTCTATAAGGATTTGATGCATACATCCTTGCTAATTTTTTTTTTATCAAAGTGTTGATCTAGAGGGAGACTACTATGACAAGGGCAAACCATTGACAATTATTTCCTCTTGTAAGTCTAAGGGCCCTAGGGGTGCTAGAATGGGGTAAAAGGAAGAAACGTTTTTTCTTCAAAGGAAATCAACTATTAAAGGCATCTAGCGGAGTTAAAAAGATTATAGAAAAAATAATCGATATCACTTGATGTCTATTTTTGGCGAGATAGGCCATAAGAAGCAATATTGCAAGGAATTCCTTTCAACCCTTGAGAAGGATATGTACTTTATTGAAGTGCATTTAGAAGAAATTCTTCATCATGGATATATGATATTACATGTGGTTCTTTTTTTAGTAATTTGTTACAAAGAATAGAAAGAAGAATAATACTAAGTGATAAAGATATGATTCACCACCTTAGCTAAGAAGTAAAAGTTGTGACCAAAGCTAAAGGCGTATAATACGTTAAACTTAGGTAATTCCATATTTGTATTAGACCTTTGTTATAATGTACCATATATTGTTGAGAACATTATTTCAATTCATGTTTTGAATAGTGAAGGATTTGATCTTTCTATATCAAATGGGAGATTGAAGGCATTTAAGAATGGGTTCTTTAGTTGCTTATGGTACACTTAACAAAGGATTGTACATATTAGATCTCATCCATTACTAATGCACTTTCAATAAAGTAGAATATTAGATAACCAAGAAGATGCTATTCTTTGGCATGTAAGACTTAGGCATATTTCTAAAATAGGATGAACAAATTAGAAGCTCTCAAAGTACTGAACGCTAGAGGCATTGAAGACCTTCGTACTTATAAATCTTGTTTAAAGGGAAAAGTGTAAAGGCTTCTTTTGTAGGACAAACGAAGTGCATCACAAGTTATTTGAATTTGATCTATACAGATGTTCATAGCCCACTAAAAGTTAGTACGACAGAAGACTATTCCTACTTCATCACCTTCACTAATGATTATAATCAGTTCGGACATATGTATCTTATGAAGTGTAAGTTCAAAGTCTTTGAAAAGTTCAAAGAGCATAGGAGTGAAGTAGAAAAGAAAAAGGCACTTAGTATTAAAGCTCTATAATTAGATCGAGAGGGAGAATACATAAGTACAAAATTCTTGAATTATTTAAATAATGGGATTATCTTTCAATGGACTCCACCTGACACACCCCAACATAATAGATTAGTCAAGAGGAGAAAGTACACCTTGTTAGATATCATACATTCCATAATGAGCTTCTCTGATATACCTATACCCTTTTGGGGATAGCCTTAGAAACGGCAGTGAAGTTACTAAGTATAGTATCTTCAAAGTTGATGCTAAAAATGGCACATGAGATGTGGCATGGCAAAGCACCCTCTTACTATTTTCTTAGGGTTGGGAGTTTCCCACCTATGTGAGATGGTTAGTGGGAGATGAGTTGGATAGTAGATCCACCTTGTACAAGTTTGTAGGATACTTAAGAGAGTCTTTGGGTTATTACTTTTATGTTCCCTTGGAACAAAGGGCGTTTGTTTTGAGAAATGTCACTTTTTTGGAAAAAAAAATTCTATTAGATAAAAAAGGCATTGTTGTTGAACTTGGTGAAGTTCAAGATGGTCATTAAAATCCCACAAGCAGTAAAAATAAGTAAATATCAAAAAAGCCTTATATATAACCTCTGAGAAGTTCAAATTGAATCAAGAAGCAACTCAAAAGGTTTGAATTTCTTCATGAGATGGGCCAATTGGATAATGATCCAAAGACCTATGAGAAAGCTATGTTGGACATAGACTTGAGACATTAGCTAGATGCCATGAGATTTGAAATAGACTCTATGTACTCTAACAAAGTATGGACTTTAATATATCTACGAAGGGGAATAGTTTCTCTTATTTGCAAGTAGATCTATAAGTGAAAGCTAGAAGTTGATGAAGAGGTTGCTACCTTTAAGGTGTGACTAGTAGCAAAAGGTTATACTCAAAAACGCAATATCGATTTTAAGGAAACTTTTTCACTAGTCATAATGCCTAAGTACATTTGAATTCTAGTTGCCATACCCACATATTATGACTATGAGATTTGACAAATGGATGTGAAAACCTCTTTCCTCAATGGAGACATTGAAGAAGAAATTTACATGAAGCAACCACAAGGTTTTACATCTAATGGGAGTGAGCAAAAGGTTTGCAAACTCTAAAGATCCATTTATGAACTCAAATAGACATCCCAAAATTGGAACATACATTTTGATTAGAAAGTTAAATCACTTGGCTTTGTCAAAAATATGTATGAACCTTATGTGTATAACACAGCTAGCGAGAGTAGTGTATAGTTTATTGTACTTTATGTCGATGACATTCTTGTCATTAAGAATGAGAGAGAAATATTAGAGTGTACTAAAGCATGGTTATTTATGCAATTCTCCATGAAGGATTTGGGAGAAGCATCCTACATATTGAAAATATGTATTTATAAAGATAGATCGAGGAAAGTGTTGGGGCTTTCGCAAATATAGTACATTGACAAGATACTAAAAGGGTTTAGTGTGGAAGAATCCTAGAGAGCATTCCTCCTAATGGGGCACAATCTTCATCTCAACAAGTTTATGCTACCCTAAACTGATAATTAGAGATACAGAATGTCCTATATACCTTATGTGGAGCATATTCTATGTCATTCAATGTACAAGACTAGATTTGGCACAATTCTCTAAATATTATGAGTCATTTCCAATCTAACCACAGTGAATGTTACTAGAAGGCCAGTAATATGGTCCTTAAGTACTTGAGAAGGTTGAAGGACTTATTTTTGGAATATGGTAATAGAGAATTGAAACTTGGGGGGTTTTTTTTATTCTAGTTTCCAATCTAACATAGATGACCTCAAATCTACTTGTGGATTCATATTTTGTCTCATTAACACCACGGTGAGTTGGAAAAGTTCCAAACAAGACACCACAACTGACTATACCATAGAGGCAGAATATATTGCAGCTTTGAAGACTACAAAGAAAAGTGTTTAGATGTAGTGCTTAGCATGCATTAGCTTATGGTTTTCTTTGGAAGACAATTTATGAAAAAAGCTAAGATCTCATCAGAGAATCAAACATAGTAAAAGAATTATCATTTGATATATGATATCAATTGATGAGGCAACATTGAGTAGATAAAGTTGCCTCAAAGGAGAATATAGTAAAACTATTGTCTAAACCTCTAAATGTAAACGATTTTTGAATGACATCTTGACAAGATAGGCCTTAGGTCTGTGGGGAATTAGCTTTAGGAAAAATGAGAGATTTTTGGAATAGTACGCCACAAGCCAATTAGATTGGTGTGTAAACTATTTCAGTTGGGAGACAATCTTGATTGAATAATATTCTTTATATAGTCATGTTTATTTTATGCTCATAATTACTTCCTAGCATTTCATTGAAACCTTTTGATCACATAAGACTATGGGACTTGGTCATACATTGGGTGGTAATCATGGAACAAGTCTTACACAGTTGTGATTTTAAATCTTTCAAGTCATAGGATCTTATAAGATAAGGTATCTAAGATCCAAATAGTTTGCACTAACAATGCATAAATCTAAGGGTTGGATGTTGCTCCATTCCATGAGCAATCCCATATGAGATATGAATGCATGTTAGAGGATGCTTATTAGAGAACAAGGCACTGAAGGCCCATCCCAGTCAAAGTGGCAAATTCTCCAGCTTATGCTAATGCATATAATTGGTCATTTGATCTAAGGATCCATGGTAACCTTATGTTTAATCCTCATGCTTTGACTCCTCCTTGGTCACTTAGCGTGCTATTCAGATAGAAATTGAGCATGAGTTGCTTATACATGGAGACTTGTGAGATCCAAGATAGAATCCGACTCCATATTATTGTGAAAGAGGAGTACATTTCCTATGTGTTCTATAATGATCAATTCCAAAAATTCCTTGCACAAACTGGTATGATAATTTGAAAAAGGAGTTTTACAAAGGTGATGTCATCAAATGGAATTGAACTCTGAGAGAAGAAACATAGAATCGAGGTTATTAGGGAACTGGCAAATATCTTGCCCTATGCCTCTTTCAGGAGATAAGAGTTAAAAAGGATTGTATTTGTATGGTACGTGTAGAGCTAGAATGGTTTTCCAAAAATAATAATTTCGGCTAATTAGTGGGGCTCTATGGGCTTGAGGTTGGACATCAACCATGGAGATTGGGTACTCTTCAATTAATGAAAATTAATTAAATTAAGTCGATTAGCTTGAAAGAGTTTAAATTAAAATGAATATATGATAGTCAAAAGTCCCAAAGAGTTGTGAGCCTATGTCCAATGAATGCTAGAGCCTAATGGGTTACACACAAAATTAAATTGCTTTTCCTACTTAATGAAGAAGAATTTTCTAAGAGTTAGAAAAACACTCCTAGTGGACCAATTTGAGGTTGGCAAAAATTGAGGTAATTTTTGGCTTGATCAATTTAATTATTGTTAAATTGATCAACTAATTTAAGGAGTTAAATTAGACCCATAATTAAGGAATTAATTATTTGGTGTAACATGAACATCAATTGGTCAACTTGGCTTAAAGAGTTAAGTTAACTATGACTAATTTAAGAAGTTAAGCTAATTGACTTAAGAGTTAAGTTAAAGGTTAATTAATTAAATTAAATTATTTAATTTAATTATTGAGAAAAATCAATTTTGGAGGAAATATTCAAATGAAAATGCACACAAAATTCAAATTGAAATTTGAATTGCAAGTTGCCAACTTGCATGGCCAAGTTGGCAGTCCCTCTTGAGGAAGGTGTGATGCCACCTTGGCATCACACTATCCTCACTCTATATATAGATATAGAGGGAAAGAGAGGGCGCGATTCATGCTCCACGTGAAGAATTAGATTCTTTCACATTTTTCCTCCAAATCTCACAATGTTGCCTTTTATATTGAAGCTTCACTTCTTCTCTTCTTCTTCTACCTCAAATCTCTTTTCTATTTTTCAATTGATACTAAGGAGATTAGGATCTAGCATTGGTGTGTGGATCGTAACAATTAGAGGTAAGATAATTGGATTGCTTGCTTTTGGAAATCTACTGTCACGGTAGTCTACTTGGCAATTTTTTTCAGGCACTTCCTTGTATCTTTTTGAGCTAATTTTTTAATAGTACAAAGGCACTGTAAATTTTTCAAGATTTTTGTAGAAGTTTGGATCGGGCAAAAGTTGCTTCCTATCCACTGTGCTGCTGTTTGATAGTTTCTAGATTAAAGAATTGTTCTTCATCATTTCCTTGGTTTTAAGCGTGTCAAGGTAATCTTCTTTCCAAATCTGAATGACTAGCTTGTTTAGGTCCTTGGTAGCTTGTTTAGCCTATTAATTTTAGCTTTTGAAATTTTAAGTATTATTGGATCCTAGTGCTACGCTTGCCTTCATGTTTTACATATCATACATCCTTCTAAATTTTGAAAAAGAATATTAGATAACTATATATGTATATATATATGGATTAGGACACACACTATACTTATCCGTTGGATTGAGCATCGAATCTATTGTGCGAAGTCTTTGATCACCTACTAAAGCAATCATAATATTTAAATAAGTTAGTAACTAATCCACAAAACATCCATTTTACTCTACTTATACGATTCATGGCACCGTTCTTTCTTTAGGAGCACGAGAGTTGAGTTCTCTAACAAGTTGTAGGATGTTGCTTAGTAAAATTTTCAGGATGTATAAGATATTACACCAATCGAACTAGGAAAGCCCTAAACATGTATCTGAAGAAAGAAAACTTAGGTAGACTACAGAATGCAAATTCTTATCGAGCCTGACAATTGGGGGAAAAGGAAAAGAACAAGAAAAAATACTTCGACATTAATTCATTTTCATTTTCCTTCCCGACCAACTAAATATCAAAATTTATGAAAATTATAAAAATAAGACATATTCTTTAATAAACACAAGAATATCATATTTCTAGAGTAGTAAGTAATATAATCATGCTGTGCACGTTTTCATCTCATATTTCCTTCAAGCTAGGCAAATGAAATTATTCTGCGTGATATTCTCTCTTGCTAAATTCTAGATCAAAATGAAAATAGAGTAAAGAGAATTATATCATAGAGATAGATTATAAACTTTTGCAAAATCTAGCATTCCTAACATATTTTAATATTCTAAAGGAGCACACAAATTTTCATTCTACATTAAGTGCAACCTGTTTACAAGAATGAATAAATAAATAAAAAAATAAATAAAAGGGAAGTCCTCCACTAACACCTCTTGGGCAAACTGAAATCAAAGCAACCAGATGAACAAAAAATGTTTCGGCAGCTCATCAGTCCACGTATGGGCCGATCAAAAGCCTATTAGATCGGGTCTGCAAAGTCTTTCACCTTCAAATATTGACATATGTAGTTGCGGTAGGCCAAGAAAACTTTCACAGGTTGCCATACATTTATCTCATAGTTAATTTCAAGATTGATAAATAGATGAGAGGTGTACTTCATGGTGATCCCACCAACTCTTAAACAATTCCAACAAAAGAATTTCCTCAACTTTAACAGTCAAAAGCTATCAAATACTCTTTACATGCATGGCAAGGTTGGACATACTTACATTTATATACATAGATGTGTTTCTTATTCATCATCATAGGCCCATGCGTCGATGAAAAGAGTAATTGCTAGCTACTGTATAACCTAAATTAATCTAGTACGGAGACAAAATTTCTGTTGTTGGCTAGCACTCTACAAGCTATCAAATTAAACTTGGCCCACATTGGAAACTCAATTAAAGGTCAAGCAAGTTAGAATTTCTACTTTATGCACGAAAGTTTCGGGGTGAAGATGGTTCGCATGGGTATTGTAGAAATCTTGCAAATATAGTTAGACAATTGACTTGTTATTTTCCCTTTTATATGAAATGTCGTCAAGGAAACAAAAAGTTTCACACAATGGTGGCAGAATATTATAAGATAACTAGCTAGATATATCTCCTTTAATGAAATATTGATCCATAAAGCAAATCAAATGGTACAGATAAAGCCATGGCAATATAGAAAGGACAAATTTCACTCTATGTTTGGAATTTGAATTTTAATGTAAAAAATGTGAAGAAATTTTTTTTCATACTTTAAATGATGTAACATTGTGCATTCATATTTACACCTTTACATTTTTCTTTTATTTTTTCTCACTGTTTTCCTCAATCCAAATAGAACATTGAAGTCAAACACAATGCACACATTGTTCAGGATAAAGCCCTCAATTCCTAAATTGAATCAACACCTAAAACACACGCATAAGCAAACCTGTCAACGTATTAAACTTTTTATGTATTTCAATCACTAAAACCAATTGTCGACAAACCTAATCAATCTTATCAAAAAAAGACATACCTAATTCTGGTATATATCTCGTAGGAATGAGATGTGCTAGTCTAGTCCAACCAATTGCTCCCAAAGCAAACATCAAATTCAGAGAAAATAAAAGAGGACTTCGCCCAACAAATCCCTCAAAACAACGGAATTTACTTGAAGTGTGATGTGGTGAAAACATGCCATGCCTATCCTCTCTCTCTCTCTCTCGCTCTCTCTTCCATGCCACCACCGCCACTTTTCTTCTTTCTTTCTCCGGCTTTGGTCTTCCTTCTTTTTTCTTTTTTTTTTTTTTTACTTTTGTAGTTTAATTATATAATGTGACTAGGGCTTTGGGTTTGTAGGATATATATACGAAAGAGGTGATTTAAATTAAGGAGGATATTAATTATACTTTTGTAGGATTAAGAAAATTGTTTGCTATTATTTCTATTTCCATAAAAATTTAACAAGCCTATTACTAAAGACTCATACTCCTAACAATATTATATACTAATCAAGAAGAGCAAAATATACTATAATTGAAGGTTGAAATTTTATTATTCATATAAATTTAAGATCGAACATGATAGTTATCTCTATATGACTAAGAGGGAATGTAAATTTTTGTTCTCTAAGTTTTAATATACTAGCGACCTTTGCACGCAGTCCTCACTGGCATTCACATTTTTATCCATCCATCTTAGAAATATGAAAAAAAATTCCCATTATAATATGAGAAGAAAATTGAACAAAACATTTAAGCAATGAAACACTATGATTAATATATAAATCCTTTTCCAAGTGCTTTCTGGCCCTCCATGAAAGTATCTACTATAAAACATGTTCATCATCCAAAGAAAGTATAACTCTTTACTAAATTGATCGTTGGTACTACATGAAAAATAACATGTGTTGAAGTTCAAAAGCACTGCTTATACTAAGAGAAGCAAAAATAATATAAAAATAATATATTATAAGTAGGGGAGTTCATGGATCTAGTTGGTTTGGGTTTGAGGACAAAATGAATTCAAACTAATCAATATTAATTGGCTTGAATTGGTTCAGATTTTATAATTTTTAATTTCTAAACTTGACCCAAACCAACCCGATCTAGATTGGATTGGTTTGGTTTTGGTAATTAGGTTCAAAGGAAAGAAGAAGAATAAGAAGCAGAAGAAGAAGAAGAAGAAGAAGAAGAAAGCACCAAGTGCAATTTATTTAGTTATTGAATTAGGAAACAAAGACAATCAAATTATTCTCAAGATATTTATCGAAACTAAAAAGCACACAATATCACCCCTGAATACCACAAGTCATAATTGTTATGAATTATTTCCTTTTTTACCACAAGCCAAATTGATAATATAAAATCTCAAATATAAATCTAAGTTGAACATTAAATATATATATATATATATATTAATAACAAAAGTCATAATTTAAAAAAAATATTATTTATTTTAATTAAATGATCGGCTTGGGTGGGGTAAGTGAATATGAAATTCGAGAACAAAACCAAATGTAATCAAATTTGATCAAATTTTACCCGATCAAACCTGATTACTCGATCCAAATGAACTAATTGGATTGATTCGATTTAGATTGTCTGGTTCATTGAATCGGATTGACCTGATGAACACCCCTAATTATAAGACAAAAACAAACAATATTTGAACTCAAAAGTAAATAAAACAGAATTAACTTACATCAATCTCATTCATAACATGCAGAATTAAACATGCAGTATTATTACCTTTGATAGAAAGTATTAGGAAAACCTTTGCTATTAGATGCTATTGAAGGATTTATAATGCTTAGAAGATAGAAAATTAGCAGGAAAAGGGGTTACCAATAATAGAGAGAAGAAGAATTAGTGAAAGGAAGAAGTAATGGAAGAGAGAGAATGAGTGGAAAGTGTATATGTATGGATAAATTTTATATCTAATATGAAAAAAAAATTCTCATTATAACATAGGAAGACAATTGAATGAAAAATTTAAGCAATGAAACAATACGATTAATATATAAATCTATTTTCAAGTGTTTTCTAGTCCTTTATGAAAGTATCTACTATGAAATATGTTCATCATCTAGAGAAACTATAACTCTACACTGAACTAATCATCAGTACTGCATGAAAAATAACATGTGTTTAAGTTCCAAAGCATTGCTTATAGTAAGATAAGCAAATATAAAATATTATAGGACTGAAACAAATGATACTTGAACTCAAAAGTAAAATAAACAAAATTAACTTACAGCAATCTCATTCGTAATATGCAAAATTAAACATGTAGTATTATTACCTTTCATAGAAAGTATTAGGAAAGCCTTTGTAGTTAGATGCTATTGAAAGAGCCATAGCGCTTAGAAGATAGAGAATTAGTGGGAGAAGGAGTTACAAATAATAGTGAGAAGAAGAATTAGTGAAAGAAAGGAGTTATAGAAGAGAGAGAATGAGTAGAGCGTGTACACATATGGATAATTTTATATCTAATATGAAAAAAGAAATTCTCATTATAATATAGGAAGAAAACTAAATGAAAAATTTAAGCAATGAAACACTATGATTAATATATAAATCCATTTCCAAGTACTTTCTGGCCATCCATGAAAGTGTATACTCTAAAACCTATTCATCATCCAGAGAAAGTATAACTCTCTACTAAACTGATTGTTGGTACTACATGAAAAATAACATGTGTTGAAATTCAAAAGCATTGCTTATACTAAGAGAAGCAAAAATAATATATTAAAGGACAAAAACAAACGATATTTGAACTCAACAATAAATAAAACATAATTAACTTACATCAATCTCATTCAGAATATGTAGGATTAAACATATAGATTATTACCTTTGATAGAAAGTATTAGGAAAACCTTTGTAGTTAGATGCTATTGAAAGAGTTATAATGCCTAGAAGATAGAGAATTAGTGGGAGAATGAGTTATAAATAACAGAGAGAAGAAGAATTAGTGAAAAGAAGGAGTTGTGGAAGAGAAAGAATGAGTGTAGAGTGTATACATATGGATAAATTTTAAAATCAATATAGATTTAGTTTATATCTCTTATAGGTATTTTGGGCAAAATATATTTTGGTGTAAAACAAAGAAACTATTGTTATGTGGGAGTAAGAGTCCTTTCTTTTTTAAATAGTATATATATGTAGACATATCAATTTTTTTTCAATTGGAGAGTGAGATATATAAAATAATGTGCTAGTTATTAATTCAAAATTTTCTATTTATCTTGAAATTTATTAAATTTAATTCCAAAAGATGAATAGTTAATTTTAATTAATACTCTAGTATTTATTTTATGCTCAAATCAAATATTGATAAGTAACAAAGATAAAGTATCCATGCCATGGACTAAGACTGTTAATGAATTAAATCTTTATCAAACAATTTGATATTTGAATTCAAAATTTAATGAATTCGAATTCAAATTCGAGTTTAGTATAATATTCGATATATAATCGAATCTGAATTGAATCCAATAATATTCGAGTTCAATGTTCGATAAAATATTCAAATATATTTTATTATATATTATATATTATTATATATTAATATTTTTATTTCTCAAAACTTAAATTTTTGAAGATTTATAGTAATGAAGCCATTGAATATTATGTCAACTATTACAAGTATTTGATATTTGCTTTTTGGGTAAATCAAGTATTTTCATTTTGTGACCATAATAAAAGGTGAAAAATCAATAAATAATTCAAAATTCAAGTAAAAAATTGAGTTAATCTAATATTCGAATCGAACCCGAATATATCAAATAGTTACTTGAATTGAATTTGAGCCTAATTTAAGATTCAAGTTAAATTTGAATACAAATACGAATACAAATATGAGTAAAATAAATTGAATTGAATCCGAATCCTTAGATATTCGATTTGATTTGATTCATTACCAACCCTACTATGGACCAAGTAAATTAAAGATATTTGATACTATCTCTTGATATTTGATATTATTTTATCAAAGAGATAACTATCAAAGAAATTCAAGTTAATCTGAAGGTCTGCCATCAAGCATCTATATAAAAGGAGTGATCAAAGCTCATTCAAGACATAATACAAATCCTAGCAAGCGAGAAAAATTTTGATGGAGTCTAACGATTCTCTCCAGCAAATTCAAAAAGATCCACGGCGTTTAAAATATTTTTCATGGAGCTCATTAAAGTTTGGTGTTTGATTTAAGATCAAAGTGAGAAGCGCTCAAATTGGTGTTATTTTCTTCAAATCAACTTCAGGGAGATCCACAACGTTCAAGATATTTTTTATGGAGCTCATATATTTTGGTGTTTGTTTTGAGATTAAGGTGCGAAGCCCTCAAATTGGCATTATTTCAATTTAAATTCAAAGAAATCCATGATATTTAAGGCATTCATTGTGGAGCTCATCAAATTTCAAGATCATATTTGGAAGAAAGAATAAGAGGATTAAATTAGAGATTGAATTCATAATTGGTGAGTTTGGATTTTATTTTATTTGTAAAGATTTTTATTGTCTTGTAATTTTAATTTGACAGATAAAGAAATTTGCACTTAAAAAGTTTAGCACGCCCAATGGGATGATCTCTACCTCTTATCTCCTTCTTTTATCAAGATTGAAATATCATGGCTACCAATAAGACTACAACACTAAAAATTATTACCTCAAATTCCTCAAGTACTGTAACAAAAAGTGTTAGCATCATCATAAGAAGTATGTCCATGAAGTTGCAATCATCTTCGGAGATGGCTCCTTCATTTGGTATAGAACAGGTGTTGCCACATTTTATTGATATGAATAAAAATAGTGGTGACTCGAAGGAAGAATACGCATCATCTATTCCCTACTCAATATCAAATTCCTAAAGCATGGCAATGATGATGGTGACAAATATTACAACATTGGAAGAACAAATTGTAAATTTGATGAGGGTTATTGAAGGACTCACGAAGCATATCCGAGAGTGAGACTTTCAAATCTCCAAATTGATGAGCAAAGTGGACAATCTTGATGCCAATTGTATGATGGAGAAACAAATTGAGGCTTAGGATAAAGATGAAACATCCAGAAGAAGACGATCAACCAAAAATGAAGAGATTGCAACAAAGAACTAAAAGTTTCCACTATACTAATTTCATCAACCTATTGAAGGAATTTATCATGGAGACTATCAAAGAAAAGCTTGATGAAAGTTCTAAGTTTTCTATGACTTAGTCCAAACCATATACTCAAAGAATTAATAACTTGAAAATGCCGATTAGTTACCAATCCCTAAAGTTTTAGCAATTTGATGGCAAAAGCAACCTAAAGCAGCATGTGGCTCATTTCATTGAGACTTGTAATAATACTGGGACATATGGAAATCATTTAGTCAAGCAATTTGTTCAATCATTAAAGGGAAATACTTTTGATTAGTATGATGACTTGGAGGCAAGCTTTATAAATAGTTGGGGACAACTGGAACAAGAGTTTTTTCTATAGCACTTGAAGGACAATTAGCATGATAGAACTCACCAAAATTTGCTAGTAGAAAGAAGAACCTGCCATTGACTATACCAATCACCAAAGGAATGTGAATCTTAATAGCAAAGATTAATTATAGGGGGCTTTAGCCGTTAAGATATGTATCCAAGGAATGCATTGGAGTCTAAGCTACATACTTCAAAGACTCAAACCTAAAACCTTTGAAGATTTGGCAACTCATGCACATAATATTGAAATGAGCATGAATTTTGATGAACAAGAAGACACAAGTGATACGGATGATGATGAAAATATTGGGGGCAATTAATTTTCATCTTCAAATCACAAATGCTCTTTGCTAAGGGCCTAAAATGTCAATAATACTCCTAGATAAAAGTATAAATTATCTAAAATTCTCAAGTCTCCAAGTTTTCAAATCCAAGAATAAAGTCTCCAAGTCTTCAAATCTATGGATTAAGTCTTCAAGTCTCTAAATACACGACTTAAGTCTCCAAGTTTTCAAATCCAAAAATCAAGTCTCCAAGTCTTCAAGTCAAAAGCTCAAGTCTCTAAGTCTCCAAGTTCAAGACTCAAATTTTTAAGTCTCCAAATGAAAGAGTCAAATGTTCTTGTCTTCAAGTGTAAAGCTTAAGTCTTCAAATTCTAAATGCTCCTTGATAAGGGTCTAAGTTGTCAATAATGCTCCAGATACGAGCATAAACTCTCTAAAATTGTCAAGTTAAAGGTTTCCCATATGCTCCTCAATAAAAGCTTAAACTATCAATTAGGCTCCTAGATACGAGTATAAATTAGCTAAATATTCAAAGTCTCCCCATGTGTTATTTGATAAGATTTTAAACTATCAATAAGGCTTCTAAATACAAGCATAAACTATTTAAATATTTAAAGTTTCCCTATATACTCCTTGATATGAGTTTAAACTTTCAATAAGGCTCTTAAGTACGAGCATAAACTTAAATATTCAAATTCTCCCTATTACTTCTTGATAATAGTGTAAACTGTTTATCAAATCAAACTCAAATAAACTCTTTGACATGAATATAAATTATCAACCAAATTCAAGTGGACTCCTTGACATGAGTATAAAATGTCTATTCAAGTTAAATATACTCCTTAACACATGAGCCAAAACTGTATGTTACTCTTGAACTGCATAAGTATAAACTATGTATGACACTCCTTTCAAAAGGATATTTACTTTGAATTATATTATAACTTAACCCTTTTATTGGGCACTATAGCTCGAGGAATGCTTGGAAGATTTTCTTGTCACAAACATGTGTGAAAAAAAAAAAAGAAAAAATTGGGAGAAAGAGAAACTTCTCAAATACTTTAAGCCTTGCCTCTTTTGTGTATGATTAGCACATCTTTTGCCAAGTCTTGAACTAGGGGCATCCGTAAACATATTAATTTTTGCCCAATTAGAGACTGACATGTACAAAATAATATGTTAGTTCTTAATTCAAAATTTTTTATTTATCTTGAAATTTATTAAATTTAATTATAAAAGCTAAATTTAATTCGAAATTCAATACTCTAGTATTTATTTTATGCTCAAATCAATTATTGATAAGTATCAAAGATAAAGTGTCCATGCCTATAGATCAATCAAATTAAAGATATTTGATAGTATCTCTTGATATTTAATATTATTTTATCAAAGAGATAACTATTAAAGAAGTTCAAGTCAATCTAAAAATCTCCCATCAAGCATCTATTTGAGGGGGGTGATCAAAGTTCATTTAAGATATAACACAAATCCTAGCATGTGGAAAAACTTTGAAAGAGTCCAACTATTCTCTTTAGTAAATTCAAGGAGATCCATGATTTTCAAAATATTATTCATGTAGCTCATTAAAGTTTGGTGTTTGATTCGAGATTCAAATGCGAAGCCCTCAAAGTTATTTTCTTCAAATCAAATTTAAGGAGATCCATATCGATCAAGGTACTTTTCACGAAGCTAATATATTTTGATGTTTAATTTGAGATTAAGGTGTGAAACCCTCGAATTGTGTTATTTCAAAGTAAATTCAAGGAAATCCATAGTGCTCAAGAAATTCATCGCGGAGCTTATCAAATTTCAAGATTATACTTGGAAGAAAGTCAGAGGATTATAATGGAGATTGAATCCACAATTGATAAGTTTGAATTTTATTTTAGGGTTAATTACACTTTGCCATCTAAACTATTCGATTTTTCACATTTTGTCTCCTAAACTTTTTTTCTTTATACTCGACCATGTAAACTTTGTATTTTTTTTTATACAATGCCATATATTACCATTTTCAATGGAATATTCCATTGTGATTTCATCACATGTAACACACATGCCTATTTTTAAGAACAAATTAAAATTACGGGCATTGCACGTGATAGAATGACGGTGGAATATTCCATCGGAAACAGCAATATATGACATTATGTAAAAAAAAATACAAAGTTTAGATGATCGAGTGTAAAGGAAAAAAGTTTAAGAGGCAAAGGGGAAAAAACTAAATAGTTTGGATGGCAAAGTGTAATTAACCCTTTATTTTATTTGTAAAAATTTTTCTTATCTTTTATTTTTAATTTCGCAAACAAAGAAATTTGCGCTTATAATATATATTAAAAG
This sequence comes from Jacaranda copaia, assembly GCA_014898725.1. Classification (NCBI taxonomy): domain Eukaryota; kingdom Viridiplantae; phylum Streptophyta; class Magnoliopsida; order Lamiales; family Bignoniaceae; genus Jacaranda; species Jacaranda copaia. The sequence continues at coordinate 275,643 of JACGDI010004316.1, forward strand.
AATAATATTTCATGTATTATTATGTTTTTAATTGAAATAATGAATAAAAACAGGAAACTTATGAATTAGATTTGAAATAAAATTCTATTGCATTACAACTATTTATAAAGATCACTTATAATTTACAAAAAGATAATAGAAATAAAACCAAGCCACACGGCCTTATGGCCGTTTGGCACTAGCCAACACTAGCGGCTACTTGCAAGCAGTCGTTGCCGAACGGTCACTTTATAATCTTTTTTCTTCCTTATTTTTTTATACTTTTTTTTTGTGCTTTTTTTGAATACTTTTTTTATACCTTTTTTTTTTTTTTTAATACTTACGAATATGTAGATTAAGCGGGCAGCCGAGCCTGCAAAGTCCACGTGCTGGGTTGGTCTCGGACTACCCTATAATAGTTTATTACGAGTTTTATAATGGGTCAAGTCAGCTTCATCCGTACGAAATTGCTAAATGGATTGGCCAGCTCATTTTTTTGTTTTTCTTTTGGCAACTTGGGCGTGTCAACCCGGGCGACCCACCCATTTTGACATCTTTGGATCCAAACCCAACATCAATCCTGAGATCAAACCTGAATTTAAACTACCCAAAGGGTAAACACATGTGGGGTTATCCAATTAACCATTAAAACTTGATGTGTCAGGGCCATATTAACCATCCAACAACCTTTAACCTTGATGTGTTTCAGATCTAGAACCTAGCATTGGACTAGATTGAGAAGTGGACAAATATTTTTTGAAAATTAGGATATAGCTGCAATTAATCCATAATTAACCTTAAATATGTATAGTTGTAGTTGTAAAATTGATCTAGTTAAATTGGAAGTAAAAGCTCTTATAGTTAAATTCGCTACAACTAATCTATAGTTGATAATAGCCATGTTTTTAATGTATTAATTTTCGATGAATAATACATAGCTAATATATTGTGCTTTAAACATGTAAGGCTTAATTTTTTTTGCTTGTAATTAAAAAAAATTATATTAGCTATGAAAATTTGTGGCTATAATTTGTATCTATAGTTATAAAATTAATTTTGTAACAATTTTTACATAGCAAATACTTAAGTAATGTTTGTTTACAAATTATGTGGGTTGAATTATATGTTTTGAAAGAACGAGTTTTGGGGGTGGGGTTGGAAAATGTGAAATTTGTATTGGAGAATGTAATGTATATTTGTTTATGATTTGGGAATAGTAAGAAAATTATTTTAGAAAAATTTAATATGTTTGTTTATATTTTGGGAGAAGAAAAATTCTACTGTAGTAGTCAATTCAATGTATTTTTGTTGTTTTGAGAGGGGACAAATTGTACTGCAAGAGTTAAATCAATGCCTTTTTATTAGGTTTTGAGGGTGTAAATAGATTTTAGTAATAATTTTTATTACGATATAATTATGAAATATTGTGATATGTAAATGTATATATATGTGATTGGTAATGATTGTGATGTAAAAAATATAATATTTTTGGTCATTTGTCAGTTAATTGCAAGGATAATTTTGTCATTTTAGAAATTCATTTTGAGAGAAAAGAAAGTCATATAATTGTTTTGAGAGAATGTAACCAAACATAGCCTTAGTTTTTTGGTTGCGCAATTCAGACTAAGTGGATACATACAAATAAACTGACTTCAGATTTCTAAGGGCCAACCCAAGATTGCATTTGAAGAAGATTAAATGATGCAATAAGTATTGCAATTCGGAAGTTTAAAAATTATTTGATGCATCAATATAAAAGTAGCTAGTAAAAATCAGACCAATTAATTGATTTTGTACAAATCAAAATTTAGTTTAGTTTGGATGAGATACTCGGCGAAAAAGATTTTTCAGACTGGAATGGTTAAAACCTGTAGACATGGCAGTGAACAATAGAAAAGTAGATTGTTGATCATGTTTGATAATCATCAATTCTTACAGATTAATTATTTGATCTCCTGGCATTTGCCATTCCCCCACCCACTTTCCACCCCACCCAAGAATCTAGGAAAACTGATATGCACTACCATTTACTTAATTTCTTTATTTGATTATTAAAATTTTCATATTGGTGTCCCTCTTTTAATTTTCTGGTGTAACTCAAGTATGTATTACTTGCACATACACATGCATGCGTGCGTGCATGTATACAATACATTCCTGTTTGTAGAAAATCTTATTGTTGTACTTTCAGCACTACATTTTTCTCCAGAAAGTTACTAGGTTCCATTCCCTTATCTCAGACTGGCATCAAATGAAAAGATATTTATTATGTCAAACAATTTTGACTATGTCCGCAACCAAACTAAGATAGACATATAAAGCACCTATCTATATTATGGTCCTCGGATATTGATGCATGCAGTCTGTTGTGGTATCTTTTCTGTGTCCATGGGCTCACACAGATCTAGTGCACCTCATTCACCATATTGCGAGGTGTTCAAAAAGATTTGTCTGGTTCGATTATACAATGGTGAAGTATTTTACTCAGGCATTCTTTCTATTTCTCCCTCAGGATGATCATTCCCAGTAGTGTAGAAAACAAACTCATCTTCTTCACCGCTGGAGGCTACTGGTTTATTCCCGTTTCCTTGGTTAACAGCAGCAGCAGTGGTAGTAGTCTTTTCTACTAGTTCCTTAAACAAGGAAGACCGGAGGAGCAGGCCTAATGCTGATGGAGACGTTGCCTTGTTGTAAGGGCTGAGTGGCATTTTCCTTTCAATAATTTCATGCTTCTGAGAAATTGCAGGATTATTTACGGCAAAAGAACTGGGATTTGAGAACTCAGGCTCCTTGTTTAGGTTGATGTAGTTTGAATGATCTGCTTGCGGAATCGCATTTTCTGATGTTAAGCCCCGTTGACATCCTGCTGAATTCTCACCAGGCCTTAGCCATCTGATGTAAGTGCTCAAGTCAAAGTTAGTCACCGCATGGATTCCCCTGTATTCAATTGCTGCAATGTCGTAAGCATGTGCAGCTTCTTCTTGGGTACCTGTTATATATAAAAAGTAAGATTTCAGTTTAAAGATTAACTTAAATTCATATATACAGCTCAATTTTAGGAGGCAGTTCAAAGATAGACTGATGGGGATAGGAAACGTATGAGTGGTTAATTACTCACCATAAGTACCAAGATAAAGATATTTGTTTCCAAAAACGCGGCCTATTCTTGCTTCCCACCTTCCGTTGTGATGGTGCCTTAAGATGGAATAACAAGAATGCATAATCAGTACAAAAAATTGACTAACTGGTTGGCTCAGAGGGAAGGAAAAAGAGGAACAGAAAACAGGAACTAAATTGAAATCTATGATGTACCTTGCAACACCTCTATACTTGGATACACCTCTTGCGAAACCACTGCTTCTCCTGTATCAATATTCAGCTAGTTAGATATATAATTAAGTTTCATTACAATAACTGATACTCAAATCCAATATTGGCTGCTAAAAATTAAACAATTTTCCTTGAGTTACCTTCTTAGAGAGGCCAAGTATTCCTCCTTGGTTAAGTTTTGCATTATTTCTATCTCTTTGTCATAATCAGATATCTGGGAGGAAAAAGGTTTACATGCATGTGTTATTATCCCGCCAAATTGAAGAAATCAAGTACAAGGTTCAGATATTGACAATTGAGAATCATATGTACCGGGAAATTTGTGTAGGTTGAGGCTCCCCAATACTTGATTGCAGCCAAATCATATGCTCTTGCTGCGGCTTCTTCTTCATCGTACGCTCCTAAAAATTAAATATTGTTGGCAAAAATTAATAAAGTTAGAACCCAACAGAGATCTTTTTAGGGTAAGCACGCGCGTGCGCGCACACACGTTTGGTAGCATAAATTTTATTTGCGTATCATCAATTTCAGGAACTCACCAAGGTACACTGCTCCATGCCAGCAAGTGATCAGGCCAGCACAGGATGATCAGGCCAGCATTGTCAAAAGCCATAGCAAGCATATCAGTACTAGAATAGTACAATTAATAATGAAATTATCAGTTCAATGCTTTATGACAAAAAGATGAATACATATTTACGTACCTTGTTTGCCTTTCTTTTTCTGTGTAGCATTCCAAGACCCTTTATCCCATAGATGAGCTTCAAAACGCCCCGTCCACCGATGTCTGAAGTGCAAAAAGCCGCATGACGCAAACAAGACAGTTAATACAAATAAGTTGGGATCTTCAGAATGAGAAATATTCGACAGACCTGCTAACTCCTCGAAATCTTGAACTCCTCTTCATTGTCGTTGTAGTAGTAGTAGTAGTCCCGCGAGCTGTTGTTTGATCAAGCTGGAATAATGCCTGCGGATTCTGTTGTTCATTATAGGCGAGTATTGCTAGGGAAGGAGATCTTCGCCGCCTCTTTATACACTTGGTCTCTTGAACACGATCAGCTTCAACAATGGAGAATAACTGCTTTTCAGGGCTCGCCTCAGATTTGGTGCAATTATCCATTTTTATGTATTCTCCGTGCTGAAATTTTCACTTGATCATATATATACTCCAAGAATGCATGCGGGTTCGGTTCTTATAAGGGAGTAGAAGTTCCGTGTCCTTTGCTTGTTTTTTCTTGTAAATATAACTTGTCTCCATGTAAAAAGACAGAAAGGCATTCGATGAATACAGTGTCAGGTTTAGTGTCTTCTTTTATCCAGTTAGTCGGAGCCTAAGTAATTCACTGTTGAAGACTAGAGATATTTGGATTCTCATTCCAGCTGCTTCACTTATATGATATTCTCGCTGGAGTAACCCAATCGATGTTTTCCAGGTTGTCCCTACTTTATAGTTCCGTTGTAAGTGTATATCCACTTCTAGCCTTTCTTAATTTCCTCCCTCAACTTTCTATTACTTTGACTTATTTTGTCCAACAAACCCAAATTAATTTCGTTATTACATATATATATATATATATATCGCCGAATGCACACAACTTCAAACACACACATACACACATTTATGCGGCAACCGATGCATATACTGATTGCTATTCTTGGTCGCCCACTCAAGTATCTAGAACCTTAGGCTGTAATGTAAATTAAATGGAATTTATAATTTTGCTCCCTTATAAATTTCTATGCTGTATATATATAGTAATTTCTCCTATTTCATTAACTCATAAGTATATAATATGTGTACTGAATACTTTTTTATAAAAATAAATAATAGAAAATTAATTACATTCAATACATACACATATAAAGTTGAAATAAGAGATGAAATAAAAAATTCAAAGTGAAAATATTCACCTGCCGCCGAGACAAAGAATTCCGGCTCCTAGTTTTGTGTCTTCTACTCTCGGGGTCCTGCTAGCTCATGCAAAATTATCAATAAATTAATGACAGTATGTATGTATTTTTTTTTTCTTAACTAAAAGTACATATATTGTGTTATTATTATTATTTTTTTAATTTTTCCATGATTTATCTTGAAAATGAAGGTACTAACCATAATTAATCTCTCCACATTTATAATTGTTGCAACATATGAAATTTGTCAAGGACTCCACACAAATCTCCAATTCGCAACTAGCATCACTACTAATGATGTAGAACTAGCTTATCTAAGACAGACAAAGCCCTAGCAAATTGGAAAGCTTGGATTGAATCGAAACATACAAATGACGAGTGATGCATGGGATATATAAGAAGATGGCCTGAAAGGCCTTGGGCTAATTATTTGGTTTTCTTTAGTGTATGCATGCAGAATGTCTCATTCGCATTTACGCGACAAATTGTTGAATCATTCAATTAATTTCTTTTCCTGGGATTGTTCGTCGTCCAGCTCAACTGTTTTTAATTAGGCTGCTTAATTTTGGCGTCTTTTCCCTTTTCCTAACTTAGTGCCGATCAGTTGTCTCGGTGCTGTACTGTTGGTGAATGAATTTGGAGTGATTCAGTTAGTTCCAACTGTTCAAATTAAACTTTCTATGCGAGCTGGCGGATTGAACAATGGAATTAATTAGACTTTATAATATCCTCCTCGCTCTCCAAAACCATTAATACGCTAATTAAGGTGACTTTCTCTTCGTTTCATATTTTAGCTGGTGATGATAAGACGGAAGATCGATTTGTAACTTTAATTGTGCTCTACTGAGAATGTGTCGACCTGTAATTTCATTCTTCCCACCATTCCTAAGTCAAAAGATATGAGAATTTCAAGAAATTCAGTCCTTGAGTTTTGATTTAGAAATTTACTTTGATATTGCAACACCTAATCATGCATGCTGGCCTCGCGTGATTCCTTCATTTTTCGACGACTCCAAAAACTTCTCGCCGCTGCTTACAGCTTCCATATATTGAATAACCAAATATTTTTTATATGTGTGTTTGGATGGTACGTTTGTACATTTGAATAGTCAAAAATTTATTTACTACTGGCCTCTGTATCTATTTATATAGAATATCATCTGAATTCATCTAAAATGAATATTATTCATACTCAATTTGTATATATTTGACATAAATGAATTCGAATATGGTAATTATATATTCAATTCATTTAATATCCACTCCAAATATATATATATATATATATTCATTTATATACTAGTTATTAATCCATGCATTGCACTGGCCAATAAGTTTAAATTTTCGTTTTATTTAATCTTATCTGTAGTTTGGACATTAATATTTTGTATAAATATTACAAATACATTACTCAAAAAAATTTAGAATTTTTATTAAATATAATATAATTGATAATGTACATAAGACACAACAATATTTTATATGACATGATTTATGTTTCATCAAATTAAATCCCAAGCCTTAATCCATTTCTGCATAGAAATTAATGGCTAAATGTTAAATTATTTTATAAATTCAATATACTATTCATAAAAAACAATATAAGATAAAATTAAAAAAAAATCACTTTAGCATTGACTTAGTTTAAAGAAATTAAAGAATTCAACATCGGAAAATAAACTTACGCGATAGAAGATAAAATATTTTAACTTACCATAAGGACTTCCAATTTTTTTTTTTATAAATTATCTTGATTTATTAGCATGAAAATTAAAACATTAGAAAAATATATGAGTACTATACATACATGCATCTTCAAGAAAAAAATATGTTTTAACATATCAAGAGACTGACCGTATAGAGTTGGAGAAGAAAGAAAGTAAATATTTTTATATTTTTAAATAGTAAATTGTATTTTTAGAATATTCTAGCACATATATTTTTAAAGATTTTTAGGTTAGATTTAGGAATGTTTTCAACTATGATTTAACTTAATTAACATACTAAATTAATTATGGAATAAGAGATAACTCTTGAAATAACATGGCATAATACATAAAATTAAATTATAATAAGTTTCATATTATTAAAATACTTCATATATTAAAAATATATATGTACATAATATATATGGGACAAAACATAATAATTAAATTGCAATATTGATAAATACACTTGTATATATATGCACAACATTATTTATACATATGTATATGTTCATCCATAATTATATTTAAAAAATATAAACATTAGACAATAAAATAAGGATTTACAAAAAGTATATATTGACAAAGAGAGTTACAAAAATTATTATAAAGAGTTTTATTTATGTTAACATATATACACATACATACATTGAGTATTTACTAAAATAAAACATGTAGTCAAAACATGAAACAGCGTAGTTTTTGATATTATTATTAAAATAAATATTGATAGGACATCAAATATAAAAATACGTTGACATGGAAAAAATAGATAAAATTAACTTATACACATCACTACCAGATAAAAAAGTAATTAAATCTGAATTAAATTTTATTTTTTTAAATATTTATCCTGGTTCATAAATAGAAAAATTAAAAATATTAGAAAAATAATATACATAAATACTATAAAATATATGCATTTTCAAGAAAATAAAGTTTAATTCACAAAAAGCTTAATTTTATAAAGGTGTACAATAGAAAAAGACAAATATTGTTCTATTTTGAAATAGTAAATTATAAGTTTAAATTATTTTCATAATATAAACTGTTGTTAGGATTTTTAGCTTAAGTAAAAAGTTTCTATTAAATTGCATTAACAAATAGAATTATGCATATGCCTATTTATGTATGTTTGTCCATAATTATTCAAAAAATAAAATTTGAGAATGTAAATAATAAATATTAGAAAAGAAACTATTAGACAACATATATCGAAAGGAGTACAAAAACTATATATTAAAATAAGGAGTTACAGAAGTTATTATAAAAATTTTCATATTAATATATATTGAATATTTATCAAAATTAAATATGGAGTTACAAAAGATGGACTAATATAGTCTTTTTACATTAATATTAAAATAAATATTGATATTGTATTATATATATGTTGACATAGGTAAAAGGCATAAAATTAACAATATAAGAAGGAGTTACAAAAATTATATATTAATGTAGAAAGTTACATATATATTATATAGAAATATATTGACATTAAGAAAAGATAAATATGGAAATATGTTATGAGTTATATAAATTATATATGGAATATTTTGACATGGCAAATATGAACAAAACTAACTTATCCACATAATTGCTACATAGAAAATATACTTAAAGTAGTATTGAACATCATTTTACTTTATATATACTAGTTATTAGCCTGCGCATTGCACTGGGCAATAAGTTTAAAAATTTATTTTATTTAATTTTAACTATAATTTAGATATTAATATTTTTTATTGCAAATATAATTCTTAAAAAAATTAAGAATTTTGTTGATGTAATATAATTGATGATGTAATTGAGACATAATAGCATTTTATATGAATAGAGTTTATGCATCATCAGATCAAATCCCACTCATTAATCTATTTTTATTCAAAAATCAATGCCTAAATGTCAATCAATTTATATATTCAATAAATTATTCGTAAAATAGAGTAGAAGATAAGATAAAGAAAATTGCTTTCACATTGACTTAGTTTGAAGAAATTAAAGAATTGAACATTGAAAAATAAACTTAGGTGATAGAAGATAAAATATTTTAATATGCCATAAAATTGAGATTTCAAATTTTTTTTATAAATTATCTTAATTCATTGCCATAAAAATTAAAACATTGCAAAAAGATATGAGCAGTACACATGCATACATCTTCAAGAAAAGAAAATAAATTTCAAGGCACCAAGGAAATGGTCAAATAGTGTTGGAGAGAAAAGAAGACATATTTTTTATATTTTTTAAATAGTTAATTGTATGTTTAGAATATTCTAGTACATTTATTTTTAAAAAGTTTTAGGTTAGATTTAAGAATTTTTTCAACTATGATTTAACTTAATTAAAATATTTAATTATAGAATAAGAGATAACTCACAAAATAGCATAGCACAACGTACTTAAAATTAAATTATAATAGATTCTATATTACTACAATACTCCATATATAAAAAGTTTATATATGCAAAATACGTATGAGGCAAGACATATTAATTAAATTGTAATATTGGCAAATACACCTATATATATACACAACAATATATATACATATGTATATGTTCATCCATAATTATATTAAAAAACATAAACATCAGACAATATAATGAGGAATTATAAAAAAATAAATTCATAAAGAAAGTCATAAAGAATAACTATGAAAAGCTAAATGTATGTTAATATTTATATACACACATTGTGTATTTACTAAAATTAAATGTGTAGTTACAGAAATGAATTAGTATAGGGTTTTATATTAATATTAAAATAAATATTGATAAGTTATCAAATATAAAAATATTTTAACAAGGAAAAAATGGATAAAATAAATTTATCCACATAATTTGTAGCACCCCCTCTCGGGATAGCACCTAAGTTGAGGGACCACTCCATTCAATCCTAATCCAAACCTATAAACAAGCAATAGGTTCACAATAATGTTTCAAACTTATCAAAAATAGCAACAGATTTCGAACTTACCAACTCCACAAAACATTAAATACACACCATAATTCAACTTCTTAATATCTAATTAAACACATACAAGCATCAAGTTGTCAACATTAGTTCTGACATGCCACAGCATCTCTAAATCCAAATTCAAGAGAACCCATTTATACACATAAGCACCCGTTCAATTACAAGTTGTATCTTCTCTTTAGCTCAAGCTAAAGATCCATCTCCATTACTTAATCCTATCTAAGAAACACGAATTATATGGGGGGTAAGTCCAAAAGACATAGTGAGGGATAATAGTAACCATAAGCAATAGGGATCTGTTGAGAAGGAATCAACTCAACAGATCAAAATTTAATAAATAAATGGGTACATTTCAAAACACAAGTAATAACAAATCCGATAAAGAAGCATTATCAAACTCAAGACTTCTAGTAGGTACTAGCTCAAGGGTTGTGATCATCAACTCGAACGATGTAGCCAACTCAACCAACTTACTATGGGAGGTATCACCATCGACCAACTTAACCGAATTACTACATAAGGTATTACTACTCACGTATTCAGCCTGGACAATAGCCCAAACTAGACCAGGAACCACAGCATCCTTATTACTTCAAGAGTAAGTTTCAAGTGATCAAGATATAGGTACAAACAAACAAACCTGAATAACATATGCATTCCAACAAAACCAGGCAAGACATGTATATCATATTCATCTTATTCCATTCAAACAAGCATTTTACCGTACTGTGACAGCTTGTTATACAATTGGTTGCCCAAACAAACTGCATGGCTCATTGCAGATATCTAAGCAACTGCTTAGCATACCGCAAATACCTAAACAAACTGCCTAGTGTATCATGGGAGCATACTATAGGGTGTTTCCCAAGTATCCCAGCATTCTGCATATAATTGGCACGCAACTCAAGTATTTCTCCATACTAGTACAACAAGTATCAATCATTTAATTGGATTTGTCGACAAGGCAATACAATAATTATTAACAAGTGTTATGAATAAATATGGTTAACGAGTAGAATTAACAAGTATAATTAAGCTAACATGGCCATACTCGAACAAGCAAGTGTGCCAGCAAGGCATTAAATAACAAGATAGAATAGGGACAAGTACAAGATAATAACAGATACTGATTAGGAATAAGTATGAGATAAGATAATAATAAGTACTGATCAGGAACAAGTATGAAATAAGATAAAAACAAGTACTAGGCAAGATAATAGAAATTTCTAGGCACCAGAATAGGTTAGTATGAACTCATGACAGAGTGAAATTAAGAACTAACCCTCAGAGGAGTATACAAGTTAATTAACAAGTAACAATCGATAACAAGCAAATACGATTCCAATAATAAGAACAAGTATGGTACACAAGTATATTAAAATCCTCACAGGGGCATACAAGTTAATTAACAGATCATGAGCAAGTACACAATCAAGTACAGATTTCAATAAACATGAGCAGGTACAATTCAAGTACAATTCACCCTCATAGGGGTTTTTTTCCACAAGAACAATTAGAAATATTCAAGGCCAAAGTGGAAGATCCTCACCCCCATAATATCAAATACAACAACCAAAATCAGCAGTCTACTGGTCCACATGACTTATTTCCTCGTCACCTATCCAAAAGTGTATATTTATAGTCAATTTTTCATTCAATCCTAATAATCCTTAATAGCTATATTTGTACCATTAGCAGTCTAAAATCGCTAATTTCTCGGCTAATACAATAGCTTTTGGGTATAATCGATACAAAATGCTAATCAAGCCTCCACCACAAAGTTAGCTATGAGGTTCGTATCGATTCTAGCATAAGAATGAAGTTTGGTCCTTTATTACATAATTATCCTCATAACATTATTCCAAATCAATGATAATAATCCAATCATCACAATTAATCCAATTATGGCCACTTAGGTCTTAAATACATAAAATCAAAATTTTCTCTTCCAATTAACTCAATAATTCATAATTTTTTCACAAATAATACAATCCAAGTTTACTATCTTATAAAGTCATATGGATATTCTGAGTCTTAGTCCATATCATCTTAAATCACCCAATTGTCATATCTTAAGTTCCTATTTGATGAAATCATTGTTTAATCACTTAATTAGCTTGATTAATCCATGCTTATCATTCAATAATACATAATCTGGGCCTACTATGCTATGTCATAATCCATGTATGGGAATATTTATATATCAACCACATGTAACCTTTCATATTCCAAGGTTTAAGTAAATCATAATACAACATATATGCATATGTAAGCATGTTTATCCACTCATTTACCCTCGATCCAACTATAGAAACCTCAAAACCATGAACAAACAATACTGGCATAATCCTTGCGATGAAGAAAAGATACTATCTCAAAGTTGCTAGAGTGCCGCTGTGCATCATCGCTGGAGATGGCCAACAACACTAGCAAGAGATACCTTTCAGCTTGACTAACCAAATGCCAAGGTCAATTTATCTAAACACCACAAAATTAAGCTCCAATTTTAGCCTTAACTGCCCAGCACCACCACCTTGGCCGTCATGAATTTTACCCAATTACTCCGTCCACAATGGTCCGTTCATGAATTTGAAAGCATTGCCTTGATCCTCAAGCTAAGCCCATCAAAACCTGCTACTAACTTTCAAGCTTCCATCACTAGAGGTTGGAGACCTACCAAGCTCCGCTGTGAGTTCACTTCGACCTTAATTTTTTAACATCTCATTGGTGGATTTTAGCTGCATGTTGTATCGGTATGTTTGTCGTGTTGAGGTGAAAAAAGATGGTTGAAATAGTTTCAAGGTATGGGGTGTAGCTTATGGAGTTCGTTAGAGGGGGAAGAGATGGCTTCGGTAGAGAAGAAAGAAAGGAAAATGGGGTTCAAATTACAAAATGCCATATTTGTGACCTCTCTTAAATTGCAGATTAGCCCATAAACTTTTGTCTAACTTACAATTAGGTTTTTCAAAATCTGCCAGCTCTTTAATTCGGCCCTTAGACTAATGAGTGCATAGGTTTAACCCCTTTGACCCAAAATAATCACCATGCAGCCCCAAAAATTTCCATGTTTGGTTCAATCCAATTTTCTCAAATTGTAAATTGACCCTAAAACTTTTCATTTTCTCGCAATTAAATCCTTTTTATTTATTTTTTAAGCCCTAAATATGTTAAATCAATATCTTAATTTCTAGATTCATATTTCTCAAAAATGCCAAATTTCAAGGGCGTTATAGACTCTCCTTTAAGATAATTAGGTCCCCAAATTCTCATCTAAGTACTATTCTGACTGATAGAAAATAAGTAGGTTCGATCAGTCGATCTATCTCTTTCTTTCAATACATTTTGCCAAGATTGCTTCTCCAAGTCCTAATACATCTTTATGCTTCTCAAATACTCAAATATCTCGACTTGTGTGCCTCATCTAGCTATCTTTCTTTCATTTCTTTTGGCACACATAATCTTCTTATGAAACAAAAAAACACCTTGATTTTGGTATTGAACTCAAGTCTCTAGAACTTCCAACTTTTCTTTTTGTTTCAACATTTATATATCATAGGCTTGGGGTTTATCACATTTTAACCCTTAATTTGGACTACACTTATCTTTGTAATCCTACTTGTTGTATTAATTTCAACACAGCATCCGTTCTTAGGCTTTCTAATGTTTCCACATTCTTGTAGGTGAGCTATTCCAACCTTTTGTCTCACAACATCAGTTACTACATTTGGCCTTTTTATGTGATAGATGATGGAAGAATTGCAGTTTTCTAAAATTTCTATCCATCACGCTATCTCATATTCAGATCCTTATTCTGGTTAAATAGTTGACCTTTCTGAGTTAATTTAGTCAACATGTCAGCTATTTTAGATAAGTGCTACACAATCTTCATTAATACCCAACAAGACACAGAAAACTACAACTTTTATCACGTTTCTTGATCTCTTCCAGTTGACTATTGTCTCTGTCTTAGAGAAATCAACCTTTTCTTCCCCAATTATCGTTTGGGCAACTTCTAAAACATGGTGTTTGAACTTCTATGTGATAAGTCATAATTCTACTAAGCAATTCATTCTCATTGTAATATAGCATTCTTTTACTTAAAAGCTTTCCATTCCATCCTGATAGTGCTCATATTGTTGTTTAATATATCATAAGGGCCATTAAAGCAACAAACGACTAACAATACCAAATGATCATACTTATATAACATTCACATCAAAAGTAATCATGTTCAAACTTATGTGCTAGACTTCATAACTTGTTATACATTCCCAAGCAACTAGATGCAAATTCATAAAAACTAAACCTACCACGTATAGTTATGAACAATATATCTGTTGCTCCCTAGGCAGCATTCGGGATATAAAGCTAAAGATAAGCAGTATCAGGCTCTCCTTTAGCACCTAAGATCTCAGATGGAACCTTTAGCTACTTGTTTCTCTTTCTTGTAGGTGTTGGGCTTAACTTTTTAGAACAATCTTTCACGAAGTACTAGTTACTACTATAGCCTATGCATCGGCCCTATTTTTTCCAATATCTTAACTCTCATAGGTATGCAATCTCAAAATCAACATCTCATTCTTGGTGTCCCAGATTGGATCTTTAGTCATTTCCTATCTAGCTCACTCCTTTTATTGATAGAGATTTCCAACTCAGAAACTTTTCCTCGCTTGCACTTCTTCTCATCAGTAGTTACTTCAAGCAATTTTTGTTCCATGTGCGAGGCTTCTGCTAAGGCATGTTCAAGGTTAGACTGCTTGTAAGGTGTAAAGATTTTTTGTATCTCTGATCTTAATCCTTTAATAAATTTCTCTGTTATATACTCTTCTTTCCTTTATATTTGTGGCACATATTGTAACACCCTATAGAATCTTGCTTCATACTGCCACACTGTCATATCTTCTTGGGTATGCTTCTCAAAATCTTATTTTCAGGCATCTCTTACTTCTTGTGTATGAATCTATCCATAAATTTCGACATGAAATTATCCTAGGTACAAGGGACTTTCTTATATTCCCATCATTGACACAGCAAGGTCCATCATTAACCTATAGCTCCTTCTAACAGATGAATAGCAGACGTGAGTTTGAGGCCATTTAGGTAGTCTACCATTTGGAAGATATCTTCAATCTCCTTGATCTAAGCTTCTGCCTTTTGGTGATCTGATTCACCTATAAATATTATGGGATGAAACTTGAGGAGATGCACTATAGTTCTGAACTTTGAAGGCTCTTCATTTTCTCAGGGTTATCCATATGACTTTATTGTTGATGAAATTGTAGGAGCAATTAACACATTGCATCCATCTGTTCTACAATCTCTTCTCTTGATGTCGAATGTACTTGTGGTTCTTGTATCTTTTCTTCAGCATCTATTACATGTCTTCACTTCAAGCTTTCCTCTTCCAGATTTTCTTAAGCAGAAAAATGCATTGGGATTAGTTTTGGCGATGCCATCAACTCTACTAACTTTTCAAAGCTCCTAAGATTAAAAGAAGAAAAAAAAAGATTAATATGAAACTAAATTAAACTAAAAAATGCATAATTCTTAATCATTCCATGGTAAATGATAAGATCCCATGAACATTCTTGTAGCACTTGAACTCATCCTACTAATAACAATTGATCAAATTCATCTTAAATCCTTGAATCACACAAGAACTCCCCAATACACAAGATACCTAAAATTCAACATTTCAAAATCACATCCTGACATAACTTAGGTATTCCTTCGGCGTACATATCTAAACCTGCTCTAAATTCAAGCTTAATCTCAACATTACCCAAAATTTCTCATTTCACAATCACATTATAGTGTCAAATCCTACTATAGTTCAAGTCCTTTTATCCCAAATGTGTACATCTTAAATGATTCCAAATTCAAGTTAAGTCTCTAGCAAGCTAATTAAATTTAGTCACATCAATCAATCCTACATTAACCTAGGTTATCAAAACATAGACTCCAGTACCACATATAGTGCCCTCTCTCTCAATAGCACCTAAGCTAAGGCATCACTGCATTTAGTATTAATATAAACCTATAAACAAGCAATAAGCCCACAAGAACATTTCAAACTTATCAAAAATAGCAGTAGATTTCAAACTTACCAAGTCCACAAAATATTAAATACACATCATAATTCAATTTCTCAACATCTAATTAAATATATACAGGCTTCAAGTTGCCAACATCAATTCTGATATGCCACAACGTCTCTAAATTCAAATTTAGTATTCAAGTGAACCCATTTATACACATAAGTGCCTGTTCAATTACAAGTTGCATCTTCTCTTTAGCTTAAGCTAGAGATCCATCTCCATCATTTAATCTTATTTGAGAAACATGAATAAGATGAGGGGTAAGCCCAAAAGACTTAGTGAGGGATAATAGTAATCATAAGTAATTAGGATTTGTCAAGGAAGAATCAGCTCAATAGATCAAAATTTAATAAAAAATAGGTACATTTCAAAATACAAGCATTATTAGATTCAAAACTTCTAGTAGGTATTAGCTCGAGGGTTGTGATCATCAACTTGAACAATGTGGCCAACTCAAACGATTTACTACAGGAGGTATCACCATCGGCCAACCTAACTAAATTACTATGGAAGGTATCATCGTTAACTCGTTTGACCTAGAAAACAACCTAAACTAGACTAGAAACCACGCCATCCTTATTGCTCCAAGGGCAAGTTTCAAATGATCAAGATATAGGTACGAACAAGCAAACTCAAATAACATATGTATTCCAACAAAACCAAGCAAGACATGTATATCAAATTCACCTTATTCCATTCAAACAAGCACTTTACCATAGCATGACAGTTTGGTATATAATTAGTTGCCCATACAGACTACTTAGCATAATACGGATACTTAAGCGAACTGCTTCCCATATTGTGGACACCTAAGCGAACTACAGGACGTGTCTCAAGTATCTTAGCATTCCACATAGGATTGACACTCGCCTAAGTACTTCTCTGTACAAATACACCAAGTATCAATCAATCAATTGGATTTGTTGATGTGGTAATACAATAATGATTAACAAGTACGATGAAGAAGTACAGTTAACGAGTACGATTAAGCCAACATGACCATATACAAACAAACAAGTGTGCCAGCAAGGCATTCGATAATAAGCTAGAACAGGAATAAATATAGAACAATAATAGGTATTGATCAGGAACAAGTATGAGATAAGACAATAACAAGTATCTATCAACAACAAGTATGAGACAAGACAATAAGAAGTTCTAAGTGCCAGAATGGACAAGAACGAACTCATAATAGAGTGAAATCAAGAACTAACCCTCACAAGGATACAAGTCAATTAACAAGTAATGATCAATAACAAGCAAGTATGATTCCAATAACAAAAATAAGTACGGTACACAAGCATATTGAAACCCTCATAGGGGTATACAAGTTAATTAACAAATCATGAGCAAGTACACAATCAAGTAAAGATTTCAATAAACATAAGCAGGTATAATTCAAGCATAATTAAACCTCATGGGGGTTTTTTCCACAAGAACAATTAGAAATATTCGGGACCAAAATGGTAGACCCTTACCTCCATAATCTCAGTTACAACAATCAAAATCACTAGTCTATTAGTCCACAAGACCTATTTTCTCATCACCAAGCCGAAAGAGTATATTTGCAGTCTATTTTTTATTCAACTATAATAATTCTTAATAGCTATATTTGTACCATTAGCAGTCTAAAATCACTAATTTCTTAGCTAATATAATAGTTTTCTAGTATAATCGGTACAAAATGCTAATCAAGCCTCCATCACAAAGTTAGCTACAAAGTTCATATCAATTCTAGCATAAGAATAAAGTTTAGTCCATAATTACATAATTATCCTTAAACGTTGTCCCAAATCAACGCTAACAATCCAATCATCATAATTAATCCAATTATGGCTACTTGGGTCTTAAATACATAAAATTAAGATTTTCTCTTCCAACTAACTTGATGATTCCCAAAATTTTCATAAATAATAAAATCCAAGTTTACTAATTTTATAAAGGCATATTATATGCATAATTCAAGTCTTAGTCCATATCATCTTAAACACCAAATTGTCATCTCTCAAGTTTCAATTTGATAAAATCATAGTTTAATCACTTAAGTAGCTTGATTAATCCATGCTTATAATTCAATAATACGTCATTCGGGCTTACTATGCTAGTCATAGTCCATGCATAGGAATATTTATATATCGACCATATGTGATCCTTTGCGATCTAAGATTTAAGAAAATCATAATACAATATATATATATATATATATGTAACATGCTTATCTTTATGAAAAACTATGAACTAAGAGTACCGCCATGATCCCTGCCATGAGCTGAAGATATTGTCTTGAAGTCGTCGGAGTGCCACTGTGAACTGTCTTTAGAGATGACTAACAACAACACCAAGAGATGCCTTTTAGCTCAACTAACTAAATGTTAAGGTCAATTTTGCCAAGTGCCATCGAATTGAGCCCCAATTTCAACCTCAACCACCCAGCACCACCACCTCGACCGCTGCAATTTTTGCCCAATTCTTCCATCCATAGTAGTTCATTCAAGAATCTGAAAGAACTTGCTTGATCCTTGAGCTAAGCTTATTAAAACTTACTACTAACTTTCAATATTTTTTCGTTAGAGGTTGGAGACTCACCGAGCTCTAATGTGAGTTCACTTCGGCCTCAATTTTCTAGCATCTCATCAGTAGATTTTGGCTGCATGTGATACCGGCATGTTCGCCATGATAAGGTGAAAAAGATGGTTAGAATAGTTACAAGGTAAGGGGTGTCGCCGGTGGAGTTCATTAGAGGGGGAGGAGATGGCTTCGATGGAGAAAAAAGAAAGAAAAATAGGGTTCAAATTGCAAAATGTCATATTCATATAGTTGACCTTTCTTAAATTGTAAATTGGCACCTAAAACTTTTTTCCAGCTTACAATTAGGTCCTTCAAATTCTACCGACTCTTCAATTCGACCCCTAGACTAGTGAGTGCATAACTTTGATCGCTTTGACCCAAAATAATCACCTTGCAACCCTACAAGTTTCCAAGTTTGGTTCAATCCAATTTTCTCAAATTGTAAATTGACCTCAAAACTTCTCATTTTCTTGCAATTAAATCCTTTTTATTTATTTTCTGAGCCTAAAATTAGGTCAATCAATATCTTAAACTCTAGATACTTATTTCTCAAAAATGCCGAATTTTAGGGGTGTTACATCATTAGCACATAAAAAAAAAACTTAAATCAGGACTCAATTTTTTTTTCTCTAAACTATCATGATTCATAAATATAAAAATAAAAAATATTAGAAAATTATATAAATATTTTAAAATATTTGCATTATTTAAGAAAAATAATTTAGTTCACAAAGAGAATGATTTTATAGAGGTGGAGAAAAGAAAAGATAAACATTATTTTATTTTAAAGTAATAAATTGTATGTCTAAATAACTTCTAATATAAAATATTGTTAGGATTTTTAATTTAAGCAACACATGTCGATTAAATTGCATCGATAAATGGAAATGTGTATATACACCTAATTATATACACGTGTGTATTTATTCAAAATTACTAAAAAAAAATTAAATTTGAGAATGCAAATGGCAAATAGTAGAAGAAAATATTAGACAATATCTATGAAAAGAAGTACGAAAATCATATATTAAACAAGGAGTTATAAAAATTAATATAAAAGTTATATATATATATATATTAATTTATATATATTGAATATTTATCAAAACCAAATATGGGGTTACAAAAGATGAACTAATACAATCTGTTTACATTAATATTAAAATAAATATTTATAGAATATTACTATTTGTAGATATATATCTATATATATGTGTATGTGTGTGTGTGTTGACATAGATAAAATGAATAAAATTAACAATATAATAAGGAGTTACAAAAATTATATATGGAATATATTTACATGGCAAATATGAACAAAACTAACTTATCCACACAATAAACATACGTAAAATAGAATTGAACATCATTTTACTTTATATATATTAGATTAGATTTGATTAGCCATAATTTAACTATATATAATATAGTCTAACTCTTTCTTCATGTATTTTAAATATAATAAATGATATTTAATAAATTATCATATATAATATATTATTTTTATATTCAATACAAAATTTTAGAACCTATACATATGTGTGTGTATAGATTAAAATTGAAGAATCATTATATGACGGATGAAGTTAATCAACACAAAATTATGTTGGTCGATTGATTCAAAGGTTAATGATAATTTTGATTGAATATTTGGAGTTATCTTCTGAAAAAAATTTCTAAACGTGGGAAATATTTAATACTTATTATTTAGATAATAGGTTTTATATATCTTTTAAATTGTTTAGTTTAGATAAACATTACGCTAATTGTTATTTCAAATTTTATATTATCATTTTGGGGGTTAGGAGTTTTAGAGATAAGTATGAATTCATATTCTTATCTATTATAGAATTAGGATTCTTTGAGAGGCGTATTAATAGAATTGCAAATGTAGCTTGTTAGATACAACTTGAGCAAGAAATTTTTTTAACGGAGATCAAACTTCCCAACTCTACAAAAAGAGATTCATACATTGAGAGAAGTTCTTAACTGTAGATTAGTGGAGGATTGAATGAGATGAATTTGCATATAGATGCTCTCATCATAAATAAGAGCCTGAGGTTTGAAGTTGGGCAATTCACCCAAGCACCATAATTGGTTTGACATTATCCTGTTTGTCAAAGTCATCAACATTGCTAATGTCGAAGATTCAAAAGATGAAGGGGATGAAGATATCTAAATGCTTAATATGAGTTGAGAAAATCAACAAGATCAGCCTATCCATGCCTTACTAGGGATGAAGATTTTTGTCTAAAGGTGGATCTCCCATACTTTAGCGACAACTTAAATATTAAAGAATTTATGAATTGACTTATAGAAATAGAAAGATTCTTTTGATATTTAGAGAATTCTAGGAAGCTTAGAGTCAAATTAGTAGCTTAAAGGCTAAAAGGAGCTATCTCGACTTGGTAAGAATGTTTACAAAATATAAGAAAGGGTGAAAGTAAAGGGTGAGCACAAACGTGGTATTGAATGAAGCAGTTATTGAAGGCTCTCTTTCTACTCATAGATTATGAGCAGTACCCATTCTTACAATATCAATGATGTCACAAAGGAGATAGATTGGTATATGAATACACCACAGAATTCTTGTAGCTTGCTGAGCAAAACAACCTAATGGAATTGGGCAGTCAATAAGAGGCAAGATACCTTAATGATTTGAAGCCTACAATTCAAGATACGATTCATGTACAGGTGTTTGCAAATATCTTTGAAGCAAGAAAGATGGCACTAAAAGCTGAGATAATGATACATGACAAAAAGATGAAATATTCTAGGAGAAGTCAACTTTAGTTAGCACCGTAAAGCATAAAACAAAACACATCAACTCATAACTCTCAAAGATAAATTAATAAGACAACATATGATAAAGCAATAGGTAAAAAATTGATGGAGGTGACTAGGAGTCAAATGCAGAGGCAAAAAAGCCCATACACTAAGCTAATTCCAGGAAACTATTATTGCTGTAATTAACTTGGACATGGGTATAGTTATTGTCTAAGATAAAAAAGTATCAACATCGTAGAGCATAGTGATTTTGGAGAAGAACTTGAAGTTGTAGATGAGGTGATATGCAAACCTAATGATAACAACAATGGAGAAGATTTAGAGGATGGCCAAATTTGTGTAGTTTGAAATATGATGCTGGCATCAAAGAATGGAGATATGACCCAGCGCCCCCAACTTTTTCAAACCAATGCACCATTAATGGTAATATCTATGACTTAATTATTAATAGTGGCAGTCAGAAGAACATTATTTGGAAGTGTATTGTTGAAAAGCTACAATTACTAGACTGGAGTACAAGTTGGATACTAGTGGTGTAAAGATGACCTTGTTGTAGTTGAATAAGATATTTGATGCTAAAAATTCTAAAGTGGAGGTAACTCTTTCTTGATACTAATTCACTTAGAAAAGGATTTTGAGAATGCCTATGGAAAGAGCTCAAATAGTTTGTTGCTTAAGGGAAAATAGTACTTT
Source organism: Jacaranda copaia (assembly GCA_014898725.1). NCBI lineage: Eukaryota > Viridiplantae > Streptophyta > Magnoliopsida > Lamiales > Bignoniaceae > Jacaranda > Jacaranda copaia. Next base: position 297,694 of record JACGDI010004316.1, read on the forward strand.
AACTACTACAAAGGACCTACCAAAGAAGGATATATACTTAAGGAGTTGCTTGCAAAATTGCCCCCAAATAAAGATGTTCAAGCAAAGATCAAGCAGAAACTTGAAGAAACTAACACCAAGTATAAAGTAGCTCTCAATGAACATAGACACTTCCTCACATTTAATTAAGGTGATGTAGTTATGGCTTTATTGAGGAAGAAACGATATCCAGTCCATAATTTCAACAAGTTGCCACCAAAGAAGTATGCGCCTCATCATATTTTGAAGAAAATCAATGAGAATGTTTATATAGTGGAATTACGAGAGATAATATCAATTTTCTAAACTTTAAATGAACTAATCCTTATCCTCATAACCTATTCGATGAGCTATGTATCTAGAACACATTGATAACTTGAAGATGAGCTATTTTCTTAAAAAGGTGAGAAATATATGGTGGTTGAAGATAATTTTGAATAGAATATTGGGAGTTATCATTTGGAAGATTTTTCTACAGATGGAAAATATTTGATACTTATAATTTAGATAATAGGTTTTATCTTTTAGATTGTTTCTTTCTAGATAAATATTACATTAATTGTTATTTCAAAATTTGTATTATCTTTTAGAGAGTTAGGAAACTTAGAGATAAACATGAATTTGTCACATTTCTATTTATTATAGAATTAGAATTCTTTAAGAGACTTATAAATAAGCTTAGATGTGTAGCATGTCAAATAAAACTAAAGCAATAAAATTCTGAGTTTTCTCTCTATGAGGAAGATTTTTACTTATGTTTAAAGCTTATCGTGAACATGCTTTCATTTATTCAAGTTATTCGCGCAATAACTTTTTCTCCTTTTCTTTTTCCTCTCAAATTTTACCTGCTACATCTTCAATTTTATAATTAATATACTTGTCTATCATTATGATAAATATTAATTAGTGCTAAAATATAATATAATTATAAAGTCAATCATTAATTAAAAAAATTGACTAAGTCAAGGATAATTAATTTTTTAATTTTAAAAATAAAATAGTAAAATTATTAAAAGGATTCGGATATTCATAAGAAATATCTGAATGAATACAATTGGATATAAATATTCAAAAATAATATTCCAATTCGCACATGCATAATTAAAATTGGATATGGGTATATTGAATAATTATAATTGAATACTAATATATCTACATTTGTTTGATACCCATTGAATATGAATCCAAATATCCTTGTCTAATATATATTGGGTACGATACACATATGGTACCATAAAAATTAATCAAATACAAATACCAATATAATGTATTGGATTCATTTAATAATGTTTAAATCCCCATTGCACGGTAACCTAAAATTAATTACAATTATTTTTTTTATTAACCCTCTCCTTCGCCTCCCTCCCCTCTTTTTTGCATGTTTTCCTTTTTCATCTTCTTTTCCATAATTCATATCCTTATTTGGGTAATTAGGTTTTTTCCATAGTTTATGTCCAGCAAAACATGCTTTAAAGGCCGCGTAGCCCAAGCCTCTGCCAGGACTCCAAAGCTTAACTGTCCACTTGGAATGGTCGGCCCATCAAGTTACAATTTCAAGCCAGCAAATTAAACCTAACGGTCAGCCACCTTGATGCTCGCTACTCAAGTTGTGGCCCTCATTTTACAAGGAGCATTTTGCTTTTCAAACTCCTACATTTGCCACTTGTGACTTAGCACCCAAGCAATATGATTCTTGGTTAGGGTTGTCAATGGGTTAGATTTGAATTGAATTTGTCATATCTGAATTTGAATTTAATTATCAAAATTTATATCAAAATCTAACTTGAAATTCTATAAGATTTTTATTAGCTTGTATCATATCCAAATCCTATGGATATTCAAAATTTGATTAAAAAATTCAATCCATTTTTTTTCTTTTTATCTTTTTGAATTTTATAAAAATATTGTATTTATAGAGTAAATATATGTTATATTCAAAATATTAACAAATTTTAATAATATATTAGTACAAAAATTAAATATTTAAATATTAAATTTCTATTTCACATTATATTAATGCACAGATGAATTATTATATATTATTATATTTGAAATTTTATTAATATCGGATATGGGATAGCTCACAGGCCCAGCCCAGCAAACTATTGATCTCAAAGGGGGCCCCTAGGCCCACTTAGCATACACAACCCAACAGCACTTCTGAACTTAGCTAGGCTGAATCACTTGACCATAACCACCTAGTCGAGTGGATTGTTATCGACCATACCCAATGGGAGTGATACGGTTGAAAGTCATTTATAGTAAATTACGTTGTATTTGGACTAATTTGACCAGGGAGGTTAAATAATCCAATAGAAATTTTTCTCGAGGTTTGAGATCTGCAACAACAGCAAATGTTAAACTAGGCAAGGTGCCCCTAGCAAAGGCACTCCGACACTCAAGTTAGTTTTGGTCGAAATAAAGTAATCAAACAGAAAATTATGAGCGTATAATGTATTTGACATTACTTGGAGAGTAGCTGGCAGTGAGGTATTTATCACCTTCTCCTGATAGATGATATGTCTAAGATGCCCTTATCAAGTGTAGAGGGCTTTGTCCTTCGTTTGGTGTTATTAGTTATTTTCAATTTGGGTACTATTTTAAGTTGCATCATCTCCTAATTTTCAGGATAAACAATACTCTGGGTAGCGCCTCTTTGCGAAGTTAGTGATATGGTTGGATGCAGAGTTGGCGGCAGAGACTATACTGGGTGGTATGTGCCATTAATGCGGGGGTATACTGCTTATCAGAACATTAAATACGACAAGGATATGAGTTAATGCCGAAGTGAGCATTTTGGTCGACAATCATTGAATAAATAAAGTGGTTGACCAGAGGGATGGTTGAATGGATGGAGTGGCTTGAAGCTTTTCATTAGATGTGGTCGAGGGCTATGTGATTAACCAGATGACTATGTTTAAGTAATTTCGGTCTAGCTGACTCCAGAAGCGATGTTGGACCAAGCATGTTAAATGGGCCTGGGGCCTTTCTTTAAGGTCGGAAACTTGTTGGGCTAGACTTGTTGAGCTATGAAGGAGCCCAGAGATCAACTTGTTATACAATTGGCCATGTTTGTCGAGTGCACACTTGGTAGCTTGTCCTCGAAGGCATTGAGCCTCATTCCTATCTTCGGGGACTATGCCATGACTCAAGTAGAGTTTGATTGTGTCCTGCTAAAAAAAAATTGTCTCTTCAATGCTTCCTACCAAATTCTCCTCGAATGGGCCGTTCAATGACCTATTGGCGATCAAAAATATTATTTTTCTATCTCTTATGCCCCTAGTCAAACTAGCAAATTTTGATAGGGCGTTTGCTCACTCATTCTCCTATCAAGGTACTTAACTGAAGGTGAACATTTTGAATGACTGCTGCAATTTTCTAATCTCCACTAGGTACTGGCTCATCATTGAATTCTTAGCTTCAAAATTTCCTCAACCTGTTCTACCACCAACTGTGAGTTTGTAATCTCAACTAGGTGTTGGACACCCCAGTCGAGTGACATCCTCATTTTAGCGAAGAGGGCTTCTTACTCTACCTCATTATTTGTGACTACATAGTTCAGTTTTATTGCAAAATCATATTCCTTTACTGCTGGGGATCGAAGAGCCACTTTTACTACCTCTTTAAATATGGTCAATGATCCATCGACGTGCAATGTCCAAACAAGAGAGTCTTCACAATTCTTTTTTGGTAGGTCAACTCACTCGGCAATGAAGTCTACCAAAACTTATGCTTTGATGGCTATTCTCGACTAAAAGATAATGTCGAATTATCCTAATTTGATAGCTTATTTGGTTAGCCTCCTGAATGTGTCTGACTTTGACAACACCTGCTTTAACAACTGGTTGGTTAGCATTATAATTACATAGGACTAAAAATATGGATGCAACTTTTGAGCTGTGATGACCAGTGCCAAGCCAAATTTCTCAATCTCTAAGTAATTATGCTTTAATCCTTAGAGTAACTTACTACAATAATAAACTGATAGATGGCTACTATCTCTAGTCGAGACCAAGACTAAACTGATTGATGCTTCAGAGACCGCCAAGTATATTCAAAATACCTCACCCAGTTTAGGTTTTGCAAGCATAGAAGGTGAGGGCAAGTACTGCTTCAACTCAACCAGTACTTGATGACATTGTTCAGTCCACTGGAAACCCAACTTGTTGGTGTTTCTGAGAATTTTGAAGAAAGGTAAGCTTTTGTCTGCCAATCTTGCAATGAATCCACCTAAGGCAATGATCCTCTCAATTAGTCTCAACACATCTTTAACTGTTTGAGGAAGAGTGATGTTGAGAACTGCTTAAATTTTCTACGAATTGGCCTCAATGCCTCGTTGACTAACTATATAGCCTAGGAATTTGCCTCCTTGAACCCTAAATATACACTTGTTTAGATTTAACTTTAGACCAAATGCTCTCAAAATTGCAAAAGTACTATTGAGGTCGGGCAAATGGTCCTAGGCCTTTTCTATCTTTGTAATCATGTCGTCAATGTACACCTCCATCGACTTATCAATTTTATTTTTAAACATAAATTTAACCATCTTTTGGTAAGTTGCTCCCCCATTTTTTAGTCCAAAAGACATGACTAAAACATAATATACCCTATTAGGAACAACAAAAGTGGTTTTATCTCTATCCTTGGAAGCCATAAATATTTGATGGTAGCCTTGAAATGCATCCATCATGCTCAACAACTCACAACTAGTGGTGGAGTCTACTAATAAATCTATTCAAGGCAGAGGGTAAAGAACTTAGGGCATGCTTTATTTAAATCCGTAAAATCATTACACATATGCTATTATCCTTTAATTTTTAGGATAAGTACAATATTACAAAGTCAAGAAGAATATTAAATTTCTATAATATAACCTGTATTTAGGAATTTCCTGACTTTCACTTTAATGATCTAAGTCCTCATTTCTATTTTATCTATTTGTATAAGGGGTTAATGTTAAGATGGTGCACGATCACATTGGGGTTGATTCCTTGGAGGTTGGATGCTCTCCATGCAAAAATGTCACTGTTTCTTCTCAGAAAATCAACCATAAGGTACTCTAGGTGGGAGCCCATATCTCTTCTAATATGAGTTATCTTGTCATGGTTTCCTTGTTCCAGTTTGATGGTTTTAAATTTTTCGACAGGATCCACCTAGATATCCTTCAACTTTCATTTCTTATTAGCCTAGATCTTCTCAAGTTTCGCTGCAGAGGCATCCCCCAAGGTCTTCAATTATAGTCGAGTCTTCTACTTGCTTGACTTGACCGAAATATTGTAACACCTCTAAACCTCCTTGATGTTACACAATAGTTTCCCTATACCTATTAGGGTAAAAAATTTGATCTTCATGTTGTAGGTCGACACTATGGCATGAAAATCATTTAGGGCTAGTCGACCTATTATAACATTATAAGCAAATAAGGTATCAACCACCAAATAGTTAACCAACAAAGTCCTTCATTGGGGCACCTCCCTAAATGGCATCAATAGGTTGATAGATCCTTTTGGAATGATTTTTAACCCCCCAAATTCAATCAGAGGGGTACGCACAGGTTCAAACTTCAATTATCCCATGTTTATTCTTTTAAGGATAGAAAGGAAGATAATGTTAGCTAAGGCCAGTTATCGATCGGAACCTTCCTTACTTCGAAGTTGGCAATCTCAACAGAGACTACCATAGGGCAATCATCTTTGTGGTCGATATTTGTTCCCTTAATATAGGCTAAGTCACTATCAGTGAAAGAAATAGGCTTTGCACTCATCAATAGATGGAATATTATTTCAATAGGCGAGGCTTTGGTAGACTCTAGCCTCCTTTGAGTCTATCTTTTGGTTGATTTAGAGTCCCCTCCAGTGGAACCTCACGTGATCATATCAATCACTTCTCTAATGGGCAGGTGATCTTTGTGGGTAGGTTTCTTTCCTTTGTCTTTTCTCTTTAGGCTAACTGACCTTTCTCTATAAGGAGTTCGATCAATTTTTCCCCCTTTGACTTGTGCATCCACAGCTATATATTTCTTGAGATGGCCTTGTATGATGAGCCTCTCAATCTCATCCTCGAGGTTGAAGTATTCATTAGTATCATGTCCCTTTTATTTGTGGAAGTGGCAGTACTTCTTTGATTTTTTCATCTCCATAGTCACTATCATCTTCCTCAATGTTATGAGGAGATTGTCCTATTGAATGGAAAACATGACCTCTCTCCTTGGAATGTTCAATGGGGTATAGTCATGGAAATGCTTTATTGGAGATTGATCTCATTCTTTGTATTTTTGGTCGTTTCTCTCCTTCTTCTTTTTGTCGACCTTAAAAGATCCAAACTTAAGATTGTTTATCTTCTCCTAGGTCATGTACCTCTCTGCTAGGTCCAGTTGTTCCTTCATCAGCCTCGGGTGCTCACCCACCAATGCATTAGCTCATTTCTTATGTCTGAGTCCTAGAAATAGCACATCGATTAGGAACTCAATCTTGGGGTTGTTTATTTTGAGGACCTTCATGTTGAACGTCATGAAGACTCCCCCTTATTTTGTTTGACAATATAGAGGTGAGTGTGGGGGAGTTTCTCCTTTCTCCAGCTAGCAAATAGGTGCGAAAATTTATCGTAAAGTTGATAGGAATATATCGATGAGGGCTCTAGCTTCACAAACCAATCGAGTGCAATTCCTTGGAAAGTGGTCATAAGCATCTTGGCATGGATATACTCATTGTGCCCATGTAGCTACATCATATGCTCGAACTGTATCAAGTGCTCCTTGAGGTCTGTTGAGCTATCGTATCGGGGTAATTCGATTAGAACTCTTTATTCGACAGCAATGCACTCATTGATAATCTCCTAGATGAATGTGGAGCCTCTCTCTCAATGAGACCTCTGAGGGCCTTTTAGGTTGGGCGCTCTCTCATTATTTCTCCTTGAGATCTCGTTGAGGTGTCTATTTAATTATTGAACTTGATGAGAGACTTCTTCTCACTTCTCTCAATTTGCTTGGGTGGCATTTTGATCAAAATAAAGCCTTGTGTGCTTGGCCTTATTATGCTGTGAGACTCGAATAAGTCGAGCTGTGAGGTTTGTGGATTCTTCTATTTCTTTGTGGTGGTCGCATTTGGAATGTTCGATCATATCGCACTGCAAGGCTAGATTAGGTTGAATATGATGATCAACAGAGTCAATGATTTTCTTCCTTAGCTCCAATCATCCCCTCTTTTCCTAGGGCATCTAGGACTGGTTTCACGTCTAGTTGGTGGCTGCCTAGACTCTTCGTGACCATGACTATCTCTGGGGGACCTTTCTTTTGATGAATGAGGTTATGGGGTGACACTGCCAGCTGGGTTTGGCATGGTGGTGTGCTAGTTTGATGAGGCAGACAGTTGGGCAAAAATTTGAGCAGAGATTTACTCTCTTATAAACTACTTCAACTAGGGCATAGTCAATATCACAACTTGTTCCTAGAAGGCACTGGAGCATGGAGCATATGAAGCTTGCTGGGGTGGAGGGGCAAGTGGAGATGCGGACCTCCTATTATCCTTCCTCTCAGATGCAGCTCTTCATGTGTTTACCATCTTTCAGTTGCAATCTCAAGGCTTCCCACAGATGGTGCCAAAATGATACGGTTGAAAGTCATTTATAGTGAATTGAGTTATGTTTAGGCTAATTCGACTAGGGAGGTTGAATGATTCAATAGTAATTTTTCTCAAGGTTTGAGATCTTCAACAATAGCAAACGTTAAACTAACCAAGGTATCCGCAATGAAAGCACTTCGATACTTAAGTTAGTTTTGGATGAAATAAAGTAATTGAACAGAAGATTAAAATCGTACAATGTATTTGGCATTACCTAAAGAGTGGCTGGTAGTAAGGTATTTATAGCCTTCTCTTGGTGGATGATATAACTAAGATACCCATATCAAGTGTAATGGGCTCTTGTTCTTGCTTGGGCATTATTGATCATTTCCAATCTAGGTACTATTCCAGGTGGCATTATCTCCTAGTTCCCAAGGTAAATAGTACTTTGGGTAGGCACCTCCCTACCAAAGTTGGTGGTAAAGTTGGTAGTAGAGACAGTACCAGGTGGCATGCGCTATTAATACGGAGGCATACTACTTGTCAAAACATTAAATGTGGCAAGAATATGAGTCAATGCTGGAGTGAGCACTCTTGTTGACAATCATTGAACAGATAAGGTGATCGACTAGAGGGATGGTTGAACATATGGAGCTGCTTGAAACCTCCTGTTAAATGTGGTAAAGGGATATCCGCTTGACTAGATGACTGTGGTCGAGTGATTCTGGCCTAGTTGGCTCCAGAAGCGACATTAGGCCGTGCATGTTAAGTAAGCCTGGGGGACTTTTTTGAGGTCTAAAACTTGTTGGGCTAGGCTTGTTGGGTTATCTTATATCAGGGAGGCTTCAAGCTACTTTATTTGTTCAACCATCCCTTTGGTTGACCGCCTTGTCTGTTCAATTATTATCAACCAGAGTGTTTACTTTGGTGCTGACTCATATCCTTACTGCATTAATGCTCTACCAAGCAGCGTGCCTCAGTATTAATAGCGCGTTCCACCCCAGTACAGTCTCTGCCACCAATTCTGGTAGGGAAGTGTATCTCCAGAGTACTATTCTTCCTAAAAAATAGGAGATGTTGCCACTTGTAATAGTATCAGGATTGGAATTGATCATCAACCTTCAAGCAAGGATAAGACCTTCTACACTTGATAGGGATATCTTAAACATATCATCTACTAGGAGAAGGCTATAAATACCTCATTGTCCACCACCATCCAAGTAATACTATATACACTATACACTCTTACTCTACTACTTGATTACCTCAATTCGACTAGTATTAACTTGAGTTCAGCTAGTTTAACGTTTGCTGTTGGTTGTAGAGCTTAGACCTCGAAGGATATCACTATTGGATGGTTCAATCTCCCTGGTCAAACAAACCCAAACACTATCCTATTTAGTAAATACGACTTTCAACCTCATCAATATCCCTCTTATTTTTTAAGTTAAAAACTCAATATTAATAATATAATATAGATGGTAATATAGATATTAGGTCAAATAATATATAAATTTTATTTTAATATCTTTATTAGTATTGTATATAAAAGAATTAATTTAATAAAAAATATTAAAATTTGTATTTGAATCTTTAATGGATCAGATTGTTTGATTTCATATCTGATCCACTTATTTCGGATTTTGAATATTTATAATTAGAACTTATCCATCGGACATTTTAATTAGATAAAAATCTTAAAATTTAGATTGAATTTAGATCGGATTCAAATTAAAATCCAATCCATTGACAACCCTATTCTTGGCAATTGTCTATACTCCATAAATTTAAAAAGAATAAGTGAAACAATTAAAAATTATAATAAAAAATAATAAATATTTTTAATTTCATACCTTGAAATTTTAAGTATATATATACGGAATGTGACATCATTTAATATATTTTAAATTATATTAACTTAATCGATCATGTTTAATCAAAAATTGTCAAAATATATATTTTTTATCTTTCTTTTCTCCCACAGATAATATATTTTCTATCTTCAATTTTACTATCTCAAAATTCCTTTTTCCAAATACATATTTTATAGAATAAATTCATTAAAATACATATAAATTTTGAGAATATGCGCTGTTATAAAAATCTAAGGGAGTGTTTGGATATATTTTGGGGTGTTTTGACTGGTATGTTTTGGGGAAATGAATTTTGGGAGTGTGGTTGGGGAATGCGATAAATATTTGCTTATATTTTAGGGAATAATTAGAAAATATATTGGGGAGTTTTTACATGTTTGTTTATATTTTAGCAAACATTTTGCACAATAGCTATCGAATCACTACTTTTTTGTTAGGTGTTTGGGGTGAAAATGAAATTGAGTAATATTTTTTATTTTATAAATAATAAAATATATATTATATGTATGTATGTATAGTGATTGTGGGGGGTTTTGGCCATCCGCTGTTATTATTAGGGACATTTTTGGGCTTTTTAGAATTTACATTTTGAGGAAAAAATTGGTTGAATTTTTGGACATGGTTTAGTAAAATGGATTTGCTTTAAGTACAGTACATTGAGTGCGCCATGGACATTAATTAAAGTGATGCACAAATTAACCTACAGTTGGAGGAAGAATACAATGAATATGAATTTAGAGATAGATAAAATGTTGGGGAAAACTCTTGTCGGCTTTTATTATCTTAATTTATATTATAAAAAAAGAAGAGGGTTCTTATACTCATAAAACGCCCTTTTTTACATCATTACATCAAATTATAATATACCAATTATACCCTCAAATATTTTATTAATCAAGAAAAGTTTTAAAGTTCCAAGTGAAATTTTTATTTCTTTCTTAAAACAACTTATTTCAATTTTTTTTTCTTTCCCCTACTTTCTTTTCTTTTCATTTCTTGCACAATTCATAAACAAACCCCATATATATGTACATATATTAAAATTAATCTATAAAATCAACCTTATTAATTTTTTAATAATAGTATTATATTATTTATCAACATGACAAATATCAATATTATGATAATTTAAATTTAATTATGCATACAGGCACAGAAATTAATTTCGTAAAGAAATAAGTTGATGTCTTCAAAAAGATGCTTGTACGGAAACTAAACTTTGGATTAGTTAAAAATGTTTGTATGGATTAAAGCCCGGAACATGACAACACACCTACTGGGCGTTTGAGTATGCATTCCTTGTTGTTTGAAGGGCCACTTTTGCGATGTGCGCTGTTTCTGTTCTATATTGTCTCGATAAACATTGTTTCACCGTGGGATTTGGAACATATACGGCAAAACCAAACATGGCATGAGCAGCTAATCTAGAAATAAAGGTTGTTATGAGAAAAATAAAGGCTTTTCTGGATTCAGTGAACGAAAAGAGCATTTTCCTCTTTCAAAATAAATTGATCTTAAGTAATTTTTATAAATTTACAACTGAATTTTTGTACGGTTATGTTACTTCTGTATGTCAAAGTCAGTGCAGCTTTAGCTTAATGCCAAGTTTGTTTGATAAATAATAATGTTATCACATGAGCTGGGAGATGTGCTTAAACGATTTACCTCCATCGCCAAATACATAAAACTAACGTAAAAAAATGTACTCATTTTAAGCATAAAATTTTCATGTTGTGTCTGAGTTAATTGTCAATGAATCGGATTTGGTCACATTTCGTTATATCTGACGACCTAACATCTATACATCAATTCAAATTGAGATTATTGTTAATGGAATTAAGATATGGAAAATTAATATGCCTATTTTGTTTTGGTTAATTATTTTAACAATGGAGAGGGTAAAGTGAGCCATGGTCCAATTAACTCCAACTCAACCCACTCCATAATACAAATTGGTGACCACTTAATTGTGTTAATGGACTTCCTCCAGCGTGTTAGTGCAAGAAAGGATTCGTGTAAGTGCAAATTTCTTTGTTTGCAAAATTAAAATTTAAGATAAGAAAAATTATACAAATAAAATAAAATTGAAAACTATTAATCAACTATGGTTTCAAACTTTATTGTAATCCTCTTATTCTTCCCTTTCAAATACGATCTTGAATTTAATAAGCTCTGCAAAGAACGCTTTGAATGCGATGGATCTCCTTAAATTTGATTTGAAGAAAAATAACACCAATCCGAGGGCATCGCACCTAAATACTAGATCAAACGCCAAAATATATGAGCTCCATGAAAAATGCCTTGAATGTCATGTATCTCGCTAAGTTTGATTTGAAGAAAAATAACACTAATCTAAGGGTTTCGCACTTTAATTCCAAATCAAACGCCAAAATATATGAGTTTCGCAAAGAACGCCTTGAAAATCGTGGATCTCCTTGAATTTAATTGAGAGAATTATTGGACTCCTTCAAAGCTCCTCTCACTTCTTGGAATTTGTGTTGTGCGTTAAATGAGTTTTGATCACCCCCTTTATATAGACATTTGATGGGAGATTTCTAGATTAATTGAATTTCTTTAATGATCATCTCTTTGATAGGATAATATCAAATGTTAAGCGATAATATCAGATTATCAAGATCAAATACCAAGAGATAATACCAAATATCAAGAAATAATATCAGATATCAACAGATAATATCAAATATATTTGATTTGATTGGTCTATAGACATAAATTTTTCATCTTTGACACTTATCAATATTTGATTTGAGTATAAAATAAATATTAGAGTATTAATTAAAATTACTATTTACTTTTGGAATTAAATTTAACAAATTTCCAAGAAGCAAATTGAAATTTTAAATTTATATATAGCATATTATTTTACATATATCACTTCCCCATTAGCTAAAAATTGATATGACTACAAATGCCCCCACTTCAAGAATTGGCGAAAGATGTGTTGATCATTCACGAAAGAGGCAAAGGCTAAAGTATTTGAGAATTTTACCCTCTTCTCTCTATTTTTTCAAATATGTCTGCAACAAGAAATCCTCAAAGCATTCCTTGAGCTATGGTTCCTAATAAAGGGTTAAGTTATAACATAATTAAAAGTAAATATCCTTTTGAGGAGGGTGCTGTACACAATTTATACACATGTGGGTTAGGAGTAACATACATTTTAGGTTCGTGTGTTAAAGAGCATATTTAACTTGAATAGACATTTTATACTTATGTCAAAGAATTTACTTGAATTTGATTGACAATTTATACTTATGTCAAGGAGTTTACTTGAGTTTGAAGACTTGGAAACTTGAAAATTCGAATTCAAATACTTGGGGACTTGAGAATTTTAGATGTTTATACTCTTATCTGAAAGTATTATTAACAGTTTAAATTCTTATCAAGAAGTATTTGGAATTTGAAGATGAAAATTAATTGCCCTCAACATCTTCAACATCATTAGCATTACTTGAGTCTTCTTGTTTATCAAAATTCATGCTCATTTTAATATTATGTACACGAGTTGCCAAATCTATAAAAGTTTTTGGTTTAATTCCTTGACGTGTGTAGCAAAGACTCTGATACATTCCTTGGATACATATCTCAATTGCTGAAGCCTCTGATAATTGATCTTTGTAGTTAAGGCTAAAATTTCTCCTATGATTTATGTAGTCAATCATAGGTTCTTGTTTCCATTGGTGATAGTTGATGAGTTCAATCATGCTGATTGTCCTTTGAGGTAGTAATTTTCAATGTCGTAGTCTTGTTGGCGGCCATTTAATGCTTCAATCTTGATGAAGAAAAGAGATGAGAGATAGAGATAGTCCCCCTAGGCATGCCAAAATTTGTAAGTACAAATTTCTTTATCTACAAAAATAAAATTACAAGACAAGAAAAATCATACAAATAAAATAAAGTCGAAACCTATCAATCAACTATAGATTCAATGTTTAATCTAAGTCTCTAATTCTTTTCTTCCAAATATGATCTTGAATTTATGGAGCTCCATGAAGAATACCTTGAATGTTGTGGATCTCCTTAAATTTAATTTGAAGAAAAATAACGCCAATTCGAGGGCTTCGCACCTTAATTCCAAATCAAACGTCAAACCATATGAGTTCCGTGAAGAACACCTTGAACATTGTGAATGTCCTTGAATTTAATTGAAAGAATTACTAGACTCCATCAAAGCTCCTCTCACTTGCTGAAATTTGTGTTATGTGTTGAATGTGCTTTAGTCACCCCCTTTATATAGACGTTTGATGGGAGACTTCTAGATTGATTGAACTTCTTTGATAATTATATCTTTGATAAGATAATATCTAATATCAAGAGATAATATCAGATTATCAAGATCAAATATTAAGAGATAATACCATATATCAAGAAATAATATCATATATCAACAAATAATATCAAATATATTTGATTTGATTGGTCTATAAATATATATACTTCATCTTTGACATTTATCAATATTTGATTTGAGTATAAAATAAATACTAGAGTATTAATTAAATTTAACTATTTAATTTTGGAATTAAATTTAATAAATTTTCAAGAAACAAATAGAAATTTTAAATTAATATTTAGCATATTATTTTACATATGTCATTTTTGCATTGGCTGAAAATTCATATGCCTACAATTGATAATAAGCAAAATACGTGAGGAATATATTATGTATATTATTAATAAAGTATCAATTCTTTTTTTTATGTAATTTTGAGTCATCTGTATGAAATGCCTTTATTTTTTTACCTTTAATGCTCGTAACTAAATAACTACCATTCATCTTATTTTGCTTTTGTTTAGTCTATAAATTAATTATAATAAAACCTTGAGAAAATTAAAAATTATATTTACATATAAAATGAATATTTTATTTATTTTAAATGATAAAAAATTTAGCACATATACTGAGTATGCCAAGTTTACTAGTAATAGATAATTTTCATATTTTTATACGTAAAACATTCAATTTTTTTATCTTTGGTTAGCATTCATCTTAATCTGCCAGTTTGATCAATCTGCAATTTGCAACGAATCTTGTCACTTGTTCAGAAATTAGATTCTGTTCTTTATTTTATTTTGAAGAAAACCGATTGTAATATGCAAATATAAGTAGCTTACAATTTAGAATTGTAAAGTAACTATTGGTTCTAGGCATTAAATAGATAATTTGTTGTACTTTCAGTACTTATCATGGCATTCAAACTACGACTCTATCATTGGTAATGAGATGTGACTCATAATCTTGCTACATCTAGTGTGGCTCTAATTATGACACCTGTTTCGCCGTCTATTGGAATTCCACTTGTGGCACCACTTCCTATTAAGTCCGTTGCTAAACGCATTAGAAGTACTTTAAGTGGGGGTTCCTACTCCACTTGAACAGGCGGAAAAATTAGAACAGTTCAATGGATAGGGTTCCGAAAGGTGGAACCAAAAGATGCTTTTCTACCTCACAATGCTAAATTTGGATAGGTGCTTGCATGAAGATCCACCGACACCTGGGAGAAATATAGGCATGTAGATTGGGGCTGCTATCGATGCTTGGAGGTATTCGACTTCCTTTGCAGGAACTGTGTCCTCGACGGACTCGAAAATGCCTTATACAATGTCTATAGTTCTGTACCAAATGCACAGGTGTTGTGGCAATCCCTTGAAAAGAAATACAAAGCAAAGAATGTCAGAATGAAGAAGTTCATGGATGATACGTTTTTGGAGTTTCCAATGGTGGATCCAGGTCCATGATATCTCAAGTTAATGACTTCCAACTCATATTTCCCAAGTTGACTGATAAAATGATGGTTCTTGGATAACCTTTCAAATGGCGGCGCCAGCAGAAAACATGCCTCCTACATGAAAGGACTTAAAAAATTAAGCCAAAGGAGATGACTCGTCAAAAATTGATAATTAGAAGAGAATCAAACTCCCAAAAAACAAAGCTGACAGTAATTCTCATGAGGCAAAGGCAAATGTGGCAAAACAAGGTCCGTCAAAGGGCAAAAAGCGAAAGCATGAAACATCTGCTCATGGTGGAGAGAAAAAGAAAATGAAATAGCTTGAAGGCAGCTGCTATGCCTGTCGAAAACAAGGACATCAAGCTAAGGATGGTCAGAACCATCATTAAGGTAGGTCAAATAAGAAGAATAAGACTACCCAAGCACACGTGATTGAAGTAGATCAAGTCTTTGGTGGGATGATGAAGCAAAAATTGTTACTGGCGGTGTCAAAAAAACTCTAAGCAATGATGGGTGAAAACTGGGGCCATTCAACACTTTTGCACTCATAAAAAAGGCTTACAACTTATCAAATTGCTGAAGAAAAAACACAATACACGGAAAAATTATCTAGCTCATGAATGCGTGAAGTTGAGAAAGCCATAATGAAGATTACCTTCTCACTAAAAACAAGGGGCTTTATTGACCTAATTTTCGGTCACTAATTAGCTACTAATCCATGATCGATCTAAAAATGTTTTTTTTATCAAAATAGTGACCACTTAGTGACCGATTAATTACCACATCAGTGACCTCCTTGCTTCAGTCAATAATTCGGTCACTAATTAGTGATTGATTTTTCGGTCACTAAAAATCTATTTTTTAATAGTGTCTAGAAAGAACTAATCCTGAACAATGTGCTTCATATGCCAGAAATTAGAAAGAATCTAATTTCGGGCCCTATGTTGAGCAAAAATAGTTTTAGGCTTATTTTTTAGTTTGACAAATTTGTATCAAGCAAGAATGGCATTTTTGTAGGAAAAGGCTACTTATGAGATGGTCTTTTTAAATTAAATATATTGATCATCATGCCACAGGATATACCAAATGTTGAAGTGAATAACAAAATAAGTTTTGCTTATTTCCTCGAATCCTATAAATTATGGCATGACAAATTAGGACATCTTAATTGGTACAATAATAAAATTACTAAAAATGGCATGCTCTAAAATTAAAATTTGATGAAAAATGAAAAATGCAAGGTATGCATTGTGGCAAAAATGGCAAAGATTCCTTTTATGTCAATTGAAAGAAGCTCTGAACACTAAGTTTGATACACACTGATATTCTAACTTAAGGATGGCGCATCTAGAGATGGAAAAAGTATTTTATAACTTTTATCGATAATTGCACAAGGTATTGAGTAGTCTATAGTGCAATTTTAATTGTACATACCTCATGTGGGGGATGTACAAATGTACTTAATGTAAATCATTTGATTCGAAATGCAAAATCATAACTTTTCGGTTTAATAATTAGTTGGCAACATAATAAGTGTATTTAATCTACTACCTATACAACTAGTTGATGGTTAATTCTGATTATATGTTAATGGTTTATCGTACTAAAAGAATGAATACCAATAATTAATTTTTTATTATTAAAAACTTATTTAATTATTAAAAAATTGTATTTTTGATCCCATAATTTAACTGTGTGTGTATTTTTAGTCTCAAACTTATGGCATTGAACATTTGTAGTGCAAATTCTATAACTTTTTAAACAGTTTTGATTCTCCATCCAATTTTCCGTTAAAATTTTGATGAAAATTATTATCTATTTACAAAAAAGAAAAACTTAAATTTGATCTATTTATGAAAAAACTAACAAAATATAAAACATCCATTTAACACTCACTAAAAAAATAAAAAAGTTAAAAATTAAATACCACAAAATTCCTCCACAAAAATATATTTTAAAATAATATATATTTACATATACATGAATATATATACATACACATCTATATTATACATATAAATAAATAAATAAATAAATATATAAATATTTATATATATCTATCTATATAAATCGCATCCCCATTCCCAACGTCCACCTAAATTCAACAGCCATGGTCGGCCATCAATCGATCAAATCGCCAGATCTAGCCATGGTCAAGCCGCTGGCCATGGCCAACCTAGCTATTTACTAATGGGGTGAGGAGTGGAGTGGGCTAGCAGGGTGGGAGTCATGGGACAGGGGGACTAAGGCTAGTGCAGTTCGCGGCTTGGGAGTGAGGGAGAAGAAAATGGATGTTTTTTTTTTTCTTTATATATAAGATGAATATAAATATTATTTGTTTATTTATATTAATTTATTAATTTAATCAGATTATTTTAAATTTATTTATATTTTTACACATTATTAGTATTAATCCACAATAATTATTTTTTTAACTTATTGTATTGATTTAAAATTAACAAATTATATTCAAATTATTAAAATTATTAAATTGCTTATTAAAAATTAAATTATATTGTTAGGATGATAGTTTTAGATTTTATTTTTAAATTTTTTATTTTAGTTAATAAATAAAGATAATAATATTGAACTATATTATTTTAAACATATTTATTATTTTAATATTATAAAATATATAATTCAAAATTATGAAGTTATGTTATCTAATACAACAAATTTTATGAAAAATATCTTTTAATTACTATTTTTAAATATTTAGCAAGCATTTAATGTACTAAAAATGTGAACCAACAACTTCTTGCAGAATTAACGATAATCTGTTGTAAAAGGATATATATCATTTAATTTAATGATATCTCATATGATATAAATACAAGCATATCTGACTATAAACATGCCTATGTTTATTTGCTTACAAGCAAAGATAAAGCTCTACAAGTATTTAAACAATATAAAAATAAAGTTGAAAATTCACTTGGTAGAAAATCAAAAATACTTCAAAGTAATGGAGGTAGGGAATACGTTCACCCATTTGAGGAATACTATGCTTAAAATGGAAAAATCCATAAAGTAACAATGATCGCATACACCAAAATCATATGGCATTGCAAAGCATAAGAATTGAACATTAAAAAAAATGAATGCATGCTCATAAATGCTGGTGCACCTCATAACATGCAAAGGAAGGCAATACTAGCTGTGAATCACTTATTAAATAAGTTACCCCACAAAAAGTGCAAATAACACCATATAATGATTGGAAAGGTCATCCCCCTTCCTAGTAACATCTTTGAGTATGGAGGCGTCTAGCAAAAGTGGCAATTCCACCTCATAGATGGTCAAATTAGGAGTTAAGATTATTAATGGAATTTTTATTAGACATGCTCAGCATAGTACAATGTATAATTTTCTTATTTGTAAATCTAACATGAATGACATTGAC
Source organism: Jacaranda copaia (assembly GCA_014898725.1). Classification (NCBI taxonomy): domain Eukaryota; kingdom Viridiplantae; phylum Streptophyta; class Magnoliopsida; order Lamiales; family Bignoniaceae; genus Jacaranda; species Jacaranda copaia. Next base: position 316,298 of record JACGDI010004316.1, read on the forward strand.
ATTAATATGATAATTGAATCAAGAAATGCAAGTTTCCTTGAAGAAATATTTTCTCATTAGAAGGAATAAGAATATGTTTCTCTAAAAGAGTAAATGACCATGAGAAGTCTAATCCAAAGAAAGGAGATGAAGAGCCTAGACATAGCAAGAGAGCTAGGACATCTACATCATTGGTAGGGCTTGAAAGTGATCCATCTATGTTCTCTGAGGCGATAGGAACCAGTGTTTGAAAAATTGGATCACTCATTAAATCAGAAAACTTACCAATTCACAGTTCACTAGTTCAACTGTTGGCTAGATCGTAATTGAACTACAATTGAACCACTACGTCATAATTATGTAATATATTGTATATTTTATATATTACTTAAAAGTTAATAAAATACCAAACATAAAACATAAAATGTCTAAATTATCTTGTTCAACTTCAAAAATTAGAATTTCTTGAAAGAGATAGCCAAGAGCACACAGGTTGGGTAAGAGACAAAAAGTTTCTACCTTCTAGTTGGATTAAATATTAATATTAGGTTTGATTTGGAACTTTTATTTTGCAGGTCTATTTGAATGTTGTAGATTTTTATCTTTTTAAGATGTATTTTAGCTTTGAAAGATCACATTAGGCCAAAAAAAATCAAAAAAAGTGTTAATTATGTCAAAAATTAAAGCGAAGAAAATAAAATAAATGAACAAATTCAATTTTCATAAACCATGAATGGTTGAACGATTCAAATGATCTGACCTCTAGTTCAGAAGATTTTCACAAAATAGGATGACTTTCTTTATTTACCAGTTTTTACTCAAAATCGGACCAATTCATAAGGTGGTCGATGGTTCAACTAGTTCGACCACCTAGTCTGGTCCAATTTTTCAAACAATAATGGGAACACAAGAAGCTTATTTTCTAAAAGAAGTCATAAATAACAAAAATGAGTCCATCTTGCAAAACTACATCTAGGAATTGGTGGTTGATCTTCCTTTTGAAAATAAAACTTTAAGGTCAAAATGAATTTTTAATAGAAAAATGAAAACTAGCGGCTTAATTGATTAACATAAGGTGAAATTGATGGTCAAAGGACATAGACAAAAGGAAGGTCTCAATTACTTTGATATGTACTCGCTTATAACAAGACTAACATCCATAAGGTTAATAATAGCTTTTGCGGTCATTAAAAATCTTGATATTCATCAAATGAATGTAAAAATAACATATCTGATTGGTAACATTGACAAAGAAATCTATATAGGACAACATGAAGAGTTTGTAGCTCCTTATCAAGAGAAAAAAGTTGCAAGCTGCTTAAGTCATTATATAGCTTAAAGCACACACCTAAATAAGCCATTTAAAGTTTGATCAAGCCATATTTGCGAATGGCTTCAAAATCAACAAGTGTGATAAATATGTGTATGTTGAAGGTATTGCATCAAAATATATCATTGTATGTTTTTGCTTAGATGATATGTTTATTATTAAAAATGACAATGATGTGGTTAAAGAAACCACCAAAAAAAAAAAAAAAAAAAAAAAAAAAAAAACTACGGAGTAGCAATTTTTGTATGAAATATATGAGAGTAGCTAATGTAATCCTTGGAATAAAGATCGTTAAAATATCTAGTAGGATGGCATTAACTTAATCTCACTATATTAAGAAAATACTGTCCAAATTGTTGAGCCCAAAATGTAGTTTGATAAGGACTGTTGTACGTATAAATTATTGTATTACTAAGAACAAGAGTAATGCAAAGGCTCAATTAGAGTATGTACACATAACTATGAGCCTTATGTATGTCATGAATTGCACCAAACTCAATATAGCTTATGTCATTGGTAAGCTGAGTAGATTTACGAACAATTCTAGTCAAGAGCAATAGATAGCTTTAGTAAGATTTTTAAGATACTTAAAGTGTGTGCCATGAATTGTAGATTACATCATATTAGATATCTAATTGTAATTCAGGGATACAACAATGTAAATTTGATATTAGATTATAGTAAAAATCTATAAATAGATATATGTCTACATTAGGAGCAGCTATTTCATGAAAATCCTCAAAAAAAAAAAAGTCGTATAGCCATGTCAACAATAGAATCTGAGTCTATCATGTTGGATAAAGCAAGTGAGGAAGCAGAATTGCTATGCCAATTTCTGGAAAATGATCCAAATTGGCCAAAATTTGTGCTAATAATTTATGTATGTTGCGATGGTCAATAGATAATTGAAAAAGGCACATTATAGTATTTACAATGGCAAGTTTGGACACATGCATCAAAAACATAATATCATTAGAAAATTTCTCTATAATGATGTTATCTTAATAGACTATGTGAAGCCCAAGGATAATAGTTAGAAAATTACTCTATAGTAAGGTTATCTCAATAGACTATGTGAAGTTCAAGGATAACATTAGGGATTTGCTAACTAAAGGCTTAACTAGAGAGCAAGTTGATAAATGTTTGAGGAAAATAGGGCTTAAGCCAATATAATGACTAATACACCTTAGTGAGAAACTAAACAATATGACTAGAGACCAAGAAGTAGGTTCAAAGGGAAAAATAAATTATTGTGACTCGATGTATAAGCATTGTGGGAAAAAAGGGTCATCCCAATTTTGTGATAAGTAGATAGTGTGGCCTATAGGAGTTTAAGTGAAGCTTGCATTGAATGGTTCTTATATCTAGGTACATTAAGCATGAGTACAGAAGGTATCCCTTAATGAGAAGTCACATATACATTTTATAGCTGAACTTTCAAAGGGTACTCATGAAATACCAAGTACTATTCAAAGTCAAAATGAGCACAATCACTTGGATCATAGATTGACTATTAAGTGATATTGTATGCAATTCTATTGGTGGTATACATAAATGCCGAATAGTTCAAGGCATCACATTCACTGATTGACAACTGTATCTAATAATTCTCACTAAGGAAGGTTCAAAACCAAAAACTATCTCTCCTAATGCAATATCATTTAAAAACTCTTTTATGTATATTTCCTAATGGGACAATTTTTCATTCATGTGGTAGATTGTAAGGATTTGTATCAACTAACTTTTGACTTAATAAATATTTAATTTTGTTCATCAAAATATTAAATCTTATACCAACATGAAGCTCATGTTGAGAAGATGTTCGTAGAGTGATTGGTTACCAAAATTCATTAATTGATGATGAAAAATTTAATATTAAAGTGGAATGTAACAAAAGACATAAAGGAAAGAAATGGAATAGTCGAATTGTGTATCACACATTAGGTTTACAAAGACAAGCTTGGCTAACTTATGTAGCTTGGCTTTTGTCTAAGAATTTAGGTCCCTTAGGGTAACCATAGTGTTTGGAGGGAGAAAGACCTATAATTGTGTAGTTTGACTTAGAAACCCACATACACATATGCGTATGCTATGTGCATGCCTGTCCGACAAACTTTGCTCGATTTGGTTTGAGGTGGGGATGAGATGGGGGCATACGTTATGGGTGTAGGGTGTAGTTTTGTCCTTGATTAACTTTTTTGACCAAATTTATTTAATTTATTTTACAAAATTTTAATTTAATTTAATTCAAATTTAATATCTTTGGTAATGACCCTACAATACTAAGAGTATGCTCTAATCTAGTAATTTAATCAATATAGTTTTAAATTGATTTTGTCTTGTTTTATGACTTTTGGGCTAAAACAAAGTGCCATTTGGCCGAATGGATATGAACCAAGTCCTGTACATCAAGTGCTATAACCCTTTTGAACCTAACAAACTAAAACGAAGAGCATTTGTTTGATCACTATATTCTCACTCACAATGCACTTTACATTTTCATAAAAAAAAGAGTTTCTAAATCAATAAATTGTAGAGTTCAAATAATTGGAGTTCTTACTTTTCCTAAGAGATCATTGTATCTTGGAAGGAATTTCTTCAAGAATCATGAAGCACCATAAGGGATGAACAAAGCCTTAATGATACTATGTAGTACACAGGCCTCGATCTACTTTTATAATTTCCTTTCTAGAATTCAAGAAGGCTTTTTGTATTTTTTTTTCTATTTATAATATATAATTTCCATCCTTATTCATGGCTATGTGCGTGCATGGATGTCTTGTATTAACTATATGTTGTTTACTTAATACAATTAGTATTTAATATAAACTACTTGAATTTTATACGCTTACACAAGCATACATAGCTCCATTTCATATTTTCCAAAAATAAATTCACCACAAAAGCCATTGAGTTCTTTCCTCCAAAGGCAACCTTATTTCAACTTTTGGAGGCACACTAGAATAGACACCATAAAGGGGATCACCTTTAGGCAACCTATTGAGAAATCCTTCCTTGGATCAACTATCCTCAAGTTGACTGGCTTTATGGGGTGCTAAACTAACGCTCCCCTATTTAATCCTCGCATACCTACAAAGCGTTGAGGCCCCTTTCACTAATATTCTCCTCTAGGGATGCAAATGAATCAAGATAGCTTGAGAACCTGACATGCTAGCTAAAAAGTGTTCGACCTCGAGTTCAAGGAATTCAAGTTTGAGCTGAGCTCTAGCCAAGTTCGTGTAAGGTTCAAGCTGAGCTCAAGCTAAATAATTCTCATTCATAGGTTTGAAAGCCTATAGTTATTTTTTGAAAAAATAATATTTATATGTAAAAATTGTAATAATATATTAATTTTTTATATATTGTAAAATTATCTCATGTTTCGAGCTCAAGCTCAAGCGTATAACTTGATCACAAGATCAATCTTAACGAATCAAGCTATGCCCAAGTAATGGCTTGTGCCAAGCTCAAGCCTTAATTTCCTAAGCTTATTGAGCTCGAGAACTCGAAACCAAAAAAACAGTCAAAGCTTAGCGCAACTCATGTACATCCCTATTTCCCTCGAATCGATCAGTCCTCAATCAGACAACTCTATGGAATCTTAAGTTTAGTAGTTACCATTAGGTCCTCGCTAACCTTGAAGGCACTATGTGACCTTGGTTATGATTATAAAGCTCAATTGATCGGCAATGTGAGGTCATGCATCTATAGTTGGTCTAAATGTGCTACCAACCTTACCTTAGCCATCCTCTAACAAATTAGAAGTTATCCCTTAGTTTATTCCATTATATTTAATGCAAATGTTGGATTGTCCACTAGTATTTATGGTCTATAGATGGCCAAAAGTACAATTTAAATGGCTAGATTACATGTTAGCAAGAACTTGCTAAAAGCCCTGCAATGCCCCTACTATGACTATAAGCACCATATAACCATTTAGGATAAATTGTCATTTCAACCCCACACTCAGCCATTACAAATACCACCTCATGTAAATCCATTAGGTACATACTTTAATAGCTTTTATTGCCCTTTCTTTCTCTTTGTTGTCCCCTAAAAACTCAACTTGATTTAAGTATCAAAGGATTTTAGCTGAGGACTACCTTGACAAACCTAATGTGTCCCCTTATATTGCATGTTTAACCTACCTAAGCAATTTAAACAATAGTCTCTCGATCTCATACTCTCAACTGAATCCCCACCTAGCATACCTCTACCAAAACTTACACTATTAGTTAAACCTACAATATGAAAATGGTACACAATAAGTATACACAATCTAAGATGTAACTTGAGCAAGATCTACCCTATCATAAGCAAAATTCACCATCTTAATAGCCCGACATCCCATGAGTAAGTGGTCACCATCACTATTTTCCAACTAAAATAAATTATCAGTGACCATATTTGTCCCATACTTAAGAAATAGAAGATATAAACTGCTTTACTAATGAGCACCATGCAAATTTAGGAATAACTGCCTAGATAATGGAAAGGCAACATTGATTCCATAGCACAAGAATCATGTCATCAACTACTTGATCAGCACAAGTGGAACAATACAGCAATGAAAAAGGTCACTAGTCAATGAAAGACATCTTGCAACACCTACATGCCCTGATGCATGAAAAGGTTGATCATGTCAAAGCCCATCCTAATAATTTTGTTAATGAAATGAGTAGGAAAAAGTGTCTCACCAAGTCTAACAATTAAAGAAGAAATTAAAAGACCTCTCCCATCGAAAGTTAAACTATATTTTTACAGTCACGAGTATGGCTAATGTCAACACCGTAAATAGTAGCCACCATTTATGTAGAAGAATCTAGATGAAAGAGTCACCATTAACTCTAAAGGTTCTATGGATATATCAAGATATGATGGTTCCGTCAACTCAAATGAGCAGCTTTTCTAATTCAAAAATATTATACAACTATTTGATCACAATGATCATATTTATGAAAAGTTATTAGTCACTACTTTTTAAGGAATAACTCTAGATTAGTTCATCAAGCTCGAACTAAGATCGGTCAGACCATACGACCACCTCTATGATAAATTCCTATACCTATTTGCCAGTAAATATGAAGTGCAAGCTCTCCCATCCTCATTTACACTTGGTCAAGGAAAATGAGGGCATATTATTGACACTTCTTCATCAGGTTCAAAAATGAAGTCCTCAAGATCGAAAACTCCTAGGTTGATTCTCATTCAATGATGTGACTTAGTTTGAGAATGACCAAAAATAATTCAGGCCTTTTTCAACCTTGCAAAAGGTACATGGTGCAATAGGACATGAATAGGATAAAGTATGAAATGCCCAACCAAGATAAGAAAAGAAAAGGATAAAAAGGTGAAAAAAAAGACTAACTTCAAATGGAAATCAATCTTCAATCAAATGTTTCCACCACAATATGCCACTCAACACTACTAAAAAAGTGGTCCACATAGCTATCTATACTCATAAAGCCAAGAAAAGTCCCATAAAGGATCGATATTTAGATGTCAAATAATTTCTATCTATTTCACAAACAGAAAAGAAATAATGCTGAAAATTGCTTCCAACTACACAATGATATTGAACAGCATATTCAACAAGGATTTCTAAAGAATTTCATTGCCGAACACAAGAAAATACAAACTAAAATCACTTATAATCAACCTCCACAGAGAGAGATCCAAAATACCTCCTTGCAATGTAAATAATAGGCTCAACCTAAGAAAAAGAATCCACCACTTTCAAGTTACAATTCAAACATTCACAAGGGAACCTATGGGAGGTGATTTAAAGTTATTAAGAAGAAGGTCGAGCAAACTATGCAAGGATTCAATAAGCCAAGCAAGGTAATTTTTCATGTCTCTATTATTATCAAAGCAATCTCATTTGGCAATGAAAAACTAGGGCATATCTCCATTCATGATATTAAGAACAAGCTAGAACATTTTATCGTCTTTACACACAAGATTATGATCTTCATTGTCCCTAAGATCCTTGATGTCAATGATAGTTTAGTTAATGTCATCCTCTACTTGACACTGGCCAAGATGGTTAAAAAGCTCCATCTTGAAATAGTCTAAACACCTTTAATATGATACAAAGCGTTAGAAACAATGTCAATTGGATCCATCCAACTTGCAACCTCACTTGGTACTACCCTAAATAAGCACACATTAATGGTTAAGTATCTTTTCATCGAGACCCCATTTGCCAACATTACCATCCTTAATAAGCCAACACTGAATGATTTTCGAGCTATCATGTTGATTATAATATGAAGGTTAGTTTCAAACCCAAAAGGTACTAAATAAGTACTTTGCAATATCAATAAGGAATGAAAGTATACACTATATCTACCTTACCAAGATTTTGAAAAGCCCAGACCCAAAACCTAATCAAAAGATCAATAACCTATCCCCAACTTTAAGAATGATGATGGCCCCAAGAAGTGCATGATTGAGGATACCTAGGTGGAGCCAACAAAATAATACAGGATCATGGAATGCAAGCTAGGCAACCCTGAGAAAACCACCAAGATTAGAAGCCAATTAGAACCCCAAACTAAATGCTTGATTATTGAATTCATCTATTGAAAGAATGATGCATTTACATGAATGGCCCCAAATCTAGTAGGCATGACCCCTGATGTGATCCTCTAAAGGATAATGCTACTATAAAGCTAATGAAGCATAAGAATTGCATTTTTAGGGATGCACAATAAGATTATCGAGGAGCAAGTTAATGAGCTTCTTAGTGCAAGATATTTTATGGAAATTCAATGCCCAAAATATTTTGTAATATCATGCTAGTACCCAAGAAAGATGGAAAATGGCATATGTGTAATGATTTTATCAATCTTAAAAATGCATGCTCTAAGGACCATTACTTGCGGCCCTATATTAACCTACTTATTGATTCAAAAAGTAGGATATGCTTTACGAAGTATGATTAATACATTTCAAGGTCCCTATCAAATATTCATTTCTCTTGAAATTAAAGATAAGAAAAAAAATTTGGAGAAGAATGGGGACTATTGTTTTGAGGTTATGCCTTTCAGGCTAAAAAATGCCAAGGTCACCTATCAAAGGTTAGTGAATCATATGATGAAGGAAATGATCAAACAAAACAATGAAGGTTTATAATGATGATATGATAATCAAGAGTGTTACAGAAGTAGATCACAATACAAAAAAAACCCATCAAAACAATGAGTTACAATAGATCTCTAACAAAACAATAAATTTTTTATGGATTTCTGACAAAATTTTTTGCATAAAAAAAGGCCTAGTTGAAAATCAGTTTTCAGTGCTTTTCCGACAAAAAAATCCATCGAACAATTTTTCAATAGAATTTTGATGTTTTTCAGACAAACTTTAGACCATTGGAACTAATTTAGTTTTGAACAACTTTTTGATTGAGAAGTTTATAAAAAACTTTTTGTTGGATTTCTATCCAATTTGCAATTGACTTTGCAATTTTTTTATTGTTATTATTTTTGTAATGGAATTGCGAGGCTCTTCTATCAAACACTTAATTTTTATTAATAAATTTATTGTCAATTTTCAATGAAAATTCCTCAAAATTTGGTTGGAATTTATAAAAAAAAAACTAAATTTTTATTTGATTACACCTATGTCCTATCGATTCATCTTATATATAAAATAACATCAAAGTACAAAATAATAAAATTACTAATAAATTAAAACATATTTTCAAAAAAATATAATTTTATAAATATAAACATTAAAAATTAATAATTCTTAATTATAAAAATATTAAAAAAATACTATTTATTGGCCAACAACATAACCATTGAAGTCAAAATAGTTATCAACATCACCATGGTAGTCCTACTTAATGCCATGCGAATGGCTATGCCCTTGGCAGAAGCTACTGCTGGTGGGGTAGAGGTAAGGCTAAAGGTGGGGGTGGTATAGGGCAAAGGATCCGAGTGAAGCATCTTTCTACATGACTAGTTGGGCAATCAAATTCTGCATTACACCAAACTTTTCAATGAACATTATCCACTTATCTTGAATCTAAACCTCCAAACAAACTATAGCTTATGAGCTCAGTGGCTTCTATCAAGACTCATTGTTGATAACTCAGCTCATAAAATTGCTCCTTTTTGTTTTGAGTCCACAACTCAACTTGAGGCTACTTAGTCTCTACCTTGCCCCTAACAATTTACAATTCAGGTTGGGTCTGTAGAATCTATTAGAAGCTTTCCTACAAGATAAAAATTAAATAATTGAATGCACCAAAATGTATCCAAAGTGAATAAATGTCATATATAAAATACTTACTGCAACTCTCTTTGTCTTTTCGTCCACTCAACTCTTATCAAACCCCCTCTAGTTAGCATGTGCAAAAATCACCTCCATTATCAGCGACCTTTGAAACTTTGAAGCCTATATACAAAATAAGAATTAATATAAGTATGTAATATAGTCAAAAAAGGATTCAACAACATCTCCCCCAAAACTGATCTTTACCTAAAAAAACAAAAAGCTCAACAATCAAATAAATAGTAACACATTATCAATTAGGAAAGCCACCAACCCATTTTCATCAACCAATTAACGAACAATAAATAGGAAGGGTGCCTAATCTTATTCATTATAGATATCATGCTAACAATATAAACACAAGTTCATTTAACAAACATTGAGAAAGTAGACTAATTTTACTAAAGATAAAAAATTGGGAGACTTACTAAACACTCAGCATATATCTCAATAAATATACTTTCTCTGGTATGGAGGGATCAATTGATCTCAGAAGCTCGGTTCTTGACCTATGTGAACTTCTTCTGAAAATCTTTGGATTGCCAGTGTAAGCATATGACATCCCAGGGGTACTAACTAATCAACTATAGCATTTTGTCCGTCTTTCAACTGTAGCCATACATATCGCTCAGTTGGCCCTTTAGTATCAAAGACCCTACACATATGGCTGTCCTCTTAGGGGTCCTAATAGACATATCTCTATGAAAGAAAATTAAATAGGTTAGTGCACTTTCGATACATAGACATACTTAATTTGTAAAAGTAAATATATTAATAACATGCATATACCTTCCACTCCCTAAATATTAAATCTCAAATAACCTAGGGGATATCCGATCAAGTCTTATAGGCTCATGTACCTTGCTCTTGATCACCTTCACTAAGAACCTAATACTGTCCAACAAGTGTAGCTGTATAGAATTCTTAAATTGATATATAATTATAAAAATAATAATATTCATCAACAAAAAAGAAATAAAATATATTTATATAATCATTCCACCCATACCACTACTCAAGACATAAGTATATCCAACCCGAATTGTAGGATGGGGGCTTTGATTCCCTCCCTCCAAAGTCTAGCCCAATGAGGAAACACCTACTGCTACTATTATGGAATGGTAGATTAAAGCACTAATAGATGGTTGGGTGCCAAGTGGAGTGGTGGATAGTGACGAAGTATCTACAATTGACATGGATAGTATTGGATGAGATGGATATTGTTGCTATGAGGGTGGACATAGGGCACAATATGTGGATGACCTCGCAATAGTTGAGGAGGTCACAAGTGATAGGGATGAAAAGGACAAGGGAAAATGAATACTATGAAGATATGTAGGTGGAAGGCATAGGGTAGGCATAAATTGATAACTAGTCATCATGGTGGGGAACAATTGGTTGGAAAATGTGTTTGAGAGTTAGGGAAATGCCCTTACGTTAGCTAGAACCCCAACCTCAGCCGATGGCGGGGAGATAAATACATGACTAGTCTACCATCTATAAAATAAAAAACAAACTATACATGAGGACAATAATATTATTATGAAAAATTAATTAACTACATATGTGAAATGCATCAAAGTAGTTAATAACTAAACTTAATAAAACATATTAGTTGTAATAGAAGTTTTGATAGAATATATCATTCATCAACCTTTTTATCTCCTTGGATCTATTGATGTAATAAGAGGACACTAATAATGGTCCATTTATGTACCCATCCTGGATTTGTTTGTCATCTAAATCAATAGGTAGATAAAAAGATTAAAGTCTTTTTGTGATAACTCATAGATATTTTGAATAGAATGTTTTTATTCGGTTCAATTATTAATCAATTTTAATCATTTATGTTCCACTTAAAACCTAAAATCGAACCTATTTTGTTAATAGGAAAAGCACTACCATGCCAACTATGTCAAGCTAAACTTCGTTTAATAAATGTAGAATAAGTCAATTTCCTAATTGAGTTATATATACGCTTAGATATACAAATGGACTTAGTTTATTATCAACTATGAGATTTATTGAAAATATTTCAGGATGAACCAATAATTGATTGATTGACAGCAATGGTTTTCATTTGGATTACAAGTTGTAATGATTATCCAAATTTTTTATTCACATTATAGGAGTTATTTGATTGGGATGATTGTATCATGTTATGCATATAATAGGAGTTATTCAAAACTTTAGTTATTCATTGATTCATGCTTAAGGATACACCATTCAATGGTACTTACTTACATTGTGTATTTGCCAATAGGTGTCATCTTAGATGGTTGAACATTATACACCACAACTCCAAGACCCCTCTCTCCCCTCTTTTCTTCCGTATCTTCTCTACTCTTTCCTATGTTCTATTTATTCTCTCTACTTTTTTCACTTCTATTCTCATCTTCGCTCACTATTTCTTCCTTTGATTTTTGTTATAATACCGTTCTAAAATATTCTTGTCACTTTTCTCTTCTCTCATGTCATCTATATTCTGTCTTGTTTTATCTTCTTCTCTTGTAGTATCCTGTTTTGGTTTTGTTTTTTGTTTTTTCTTCAAAATTGCACTTTGGCATGAGCATTGTTCATTTCCATGCCTCTACTTTTTCATTCTAGTGATTGAACCTAAGGGTTTTCCAAGGCATTTGAATCTATCTATCATAAAGCAATCCATATTCTTTGAAAAAAAAAATGGATATAGTTTTTCATTAATATAGAGCAATCCATAATTTTAAAAAAAAAACAATTAATCCAAAAAATTAATAAAGACAAGTAATATTATTCACACTAAAGTAACTATTCTAACTAATTAGCATGTTTAGTTGCGTAATAAGAAATTGGAGCATAACTGGCAGATTTTTAAAAGAACACAGTATACTATAAGATTTTCGCTTAAAGACCATGCCATATATTACTAATGAGTATGGAATCCATTCTATATTAATGATGTGTCATTACGTTTAATAGGCAATAATACAACCGTGGCATCTTTAAGGAAACCTAAGGTTCTATTTAGTTATATTTTGGGTGAATTCTAAAAAATGTTTTGGATAAAAATGTTTGGGGAGTTAAAATTAAGGAATGGTCTCACTGTTTGTTTTTGTTCTAAGAAAATTATTTGTTTTTGTTCTAAGAAAACATGAAAAATGGAATTATTTTGCAGAAAATAAATTTTACTGTAAATGTTAAATCAATAACTTTTTTATTGGGTTTGCAGATGCAATTATATTTTTAAATTTCATAAATATATGTGGATAGATATATAGTTAATTTATGTATGTATGTATATATTTTAAATGATTCATATATGATTGTGGTAAACAAATGTGTAATTAATTTAATTTTAAACTTAAAAAATTTATAATTAAGAAAATTATTATGAAATAATAATTTGATGAAATGAATAAAAATTATGAAATAAAAATAATATTATTTAATTAAAAATTTTTATTTAATGATAATTAAGCAAAAAAATGGAAAAACGCATTGTTATGCATTGCTAATTAAATATTTTTTAAATCTCTATAATTAATAATATTAATAATAATTAAGTAAGTAAAATTTGAAATAATTTTGATAATATTTTAATTAGGGCATAATCATTAATATATTTACTAATTTAAATAAGATTTTAATTAATACTATATACTAGTAAATATACAAGTTAACAAAAAATATTATCATATTTTAACAAATCTATAATTATTAATATATTTACTATTTCAATAACTAGTTAAACATAAATATGTAATAATTAATATAAATACTATTAAATTAAAAATGTAATGTAAATATGTAATAATTAGAATAAAAACTAGTAAAGACACAATAAAATATAAAAAGAAATAAATTCAATAATAAAATTATATATTAACTTATTAAATAAGATAACCTAACTATGAATATACTTAACATTTTTACATTGTAATAAGTAAATAATACATCGAATTGTAAATTAGTTATTCATAAATAATATATTTTACTCAAATAAATAAATAAATAAAATATTTTTTTCAAATTACAATTATTTTTTAAAATATTTTTGGATGATTATGTTAATTTATTTGATTAATATTTTATTGAATGTTTTATATTATTTGAAGAATTATAACACTAAGTTTAATTTCTTTTGGTTAAATTCATAAAGAAAAGCAAAAAGAAAATAAAAAAAAATTAATAGTAAAGTTTATATATACATATATGAATGGAGTGAAATGATATAGTGAAAACTGAATAAGTGATGTGAAAGGTAGAGTAAGAAAATAAGGGGTAGATATGCTTATTTTGCTCTTGGGGATAGTTTGGGAATAAGAAAGGTGTTTTGGAAATTAAAATTGGGCAATGTATAGTTCATTTGTTATTGTTTCATATAGTTGGAAAATGTTTTCACAAAAACTAAATATATGCTAAAGTTTTTGCAAATTGAGGACCAAGCTCTACAAGTTGCACGTCAAAGTACTAGAATTAAGATGAAAAATAGTTTATGGCTCTTATTTTGATAATGAAATACAAAAGTACATACTAACTCAAATTCTATATAATTAATATTAATACATGCTAATATCTCTAAAATTTAGTATAAAACATTTTACTTGCGAACAATTAGAAATATTTCACAAAAAAAAAAATTATAGCATGATAAATTTTGCATATGTACTATCATGACTAAAACAAAATATAAAATCTCATATATTAATACTAACATGCCTAAAAATCAAAATATAACATAAAATATTCATTTGGATATAAAATCAATATAAATAATGTAATACATAACACATAAAAAGAAAAAAGAATTAATTTATAAACTAACTGAAACTATGTCGATGAGGAAGGTACGACGATAGAGGTAAGGTGTGGAGACACTAGCAAAGCCACATCGACTGCAACAGCTAAGGCATGGCGATGGCAACGAGGTGCAGGGATGATTGAATGAAGTAGAAATGGCATTGCTACAGCAAGAATGCTGCGGGAAAGATGCAGTGATGGCAGAAATGGGTGGGGAAGGCACAACGATGGCGATGCAGCGGCAGGAAGCAATGAAGACTAGGGGAAGAGGAGAAAATGATGAAATAAAAATAAGGAAGAAACAATGTAAGGTCTAATTTTATTAAGTCTTTTAACAAAATTTTCTAAAGGAAAATCCATTGAAAAACTAACTGTTTTTTTAATAATTCGAATTTCCAATGGAATTTCTATTGTTAGATCTATTGAAAACTCTATTGGGAAAAAATTTCTGTTAGAATTCTGAGGTAGCTGCCACTGCATTTATTCACGCCAAGTTGCTAGCAATTTTGTTTTAAATTTTTCGAAGTCTTTTTGCCTGGTTTTAGGCAAACCTTTTATCCTATGGTAATCCTTCAAAAGTTTTCTCGGGTTACAATCCGTTGGGAAATTTCATCAAAAAAAGTGTGCCTTTTAGTAATAGCATCTCAGAAACCTCAACTGCATTTCTCCATATTAAGAAAATACAAAATGAAACTGAACCTATTAAAGTACACTTTAGAGTTTGTGGATATATGATTAGTCGAAGAGGCACTAAAGCCAGCCTCAAAAAGATACAAGCAATACAAGATAATGCCCCACCAAAATAAGTGAAAGAAATTGAATGACAAGTTAGTCAAGGAGCAAAGAAAAATTATTTGGAGATCAAAACGTTTGCACTTGCACTGGTCATGTGGCAAAGAAGTTAAGGCCCTACTTTTAATCTCATTTGATAGTTACTTCAACTAACCAATCTCTAAAAGCAAGTCTTATCAAAACCAGACTATTTCAATCAATTGACAAATTGGTAATCAAACTAAAAGAATTCAAAATCCAATACTAGCCACACATGGCATTTGAAACTCAAGTTCTTCTAGACTTTCTCTTAGAATGAATTAGTCCTTCTTAATAAGATCAATCACCGGGTCATTTGATGCTCCACGTTAGTGGCTCTTCGACAACATCAAGAGACAAATTCAATATTTCTCTCCACACTTGTGATGGCACAAAGCTTAGTTTTGCCCTCTGACTAGACTTCCAACTTACAAACAATGAAGTCAAGTATGAGATTTTGATTGTAGGAATATAATTGGTATTACAGCAGAGGGTCAATCAACTCGCAATCATCATTAATTCATATTTAATAGTAAGTAATTGGTTTGATAGAAACTACAAAGCTTGGAATCATCCATGATTAAATATCTAACAACTTCACATAAGTTCCAAAATAATTTAAGTCTGTCATTCTCAGTCAAGTACTTCAAGCAGAGAACGAAAAGGTGAATTTTGTTGTCCAAATTTAGAAGTTTGACTAAGGTACTCATGAATGAAAGATTATTTTCCTTATTGCGGAAGGTCCAGACATTAGAAGCTCCCAACCCATCTACCTAGTGTCATATATCTTATCTCTTGACCTGCAAAAATCTAGCAGGATGACATATTCGACTTCCTTAGATAGGGATTGTTATATAACGATAAAACAATGGCTTGTCAACTTAAACTCCAAGCTAACCAATATCTACTCGATAAGTAAGGTCAAATTTTAGAAAAGGTAATTTCATGACCTCTACTTTGATGCCTAATGTTAATCCAAGCAATAATTCTTCTACATAAAGTACATATACGAAGATGCGGAAGCCATTTGGGCAGTCGAGCGCTTGCCCACAAGGTCCTCAAACAAGGTTATTTTTTGCCTACACTTGTGAAAGATGTTGTCAATTTCTACACTATATGTGACTCATGCCAATTCCACTTAAACACTTCTCATCAACCAACAACTTTGGTGACAAATGTTAACATCTCTTGGCCTTTCAAACAATAGTGTATTGACATCATCAAGCCATTTCCAATGGCAATGCGCCAATGTAGTTTTGATATTAGTAGTTGAGTATTTCACCGAGTGAAAGCTAAGGCTGTTGCAAAATTAATAGATGCAGCAATTTACAGCTTTGTAGAAGAATATAATCTATCAATTTAGTCTTCCGTGGTTGATCATTTTAGACGATAGTTCCTAATTTTACAGCAAAAAGCTAATGGAATGATGCCAAGATCTCAGAATTCATATTTTTCTTTGATTAAAAACCTCAATTAATAGGCAGACGAAAGCAACAATATATAAAACTATAGTCAAGCATATACAGACTCTACTACAAGAAGCCCAAGGGAAGTTGGTAGATGACCTCCCCAGAGTTATTTGTGTTTATAAAGTAACTCCTAGAATAGCAATAGAGAAAATACCATTTAGCCTTGTGTATAGCTCTCGTCCTATAGTCTTTATTGAGCTAATTCCTCAAATGGCCAAAATTAGGAAATATGATCCAAGCTAGAATCAAGCAACAAGAAGCCTCGACCTTGACCTTTAGAAAGAAAAAATAACAATCATGTATAAAGATGCAACATTATAGAGTGTTGATGGTCAAAGCATACAACAAGAAAGTTAGATATGGAAACTTTCAAGTTAGAGATCTTGTGCTTAAGCATGTCAAAGTTTGCAAGTACATTGAAAATTTTGAGCCCATTTGGGAGGGTCCTTGTCATGTAGTCAAAGTGGCCAAGAATAACTCCTAGCATTTAAAAAATGTGGATAGGGTTGAATTGCTAAAGATATAGAATGCAACCAACCTTTAAGAACTTTATGTATGATAAACTCATCTCATTGAATCCTTTAATATAGCCGTCATAGTTTTGACACTTGTTCTATATGACTTATCTTTAATAAAGAAGAATGTGTCATATTATATTGCTTATTAGGCCACCAAAAGGTTAAGTTAAATTATGATCAATGTCTTAAAGTCCGACCATGATAGGTTGATTGCATCAAACTTGAATTAACATATTTACCTATCATCACACAAGTCTAGTCATGCCCGACAATGAGTGGTGGCAAAGATAATATGAATAACATGAATCCACTCAAAATAAATATTACAAAAATAGAACTTCAAAGATAAATAGCAGCAAAAGTAATTTACAAATCATTTAAAAGAAAGCTCATTAACCCTATGTTGTTAGGTTACAATAGGGAGAGCAGGAGGTCGATCAAAAAAAAGTAAGGTAGTTGATCTTTAGTTTTTGCGGGAGGATCTACCATGCCCTCAATTGTTGGAGTATCAACCTACGACACCCCTAAATTTTAAATTTTGAGAAAATTCTAAAATTCCAGAATTCATAAAATAAGTAGAATTTAATAGCAAATAATAATAATAACAATAATATAAATATATATAATATCAACAATCATAAAAATTAATAAAGGCTTTAAAAATAGTGCATTTCAAAAGTTCTTAGGATCTTAATTGAATGTTAAGAAGTTGAGGGACTAGAAAATTAATTAATTAAGACCTAATTGCAAAACTTGAAAAGCGTAGTGGGGTCAATGCATGAGTAAAGAAGTTATATGGGTTAAATTAAAATTTTAAGGGTCAATATAAGGTATTAGAGATATTGAGGATAGAATTATGAGTTGAGGAAACATCTAGGAACCAAATTGAGATTTTCCTAAAGTTCAAAATATAGAAGCAAGATCTCTCCATTTATCCTAAATCTCATATGCAAACTACCATCACTTTTCCACCACCCACCTCTTACCAGTGCCAACAACCCAACCATTTTCTCCCTTTTGATGAGACAATCACAACTATACCAAAATCAACCTAATACAACTGGAGAAATGCCAAAACAATATGACTGAATTGGAGCTCGCAATGAAAATGGCTGACGTAACTGTTCAGATGATTGAGACCTGCAGCCAGATGGTG
The DNA here is from genome assembly GCA_014898725.1 of Jacaranda copaia. Classification (NCBI taxonomy): domain Eukaryota; kingdom Viridiplantae; phylum Streptophyta; class Magnoliopsida; order Lamiales; family Bignoniaceae; genus Jacaranda; species Jacaranda copaia. The sequence goes on from JACGDI010004316.1 coordinate 334,622, forward strand.
GGTTGTGGTTGAAAATTGTCAGGGAAGCATTTAGTGTAATCAATTCAAGGAAAAACATAAAATCCATGGTGAATTAAGATGGTAGATGGAGATGGTGATGTGGTTGTTTTGGCCCAATTGGATAATGAGACAGTGGCAGAACAAGCAATTGGTTGAAGGCTTCTTCTTAGCTCGTTAGAACTCACCTATTGGTGGTGGTAGAGCTTAATTCTGACTACAGCTCCAATGTCCAAAAAGCATAACCTCTGGAACAACGATTCACACGCATGCAGGCTAGTTTCAGACAGTGAATTTGACCTCAAACTCAATCATTTTGGTAAAATTTCATTCAAACGATTAAATGTTTCTTGATTTGATTTGAGTAAGTTGTTAAGCTGGTTTACAATGTAAATTTGACTTAATTAATCCGAATTATGATGTTGCATTGAAATAATTAGATATGATTTAGTTATAAAATGACATGTGGACTTGGATTTGATAATAAAAGATTAACTATTATTTAACTAAATGAATTAGTAATGAAAATTTTAGTTGTATGAGAAAATATATTAAATTCATGTATAGAGATTAAATTAATTAACTATGAACTAAAAATATTAATTTGATTATTATATATGAAGTGAGAATAGGCCTGGAATTGAATAAAAGACATGATTAATACTAATTAAGCTAAAATGACATGTTAGGATGTTGAAATTGTGAAATGAAAATAAAAATTAACTACTGCAGAGGAATGTAATAAATCTATAAGCTAAATTTAATAGTTATGGACTAAGAACATTGATTTGAGTATTAATAATGAAATTGGAATTAGAGTTCAGAATCTATAAAACATGTAAATGGTATTGTTTAACCCAAATGGCATGCTTGGGAAGTCAAAATAAGAATTGATCATTATAGTTAAGAGTGTAAATTTGGAGAAAATGGATTCGAGCCTCAAAGATAAAATAGAACTTTTGATCGCATAAACAAGCTCGATATCAAGCAACCCTAATATCTAGATTTAGATGCTCAGAAAGAATAAAGTTTCTATATCTGAATACCATAATACAGATATCAAAATAAAATGAAAACTAGCAAAGAAATAAATGAATATATAAAATTGAAATGTTTGAATAATCATAGTTACTAATAGCAGAAGCTATTTGATAGTATTGATACTTATATCTTATTCTGGTTGAAAATAGATGAAGTGAACCAAATCATTTCAAGTTAGTAGAGGATTCATGTCGTGGGCATGTAATATATGTGAGGCTATAGTTCATTTCATTGTTGGGAAAAAGATCATATTTGTTAATCATGAATTTCATCTTGTTTACACCTATGTTACTTGCTTTGCATCCATCCCAATGTTTGGGGCCTTCTATTAAGTTCTGATAAATTCTGGTCCCTTGCATTCCTCAGCGTTGCTGGCTATTTCCATGAATAATTTATTAATCTTTTAAATGTCATTGATACAGCCTTGCTAACTAATTGTTTTGTTGTTTCTTATTTCATTATTTTGAACTGATATTGAAATGATCATGCCAATCGACTAATTCATTGTTTTCTTATTATTTTATCTTGAACTATTATTGAGATGATCTTATCAATCAATATTTTTACTATTTTCCTAAATTCGATAGTGGTACTATTGTTTACATTCTAAATTTGTTATTGGAAAACTAATCGCTTATTGATGCCCTTTAGAGACGCTCTTAGGAGAAATCGAGCCCTCCAACTAGGATAAAAAAGACAATAGAGCAAAATAGATCAACAGTAATTGGTCTTTAGCTAATGCCTACTAAGATCTTGACTCGTAGATAGTTTGAGATAGCTGTCTGCAATTGCAAAATCGACATGTGATAGGCCATACCATACCAACTAACCAACTGAGCTAATCACTCAAAATTCAAAAGAATAAAGGATTTGTTCTATACCAATCTATGGGAGTCACAATGCCAGAGACTAATTAATAGCCCCACTATTTGTATAACTACATTTATTACCAACTATTTATCAGTTGTGATTGATCCATTCTTAATTTGTTTTATTCCAGTCACTCCATATTGATTCACTTTACTGTGTGATTGGCCTTATGCAAACATCTTTACGATTAACCTGCTCTTCGAATTTTTTTTAAACCACCATAGCAATCCTCTTCTTTAATACATTTACATGTGAATTAATTATTTCTTTACATCATTAAGTCATTAAGATTTATACCTCTAGCAAAATTCTTGATTCTTTTTTCCAAATAGGAACTAAGGAGCAATTGACGTGCTACTCATGCATATAATTGGTGTGTATAGCTTTGTGTAGCAAATAGTCAATAGTATCTAAGTTTATGCTTCGTTGGGCAGCATGGACAATAGGTTTAAATTTCACCTACCTTGATGTAAGTTTGAAATTTGCTATTTTTGGCGTGTATATATTACAAAATGAATTTATGGTATAGGAGATCTCATGTGCAACTGAGACCTTGAAGGAATATTATATAGTAGCACATACAATTAAGTTAGAATAAGAAGTATTTGAATTGTCATGTAATTATTTAAATTGCATTCTTTAGGAGCATACTTTGCTTTGAAATGTTTTGAATAAGATTGGAGTATCATCTTGGCTTGAAGCAGACACTTTATGGGTGTTGTGCTACAAAGATGGTATTAGAGCCTAGGTTTTAAGGACCTAGGTAACTGTGTGAATAATTCTTGTAATTAAAACTAATTGGTCCAGGAGGTAATTAAGCTTGATTTGGGAATCATCTAGGATATGAACATTTAGGACAACATTCAATGTTAAGAGATAAGAGATTGAATCTGGGCGGCCAGTATATGATCACTTTCTCTGAGGATCAAGCATAAGACTTTATCACATAGAAACATGGATATTTTGGGAAATACATAGACAAATAAATTTATATAGATATGTTATGTGATTAAATCTAAATGGTTAAAATTGGAGATTTGATGTGATATTAATGAACAAGACTGTGTGATTTCAGGATGATAGATGATTGACGTAAGGGTAAGGAACCAACAAAGGATGAAAAACCCAATAAGTTGGATGATGACTTCTTAGAGTAAATGATGTACTACTAGGCCATGAGAAGAAATGACACAGTCATAGCCGCAATGAAAAATAACTGAGAAAAGAAAAATAAGAAGATAGCTTGGCTGCAAAGAAATATGGAACTATTGGTGGAGAGAGAGCATGAGTTAAGGGAAAATAGAAGAGTCAAAATATAATAGATCAAGGATTATTTAGTAAAATCTTGGAGTCAGATTAATACGGTACAGCATCGTGCAAGTAGACTATATGTAGCTCTCCTTATACAGATATAAGATGTCTTAAAAACTTTCAAAGGAATATTAAATAGATCAGATGAGGCAAGTGGCCTCATTATTATGGATGGAGCATGGCCTTTTGGTATTTGTCAATAGCAAACTAAGGAGGAGGAAGAGGGACAAGAAAAAGAAGAGAGAAATTAAGAGAAGGAGAAAGAAATGAGGGTAAAGGGCTAGAGGCTGAGGAAGAAGGTAAGGAGATGAATATGAATCCTAAGGATGCATAATCTGGCATTACTAATGATAAAAACTAGGGAGTGATGTATATGTTATGTACACATGCATTTAGTAGCTCAGTTATGGGAGCATCTTGTGTAAATATTAAACTTAGTATATGTTCAACTAATGGTTATCCTAGGCCAAGTCATTTTGTTCCTTCAACCAGGTAGAGAGTTAGCATAGTAAATTTTGAATATGTAAATACCAGTGTAAATAAACTACTAATGGAAAATTTTATTAAATAATATGTCAAGTGAATTGTGCCTTATATATATTGAAAATTTTGAACTCTAGCTTATTGTATATATGTTTGTACAAAAAATAGAAGAAAGAGAAGCCAAAAATTATTTATTAATGTTAAGTACCATATTATGACCTCTGCTGACTTTGTAGGCTAAGAAATATTACAAAAATCTAAGTAAGGATTCAGATAGGGATATGGCCTCACATGCAAGTTCCCAAGTGCACTCCTAAGCTCGATCCGATCATCGAGAGAGATTAGGGGACAGGCTAGCACATGCTTAGAACATTCAAGAAAAACAAGTTTTGAACCTATTCCCAAGGAAAAAGAATCACAGAACCCACCTATTGCCAACTAGCCAATAAAGCCTATATATGCCATGTGGCAACAATTTATGCAATATTGCCAACAATAAGGGTGTGCGAATTAAGCCATAGCCAACAAAGAGTCAATTGAGGATTAGGTGCTAGAATGTGTCCTCTATCTTCAGCCTCTGAAGTTCATGAGAAAGCCTAATGACCATAAGGTAGAAGCATAGGTAGAAGGTCCCAAGAAAATATTTAGCACACTCCACTATCTTGATGAACAAAAGGTTAGGTATGCCTTATTTCTTTTGGAAGGACCTATATGCAATTTATTGAAAATGGTGGACAGAAAGTGGGGACTAGAAGAAACTCCACAGACCTGGGCAAACTATACACATGAGTTTATAGGGAAATTCATACCTCAAGTTGTTAAGAATGCTTGCGAATGGGAATTTATGGATCTAATCGTTATGACTACATTAGTGGGCTAGTATGAAGCTACCTTTAGGAGACTAATCCAATATGCACCTCACATAGTAGGACATGAGAAGTGCTAAATGTACAAATTTGTGGAAAGACTCCGACCATAGATCAGGAGAGCCCTCATTATATGCAACCTACCAAATTATGATCAAGCTATGCACAAAACACTTTAGATAGAGTCAAAACTTAGAGAAATAGAAAAGATAGAGGAGCTGCGCAAGCAATAAAGAGTTCCACCCAGTGGGAATAGTGGTCTAGGCAAAAAAGCATCAAAAACTCTTGCTTAAGATAGCCAACTAATGCTTTTATCCAGCAGGTAAAACCATGCATGGGGAGCAATCCAAAAGCATTGTGGTTTTTTGATGGTAAGAATCATGATGAGAAAAGATGTTAGAAGAAGTAAGGGATAGATACATAGCGTGTGGCAACAACCAACATCTCATCAAGGATTGCCCTAGCCCCCAAGTCTAAAAGCAACTACATTGCGGGCATCTATGAAAACGATGAAGCAAATAACAGGGAGTAGTGGGAAAACTAAGGTTCACACTCGCGTTTGTGCTTTAACTAGAGAGAATGTCCTATATATTGATGACACATCTAAAGGTATGGTCTCCATCCATGGAATTACGAGTAAAATATTGTATGACCTTAATGCTACCCACTTTTTCACATCCATACATTTCATTCCTAAATTTACAACATGAAAGCATGCCATTTTAATTAGAAGTACAAACATAATGAGCAAAATAGGCAACTAACACAGTTATATAGAGCTTGTCCAGCTAAAATTGGGGATAGAAAATATGTAACAAATCTAATAGAAATGCTTCATCTAGAATTATGACTTGGTTTTAGGAATAGATTGATTATACCAACCAGGAGTAAAGATAAACGAAGAATAAATTTGGAGTTTGACATAGGCAACAAGATATTCCACATATATCCCTCTCAAACCCTCTCGTATGAAGATATACCACCACTAAACTATCTGACATATGAAGAAAGGCCAATTCATTCCCTAGATCAAAAAACTCAAGAGCTCTAGAACTGCAAGATCCCCTGAGTATAAATATTGTAGAAAATCATAACATAGAATAGGCAATGCGAAAGTAAAAAGACTATATGCCCCAATGCTATCCTTAAATCTTCCAATTCCTAGTCGAGTATCTGGAGACCAAATTCTTTTAATGGCCAATAATTGCAACACTCTTAAATTTTGAACTATGAGAAAATCCTGAAAATTCTAGAATTCATAAAACAAATAGGATTTAATAGTAAATGATAATAACAATAATACAATATATATAACTTCAACAATCAGAAAAATCACTATTTGTTTTAAAAATATTGCATTTCAAAAGTTCTTAGGATCTTAATTAATTTTTAGAAAGTTGAGGGATTAGAAAATTAATTAAATAGGACCTAATCGCAAAAATATAAAAGGTAAGTGGGCTCAATGTGTGAGTAGAGGAGTTTAAAGGGATAAATTGAAAATTTAAAGGTCAATGTAAGGGATTAGAGAGTTAGAGGACCGAATTGTGAGTTGAGGAAACATTTAGAGGCTAAACTGATTTTCCCAAAGTTCAAAAATATAAAAGAAAGATCCCTCCATTTATCCTAATTCTCACATGCAACCTGCTATCACTCTTCCACTACCCACCTACCAATGGTGCTCACGAACAAGAAAAACAACCAAGCCATTTTCTCCCTCATGATGAAACAATCACAATATTGCCAAAATCAACCTACTTCAACTGATGGAATGCCAAAACAATGTGGCCAAATTGAAGCTCACAATGGAGGTAGTTGACGTGGCTATTTCGGCGACCAAGACCTACAACCAATGGGGGTTTGGTTGGAAATTGATGGGTAAGCTTTTGGTGCAACCAATTTGAGGAAACAACATCAAATCAATAGGGAATTGAAGCAGTAGATAGTGGCAGTGTTGAGGCTATTTTGGCTAAACTAGACAATGAGGTAGCAACAAAATGAGCAATTGGTTGAGGACTTCTCCTTAGCTCATTAGGGTGCACCTGTTGGTGGTGGTAGAGCTCGATTCTAACATTGACGAGCGACGGTAGCTCCAACAACCAAGAAGTAGAACCTCCGAAACAATGATTGGGATGCATATAAACTGGTTTCAGACTATAAATTGACCTCAAACTCGGTCAATTTGGTAAAATTTCACTCAAACAATTAAATATTTCCTTATTCAATTTAAGTAAATTGTTAAGTTGGTTTTCAATGTAAATTTGAGTTAATTGAACTGAATTATGATGTTAGACTAAAATGATTGGATATGATTTAGCTTTAGATTAACATGTGGACCCAGATTCAACAATAAATGACTAATTATTATTTCATTAAATTAATTGATACAACTAAGAAGCCAATTTATGAATTAGCAATGAAAATTTCACTCGTACGGGAAAATATATTCAATTGTTGGATAGAGATTAAATTAATTAATGATGAACTAAAAATATTAATTTTATTATTAGTTATGAAGTGAGATATAGGCCTACAATTGAATAGATGACATAATTAATACTAATTAAGCCAAAACGACACATTAGGATGTCAAAACTGTGAAATGAAAATAAAAATTCACTATTATAATGGAATGTATCAATTGTGGACTAAGAGCATTACTTTGAGTATTAATAATGAAACTAGAATGAGGGCCAAAATTTATAAAACATGTAAATGATATTGTTTGACCCAAGTGGTGTGCTTAGAAAGTCAAAATTATAAATTGAGATAAGAATTGATATTTATAGTTAAGTGCATAAAGTTGAAAATGGATTTGAACCTCAACAATAAAATAGAACTTTTGTTCACTTAAACAAGCTTGTTATCAAGTAAACCTAATATCTAGATTTAGGTGGTTGGAAAGAAGAAAGTTATTACATCTAAATACCTCGATGCATATATTAAAATAAAATGAAAACTCGCATAGTAATAAATGAATATATAGAACTAAAATGTTTCAATAATCATAGTTATTGATAGTAAATGATATTCGATAGAGTCGATAATTATAGTGCATTTTGGTTGAAAATAGGTGAAGAGGACTCAAGCATTTCAAGCCCGTAGAGCATTCATGTCGTGAGGGCATAGAGTACAAGTGAGGTTATAGAGAGAGAGAGAGAGAGAGAGAGAGAGAGAGCCATCCTTCTCCTATATCTATATATAGGAGTGGGATAGTGTGTGGTCACACACTATCCTCAAGAAGGTGATGCCAAGTGTCCATGCCAAGGTAGCCTCTAACTTGCGATTAGTAAATAAGAATATTAATTAAAGCACATGTTTCATCTTATGAAATATCTTAGAACTAAATTCCAACTCCATATTAAATGGACCCTTCATTTAATTATGCTCTCCAAGAAATTAACTCTCCAACTTAATTAAATTAAACACTTTAATTTAATTAATAATAATCTGGCTTAACTCTTAAGTCAAAGTACTTAACTATTTAAGCTACTCAAAATTAATTTAATCCTTAAATTAATCTTGACAAATTGATAATCATGTGACATCAATTAATTAAACCTTAATCAATTAATTTTAATTTAACTCTTAAATTAATTTGATCAATTTAATATTTAAATTGATCAAGCCAAAATGATTACAATTTTGCCTCCTCTAAAACCGCTCAAGAATTTTCTAACTCTTAGAAAATTCTCCTTCCTTCAATAGGTCATGTTATTGGCATTTATGTGTGACCCATTAGGTTATATCATTCATTGGACATGGGCTCACAACTTCTTGTGACTTTTAGAATATCGAATATTCACATTAGTTTAAATTCTTTTAAACTAAGTAACTCAATTCAATTAATCTTATTAATTGAAGAGTATCCAAATCAAGGGTTGATGTCTAACCTCAAGCCCATGGAGCCCAACTAATTGGCCAAAATGAATGCTCTTGAAGAACCATTCTAACATTACACGTACCATACAAATGTTGTCCTTCTATTTCCTACCTCCCGAAAGAAGCCTAAGGTAAGATATTTATTGGCTCCCTAATAGCCTCGATTCTATGCTTCTATTCTTAATGTTCGATTTCCTTTGTGACCTCAGCTTTGGAAACATCTTTCCAAATTGTCACACACCTTGCGCAAGAATTTCTTGGAATCAATCATTATAGAATACATAGGAGATGCACTCGCCCTTCATGAAGATGAGGAGTTAGATTTCATCTTGGATCTCACAAACCTCCTTGCCAAGTAACTCATACCCAATCCCAACCTAAAAGACCCGCTGGATGGTCAAGGAAGGGTTAAAGCATGAGGACCGAACACAATCTTATCATAGATCCTTAGGTCAAAGTACAAATAATGTGCACTAGCGTAAGCAAGAAAGCTTGTCACTACCAACTTACTACTGCAACTATCTAGTAGATTCTCTAGGTGGGTTTTCAGTACCTTATTTTCTAACAAGCACCATTAACATACATCCATAACTCATATTGGATTGCTCATGAAATGAAGTAATATCCAACCCTCGAATTTATGCATCATTAGTGCAAGTCCATCCAGATATTAGATGCTTTATCTCATAAGATCATATAACTTGAAAGATTTAAGATCATGACCATGTAAGACTTATTCTATGATCACCACCCAATGCATGACCAAGTCCCATAGTCCTATGTGATCTAGGGGCTTCATCTAAATGCAAGTGAAGTAAATAAAGAGCATAAGATGAAAATGGCCATATAATGAATATCATCCAATCATGATTGTCTTACAAGAAAATAGTTTACAAGGCCAATCTAACTAACTTGTAGGGCGCTATTCCAACATGGAATCCTATATGTACAACCAAAGGTCTAGTACATTACAAAATACATTCAAGCTTGAGGATCTTGTTCACCATATATACATATTTGAAAGAAATCAAAATAATATAGCAGGGTAAGTCCTAAGGATTTAGTGAGGGAAAAGAAAATGATAGGTTTGAAAGGAAAATTAGCGAGATACAACAATCAATTAACATTTTGGTAACAAGCAAATATTTTCAATACAAGTCAACAAGATATATAGCACGCATGATTCAAGTTCAACAAATTGTTGGTCATTCCAACCTTATTACTCCTAGATCAAATCATAATTTCTAGTACCGGGCAGTAGTACAATATATATAGAATTTTCTTATCCCTCCATCGCTCGAGCATACAACTTGACATATAATAACTTATTGTATGGCATGGTCGACCATATGCCAAATCTTGTGACTCATAGTTTTCTACCTTTAGTTACCTGTAAGTTAAGATTGTAAGTGGATTATAGCAATGCGTTTCACCCAGCCGTCTTCCAGACCTAGTCCCTAGGCCCAAATCCCCTTGCGGCATCTCTCCTAATGAAATCTGTTCATGGCATCTCATGGGTTAGTAACCGCCCAGGTCATCCCATAGATTAATATCCGCCCATGTATTCCCATGGGTTAGTATAATATAACGCCAATATATAAGAATTAACCTTTAAAGCAAAAAGCATGAGTATAACCAAGTAAAGTCTAGAAAAGGTCTACTACTGAAATCTTGAGGTGCTAATGGGGACAAACTCAAGAGAGGTCCCCACAAGACATGCTCTATCAACTAGTCTGACCCTTTGCTCTGCCCGGCACATATTTTATAGTACTGGCTAAATAAGATATTTCAAAGAATCAAGAATACAACAAGCTACAAGTTTTGAACAATTAGTATACACAATATACTGGCTGACAAGACTATTTTGAGTTACCAAATGATTCAACAAGTAATACAGGGTCAACTGAAAAGGTTATGGGGTACAAGGGACAGAAATCAATTGATATAATTAGAGTTTTAGATTCTAGAACAGAAATAAGTAATAACCCTCACATGAGTGTATGAGTCAACTAACAAATAACGAGCAAGAACTCAAGTAATTACAGATTTCAACAAACACTAGCAAGTATAGTATAAGCACATTTAACCATCACAGGGATTTATCACAATAACAAAAGTATGAGAAAGTGCTAGATTGGCATATCCTCATAGTAGTTCAACAAATATTGAATAGCTATAATCAAATCAAATACTAAAGTGGTGGAACCTCACTTTCGTAGTCTCAGAAAACATAATCACAACTTACTGATCCACGGGACCCATTTCTGCGTCACCTAATTCAAAAGAATAAGTCCACAGTTAAGATCGACATTCGATCCGAATAATCATAATTATACAGACAACAGCCTAGAATTAATACTTAATTGACTAAATCGATAGCTTTGATAAATACACACTAATAACTCCAATCTCATTAAAGAAATATAATTAGGTCCTTAACTTCAAAATAACCTTGCTACAATATCTGAGATCATCAATAATAGTTTGATTATTCTCAATACTCCAATTGTTGCTACTTAGGTCTCAAATCCTTAAAATTAGGGTTTTCTCTACCAATTAGCTCTTTTAATACATAGTTATAATATAAAACTACAAATTTGAGTCCACTCAATTATACAATCATACATGCATGATCCAAATCTTAATTCTATATCATCTCAATCAACCTAATTATCGCCACTTAAGTTCCATATTCATAAAACGAGGGTTTCTCCACCTAATTAACCCAATTCGTCTTGCCTTTAATGCCAAAGTCCACACACCAATTGACAATCCTTTTCTATCACTTTAGCTAGAAAAGTCAAGGAGAAAGAGAGCTAGTAGGAGGTTGAAAATGTTGAGGAGGGAGTAAAGCTTCAACTCATGAGAAAATCACTTTCGGAGGGAATTTTGCATCTAATTTTTAGATGCACAAAACTGTGTGAATCTCTTAGTGCTAGATGCCCCCTCCTCCATGTCTATATATACAATGGAGATAGTGTGGCGTCACACCCTCCTCAAGTTAGGGGTAGCACCTATGCATGCCAACTTGCATGCATCTTGCAAGTAGCATGTTAATTTGTGTTGAATTTGAATTTAATTTGGAATCTACATTTTATCTCACGAAATGTCTACCTAGTTAAATTCTAATGCAGCACCAAATGAATATTTCATTTGAATTATCCCCCTAAAAATAATTCTTCATTTTAATTAAATTAAATACTCTAATTTAATTAAATTTTGACTTAACCTTTAAGTCAACTAATTTAACTCTTTAAACTAGGCTCTTAACTTAACACCTTAAGTTAACTTGACTAGTTGATAGTCATGAGGTACCAAATTAAATTAACACTTAATTTAATTGGTCCTAATTTAACTCCTTAAATTAATTAGATTAATTTAACAATTAAATTGATCAAGCCGAGATGACTAAAAATTGTGTCAATCAATTCCCTCAATTTCGACCACCTTAGAATTCTTCTAACACATAGAAAATTCCCCTTAATATGTAGGATTGCCTATTGGCCTTTGTGTGTGACCCATTAGGTTCTACTTCTTGTTGGACATGGGCTCACAACCTTTGTAACTTTGGAATATCATATATTCACGTTAGTTTAAACTCCTTTAAACTAACCAACTCAATTTAATTAATTTTTATTAATTGAACAGTACCCAATCTCCATAGTCGATGTCCAAACTCATGTCTATAGAGCAAAACAATTGGCCAAATGATACTTTTGGTAAACCATTCTAGCTCCACCCATACTATGCAAATACGGTCTTTCGGTCTCCTATCTCCATGAAAAGGTCTAGGGCAAGATATTCATCAACTTCCTAATAACCTTGATACTATGCATTTATTCTTAATGTTAGATTCCAATTTGTGCATTATCTTTGGGAAACCCCTTTTGCAAATTGTCACACTGCCTTGGCCAAGGACTCATTGGAATCAATCATCATAGAACGCATAAGAGATGCACTCACCCTTTACAAAAATATGGATTCAGATCCCTTTTTGGATCTCATAAACCTCAATATCTAAGTAGCTCAAGCCCAATCACCACCGAAATGCCCGCTAGGTATCTAAAGTGGAGATAAAGCATGAGGACCTAAACATAAGGTTACAATAGATCCTCAGGTCAAAGGACTACTTATATGCAATAGCGTAAGCTAGAGAACTAGTTACTACTGATTTACATCTAGTAGATTCTCCGGGTAGGTCTCTAGTGCCTTATTCTCTAATAAACACCCACTAATATGCACATATATCACATACAGTTTGCTTATGGAACGAAGCAACATCTAACCTTTGGATTATGCATCGTTAGTGCAAGTCTATCTGAATTTTAGATGTCCTGTCTCATAGATTTTATGACTTAGTATTTATAAGATCACGATTGTGTAACACTTATTCCATGATCACCACCCAGTGCATGACCAAGTCCCATAGTCTTGTGTGATCTAAAGGCTTCAACCATATGCCAGTGAAGTTATATAAACATATGATAAAGATAGCCATTTTTAAGAACATCATTCAATCAAGATCACAAGTGAAATAGTTTACATGCCAATTGTATTAGTTTGAGGGGCACTATTATAACAATGTCCCATTTGCCCTAAAGCCAATTCTGCATAATCTTAAGACCCATCTTCAAATCTTCAAAAAAATGTTCTTTAAAGACCTTTTGCAATTGGGGTTATGACAATAATTTTGCTATATTCTCTTTTGAGGTAACTGTATCCACTCAGTTATCACTTCTATAAATTAATATCTCATATCAAATGATATCACTTTTACTATATTTTGATTACTAATAAGATCTTGGCTTAAGTCCTGAGCTATCTTCTCAAGATAACAATGGGCTCATGCACACTTGGCATTATAACCAACTCTTGGATGAGGTTTCTATCCACACATCTTTCTTTGTGGTTCAAAAAAAACACAAATTATTTCACCTTAGTGGTGAACTCGGCCGTCGTGTTTAGTTTAGATCTCTTCCAACTTACTACACCGCCATTAAAGTAAAATATAAATCCAAAAATGAATTTTAGGTCATCTACTTCAAATTGAAAACTTGAATCAAAAAACCCCTTGGGTTTCAATTCTCCATTATCGTATACTAAAAATAATTCCTTAATACTTCTTAAGTACTAAAGAATCATTTTCACAGCCATCCAGTGACTCTCGCTGAGGTTGGATTGGAACTTGCTCATAATACTTAGAGCATGTGCCACATCCAGTCTTATACATTGAACTACATATATTATGCTCCCTATAGCAGATGCATAAGGTATCTAGGATATTTTTTATCTCTCTGCCTCAATCTTCGGGGCCATAGATTTAGAGAGACAAATACCATGTCCCATAGGAATGAATCCCTTCTTGGATTCTTCCACACTAAACTATTTTAGTATTCAGTCATTGCACATAGTTTGGGATAGCCCCAGTATCGTCTTTGATCTATCTTTATAAATACTTATTCCCAACATATATAATGCTTTTCCAAAATTCTTCATGGAGAATTAAGTAGATAACCATGCTTTAGTACACTCTAACATGCCTATCTCATTCCCATTGAGAATGATGTCATCGACATAAAGCACAATAAACTATATGCTAATTCTATTAGCCCTTTGTACACATAAGGTCCATACACATTTTTGAAAAAGCCAAATAATTTGACTTTCTAATTAGTATGTTCCAAGTTCGGATGCCCATTTGAGTCCATAAATGGATCTCTAGAGTTAGCAAGCCATTTGCTCACTTTTCTTTGATATATAAACCTTACAGTTGCTCTATATAAATTTCTTCCTTCAATGTTGCCATCCATTTTCCATATCTCATATTTATATTATGTGGCTATAGTAAGTAGAATCTGAATGAACTTAGGCATTGCAACTGGTGTAAAGGTTCCCTCAAAATTAATACTGGGCCTTTGAGTGTAACCTTTTGCCACTAGTCATGCCTTAAAGATCTAAACTCTCCATTGACTCCTAGCTTTTGCTTATAAATCCACTTGCAACTAATAGAAATGATTCCCTTCAATGAATCTACCAAAGTCCATACTTTGTTGGAGTACATGGAGTCCATTTCAGATCTCATGGCATCAAGCCAACGTCCTGAGTCTATATCTAACATAGCTTCCTCATAGGTCTTCAAATCTATATCCGATTGGACTGTCTCATGAAAAAATTTGAACCTTTTGAGTTGCTTATTGATTCAATCCAACCTTCTCAAGAGTTGTGTGTAAGGCTCTTTGATGCTCATTTTATTTCTATTGCTTGAACTTCATCAAGTTCAACAACGCTTTTTCTATCTAATAGAAATTTTCATTTTAAAAAAGTGGCATTCCTCAAGACAAACACCTTTTGTTCTAAGGAATCATAGAAGTAATAACCTATAGACTCTCTATGATATCCTACAAACTTGCACAAGAAGGATCAACTATCCAACTTGTCTCCTATTTACCTCTTCATGTATGCAGGAGACCCCCAAACCTTTAAGAAATGGTAAGGTGGTGCTTTGCCATACTATATCCCATGTGGAGTCTTTGGCATGGCCTTTGAGGGTACTATATTAAGTAGCCTTGCAGTTGTTTCTAAAGCATATCGCCAAAAGGATATAAGCACATTAGAAAAGCTCATCATGTAACGTTCCATGTCCAACAAGGTATGGTTTCTCCTCTTGGCTACTCCATGGTGTTAGGGTCTGCTTGGTGAAGTCCATTAAGTGAGAACCATTCTCTTTTAGATAATCCAAGAATTTGGGACTTAAGTATTCTCATCCTCGATTTAAATGAAGAGTTTTATTACAAAGTCTTTTTTGCTTTTTTACTCTACACCTTTACACTTTTGAACCTTTCAAAGGCTTTGGACTTGTACTTCATAAGATGCACATGTCTAAACCAAGTGTGATCATCAGTGAGGTGATGAAATAAGAATAGCCTTCTTGTGCATTAACTCTTAGTGGACCACACACATTCATATAAATCAAACCCAAAGGACTTGTGCTTTGCTTCAATTGTCCTACAAAAGGAGCCTTGTTCATTTTTTCTCTTCAAACAAGACTCACAAGTTGGAAGTTCCTCAATGCCACTAACATTTAATACTTTGAAAGCTTCTATCTTGTTCATCCTACATTTAGAGATATGCCCAAGTCTTGTATGTCATAGAATGGTATTTTCTTGAATATCTAATTATCACATACTTGATTGAATGTGCATTAGTGATGGTTGTGATATGGGATAACCCAGTAGGCCCAACAGGCCCAACATTGAATGCCCAGTAGGCTGAACATCAAATGCGACAGCCCAAGAGGCCCAACGGTACGTCTGTTTGGTCGATCGGTATCGACCTCACTTGATAAGGTCTGTGGTCGACCTATATTGACCTCAGGACCACTCCAAAAGTTTGAATATTCAAGTCTGGTCAACATGTATCGACCTGAAGACCCACTCTAGCATTAACCCAGATCCCTACTGTGTTTATTAGTCTGATAGGTTGTATGCCCCCACATTAATAACACGTAACGATCGATACAACTGCTCCCACCAACTCTGATAACTCTGACAATCCTGCCAACAACTTTAGCAGAGACACGCCTCCATTGGCATTGCTTATCCTGAAAAATAGAAGATTTAGCCTCCTAGCACAGTACCTGGATCTGAACATGGAGTGACCTTTAACCCCCTGGCCAAGGCAAAAGTCAATACACCTGATAAGGGTACTTGGTTCAAATCACACCTATAGAAAGCTACAAATACTTCAGGCTCATCTACGCTTAAAGTAATGCCCCATACACTACAAGCCTTACATTCTTTATATTCTGTTTAATCTCTTTATCTCGATCAGAACTAACTTGAGCATCGGAGTGCCTTAGCCGGGGGCACCTCGACTAGTTTAATGTGTGTTGTGGTTGCAGATTTCAAGCCCCAAGTTATACACAATCCTGAGTACTCGACCTCTCTGATCGAATTACCAGTAACACAACTCTCATTTTCTCTATACGTAACTTTCAGCAGCATCATTTGAGAATTCAAAAATGTATTATTCTTTGTTAAGTGTACCATGAGCTATTAAAGAACTAATTTCTTTAATGCCTTCAATCTCTCATTTAATATAGAAGGATCAAATCCTTCACTATCCAAATGAGAGTTGAAATATTGTTCTCAATGATATATGGTACATAATAACAAGGATTTAATGCAGTTATGAAATTCCTTAAGTCAACTTATTATACGCCAGTAGCCAAGGCCGCAACTCTTGCTCCTTTACCAAGGCAATGGATCACATCCACATCACTTCATTTTATTCTTCTTTCTATTCCTTGTAACAAATTACAAAGATAAGAACCACATGTGATATCATATATCCATGAGAAAGAAAATATCCTTAAATACACTTCAATAAAGTACATACCCTTCTTAAGGGTGCCAAGGTATTTCTTGCAATGCCGCTTCTAATGGCCTATCTTGCCAAAGTAGAAACAAATAACATTAACTTTATCCTATATAATTTTCTTGATTCCTTCATATGGCTTTAATAGTTGCTTTCCCTTAGAGAAAGAACTTTTCATCCTTTTATCTCCTTTTCTAACACCTCTATGGCCCATAGACTTTAGAAGAGGAAACAAACATTAATGGTATGCCCTTATCATAATGGGATGTGAGCATCAAATCCTCACAGAGATCATTGTCCAACACTATTTCAAAGTTGAAAAGCTTCTTTACACCTAATCATCTTTAGGCCATAGTCAATGATTTCACATCCATCCTAACTTGAAAAATCTCTTTTGATAATATGAACTTCTCATACCTTATTTTCTTTACAACTCTTGCAAACTTAAACCAAGGAACTATTCATATGTCTTTGAGATTTTTGAAGTTTGTAAATGAGACAATAGGGAAGGACAATCCTTAACCTAATTCGTGAACTTTTCATGTGACTCTTGATCTATATTAATCCCATAGGATGATGAGCACTACAATATATGATACTTATCCATTTCTCAGAATCTAGAATGATTTTGAGGTTTAGTTAAACATAGAAGTTTAACTCGATTAGTTTGTTAATTTTCAAAATAATGTTGAATGGATTTTAGCCATTCTTGAGATTATGCAAATCATCAAAGGCATAAAAGAGAACATAAGCATGTGATTGAATATTGATATTATGAAAACATATTTATGGTCTTTTAAAAATGTTTTTCTCCTACTATTTTATCAAATCCTTCACCCCCTAAATGAATTTGGGAAATCATATTTCCTAGTAAAAATCAAGACTACAAAGACTTGTAACTGGACCCTCATGACCGAGTGCCATCCACAAACAATCTAAGGATAAGCAACATTTGCTAATTGCGTCACATGTAACTCTTGATATATTTTGTCTCATTCTTCATGTAGACCTGCGACTCATGCAACATCTTCATTACTAAGTGTTAAGTCAAACCTACCAATCAAGCTTTAATTCAAAACCACTGCACAACATCCCTTATGACCAAGTGCCAATGTGCAAAAAGCCTTAATCAAGTGTGCATCATATGTTAAGTATATGCTCACAGCTTTCCTCCTAAGTATAACCCCCATGATCAAGTACCTTCACACAAATTTGGTAGCGTCATCATGGCATATACTATAGGTAGAAGGCATGGATTAATTAAAACTCCTTTTAATTTATATCCATCTTGACTTAATAGTTGAAAACACTTAGACATTCTAAGTAAGGGAATTTTTATACTTGCTTGCCAAGATCTCACCAATTTTATCTTTTTATTTAGATTTTCTATATCATAATCCATGTGTCACATACATCAATAGGATATGAAAAACATAAATAAGTAAATGCTCCTAACATGCTCCTAAGGTGGGATAACCATGATCCTAACCAAGTGATACACTTAGAGCCATAGGTGCATCACTTAGTTGATTTTAAGTTGGTTGATTAAACTAAGCTATACATGAGTGTATCCCATACATTCATAGGTCTTCAAGCCTCTGTGGATCTTCTTTGCTCCTTCAAATTTTACAAGAGAAAGAAAACCTCACTCCTAGTGATTCTACTCTCATAACTTTTACAAAATAGAACAAATGCAAGTCCTATTTAATACAACCTATTTCAACAACTTGAAATAAATAAAATCAACATTAAAGGCTCATGATTATCCCCATTCATTCAACACTTAAATGAACAATAAATAAATCAAGAATTGATATTTAATTCCAACAATTAAATGGTTATCATATAAACAATTAATTAGTCAAGCAAAAACAAGCATCACATGTATGCATCCTATTTTTGCCACTATTGGAGATTAACTTTAACAAGATTTAAGATAGCATTAATATGCTAAACATAGTTTTGAGAGCTTGCACAACACTTATGTATCTATTATGTATAAAATAATGCACTTTTGGTCACAAAAAGGAGCCAAAATTAAGCCAAAAAAACTGTCTGGACTAAGACCATGCCACTACCCGCCCATGCTAGGCATGCTACCACACAGTAGGTGCGCACATAGTGCACCCGCTGTTGGCTAGCACCTGCCTAGGCTAGGTAGTGTGCTCGGTCACTTGGCCTTGGCAAATTCAGCTCTATTTTGCTCAACTTTTGTGCACCGTACTTTTAGAACAACTTCTAAACATCATTTCCACACAATATAGATGTAATTTTTGATTTGAAAAAATTTATAAATCTAAAAAAACAAGAGCTCAAACATGCTTTAAAAATCAAATTAAAGTGAGAATCACATTCTGCCAAAAATCTCCAATAATATCTAATTCAATTAGATCCAAAAATGACCAAAATAAATTAAAGCCAAATAAACATGCTATATCAACATATAACATAATCTAATGCTAAATCAATAGTTAACATTAGCTAATCATGAATTAAATTACACTAACATATGAATTAATAATTAAAACACATATTAGCATAATTTCTATTCATCATCAAAGAAGCCATAAGCATCATCATCAAAACACTCCAATCTATGATTTAGATCAAGTGTTTGAAAATCTAGATCAATTCATCACATAAATTAATCAAATAAAAATCCAAAATATAGCATGAAATTAAGCTCCGATACCACATGAAAGAGGTATAATGCTAAGGATCCAATTTAAAACATTTAAAAACTAATATCTAACTTAGATTACACCAATCTAAGGATCTAAATCATGCCTATATAATGGATTAAGGTTAGTTGTTAGCTTTCAAGCAAAATCCAACCAAAAACTTAAAGTACAGCTTCCTTTCCCCAAGGCAGACTGTTTCTAGCATAGCGGAATGTGATAACTTTTCATTAGGCAAATCACCTCAACTTCAAGCCAAATCTAGACCAAAATTTCACCAACTAGATGGATAACATCCAGTAAAAAATCTAGAACTAAAATCCTTTAGCAAGACTCAAACAAAATCTAGAAACACACTACTCGAATAGAGGATCACCAAAGCAAGCAATCTAAAATTTGTCTTGCCTCTATTGCCAAAGTCCACACTCCAATTAAAAATCCTTTCATCCTCAATTTAGCTGGAGAAATCAAGGAGAAAGAGAGCTGGTAGGAGGCCGAAAATGGTGAGGGAGTTAAAAAAAGAGAGTGAAGCCTCATCGCATGAGAGAATCACTTTTTGTAAGGAATTCTGGAAATAACTTTTAGATGCACAAAATGTATGAATATCTTAGTGCTACCTACCCCCTCCTCCATGTCTATATATAGAATGGAGATGGTGTGATGCCAAGGTGGCATCACATCCTCCTTAAGGTGGCGGTGCCACCTAAGTATGCCAACATGCTTGCATCTTGCAAGTAATATTTTAATTTGTGTTAAATTTGAATTTAATTTAGAATCTACATTTCATCTCATTAAATGTCTACCTAATTAAATTCTAATTCAGCACCAAACGACCACTTCATTTGAATTCTCCCTCCAAAATTAATTCTTCATTTTAATCAAATTAAACACTTTTTTTAATTAAACTTTAACTTAACCTTTAAGTCAACTAGCTTAACTTTTTAAGCTAGATCTTGTTAACTTAACACCTTAAGTTAACTTGATCAATTGATAGTTATGAGGCATCAAATTAAATTAACACTTAATTTAATTGATCGTAATTTAATTCTTTAAATTAATTAGATTAATTTAACAATTAAATTGATCAAGTCAAGATGACTAAAAATTGTGTCAACTAATTTCCTCAATTTTCAACCCCCTTGGAATTCTTCTAACACTCAAAAAATTCCCCTCAATATGTAGGATTGTTGATTGGCTTTTGTGTATGACCCATTAGGTTCTCTTCTCATTGGACATAAGCTCACAACATTTGTGACTTTAGAATATCATATATTTACATTAGTTTAAACTCCTTTAAACTAACCGACTCAATTTAATTAATCTCTATTAATTGAAGAGTACTCAATCTCCATGGTCAATGTCCAAACTCATGCCTATGGAGCCCAACAATTGGTTGAATAATGCTTTTTGTGAACCATTCTAGCTCAACGCATACTATGCAAATATGATCCTTTCGTCTCCTATCTCCATAAAAGAGGCCCAGGGTAAGATATTTATCAACTCCCTAATAGCCTCAATACTATGCATCCATTCTTAATGTTAGATTTAAATTTGTGACATCATCTTTGGGAACTAGCTATGCACTAGTTATTTACTCAATTCTTATCAGTATGTGTATACATTTGTTATTCATTTATTTATTTGAAATAGGTATGGTTGAGGCAATGTATGCACTTGTTACTCATCATCTAGGCAAGAAGAAGATAATAAAAAATATTGATATAAATCGATAAACTTTTTTGACCTCTTTAATGATGCCAAAGATGCACATCATATAGGTAAGTCCTTTTTGACAATTAGTTGTAGTGTAAGTGGAAATCATGATATGATTCCAGTGTTAGATGATCAAGATATATTAAATATGTTTTCTAGGAATATGAGTTCAAAACGAATTAAGATTTTTGTTGACTATGTTGATAATGGCCTTCAGGAGGCTGAGAAGGTTGGTGAGGAAGGTGAGATTGAGGCTAAGAAGAGTAAAGAAAGCAAGATTGAGACTGAGGTTGTGGAGGTAGGTGAGGGTAGTAATGATGAAAATGACAATAAGGAGAGAAAGAAAGATCAAGTTGGTGAAAGAGATGAGAATGATAGTAAGGAAAGAGAGATGAGGGTAAGGGAGTTGAGGATAATAGTGATGATAGAAAAGGAGATGAGAGAATTGAGAATAAAAATGAGGAAGCAGAGAAGAATAAGAGAGGCAAGGATAAGGGTTATGGTAAAGAAGGTTAAGGTGAGGAGAACACTAGGCCTAAGTTTAGAATTGGAGATGATAGTAGCTTTGAGTCATTATTCATGCCAAATTATGAGGATAAAGATAATGATTCCATAAGTTTAGTATCAAAAAGTAGTGATAGTGATGAGCTTTCTGGCTATAGTTTAGACGACCTTTGTGAAACTCATCATCCAAGTGACAATAAGTATGTAGAGGATCCCATGAAAGGTGATTTGAATAGAAATGTTGTACAATTTTCTAGTCAGCCTAGTGAGAAAATTATTTTACAAAAGGGAATTGTCTTCATTAATGTAAATGCTTTTGGGGACACTTTGAGAGATTCTGTTATTCAAAAGGGTTTTTAGATAGCAAGAGTAAAAAATGAACCATCTAAGGTTACTGTCATTATGCTACAAAAATTATCCTTGGATGATACATGTATCATTATTGAGTGATGATGTGACTTTTCAAATTAAAACATACCAAAGCACACACACATATCTAAGGGCTGACAATACTAAGAAAACTAATGCTAAGTAGATAGCTTCAAAATTTGTTTCTATTTTGAGAGATAACACCAGGATGAAGACTAAAGGGATTAGGACTGAAATGCAAACGTTTTGAGTGAATCTTCCATAAATGTAGATTTATAGGGTAAAGAAGAAAGCTTTTGAGGAGATAAAGGGCAGTTATTCTAAGTCCTATGCCCTTTTACCATCATACTGTAAGATGTTGTGCTTAAAAAATATGGGAAGTGTAGTTAGGTTGCAATGTGATCTTCATGAAGATGAAGATGGAGTCTCCTTTATCATACCAGTTTCACCTTTATTCAAAAAAATATTCATTGGCATAATTGCCTTAAAAAATAGCTTCATGCAAGGCTATGACCCATTCTTAAGCTTTGATGGATGCCACCTTAAAGCTCTATTTGGTGGTTTCTTGATGGCTACCATTAGTTTGGATGGTAACAATAGATTGTTCTTAGTAGCATTTGCTATGGCTAAAACGTAATGTAAGGAAAACTGGATATTTTTCTTTGAACATTTGTCATCTATGCTTGGAGGATTCTTACATGATTTACCATGGACATTCATGAGTGGCAGACAAGAGGTATGAAATTTAATAATTTATTTTTGATATACTTAATTTCATTGTTTCATGTTCTTATTTGAATTATTTTTCTTATGAAGCAGTCATTGTGGTATGCAGTGTAGGTTAGGAAAATCTTTGTATTTTGAAAAACTATTTGATGCTTCATACATACAAATTGTGCTTACTATATACATCTAATAGGGTATATTTGCTATGTCAATAATATGTTAGGGGATAAAATGTAATGCATGGCATGTTGAAGTCTCTAAAAGTAAACCTTATGCACTTCATTTTGTATACTGTATAGTAAGGTTTGAAGAATAATATATAGAACTAATATTGTAAACTCTTCCCTTGTAAGGGCAAGTTAAGACAATAGATGAGCTTGTCCCTCATCAAAAAAAGTTGTGCAAGGCATATATATGTCAATTTCAAAAGCTAATATATGGGTGTTACTTTAAAAAGGTACTTTTGGCGAGCTACCAAATTATATAATGCAACAGGCTTCAACTTTACAATGTATAAGTTGAAAGAAATAAAGCCTATTTCATATAACTGGCTCTTGAAAATATCCTTTGAGCAGTGGTCTAGATATACCTTTGATATTAGAATTAAGAATGATTAGGTAACCAACAACATTTCATAATCCTTTAATCATTAGGTTAGTGATCTTAAGGCAAAACCTATTGTTACTTTGTTAGATGGGTTGAGGGCAAAACTTATGAGCAGACTCAATAAGAGGTATGAAAAGCGATTAAGCTAAAGGGATGAAAGAGTTCCTAATGCTATCAAAATATTGAATGAGGTTATTGATGAGTCCAAAAGATATACTTTGCTTTGGACGGGGTAATGGGAGTATGAAGTGGGAGATTAGTGGCATACCCTGCAAGCATGTTGCACTTGCCACAACTTCTAGGAGAGAAATGATAGAGAATTATGTTGATGCTAAGTTTTCAAAGGAGAAATACATTAAAGCGTATTGATATATAATTTATCCCATCACTAACCCTAGCTTTTGGCCTAAAGAAATGGATGTCACCCCCAAAGACCTACAACCCCCTTTGGAAAAAAGGCTGCCAAGAATACCAAAGATAAGTAGAAGGAAAGAGTTAGGTGAATCAGTTGTTGTGAAGAGGTCAAGCATTTTGAGATACAGGAAATGTAGTGGACAAGGTCATAATACTAGGACCTACAAAGTGCAATCACAAAATGTTTCTCAAAGTTTGAGCAAGAATGAGATGAGTTTATTTATATGTATTTAATTCTATCTATATTTTATCAAGAATAATAATATAGATAATTATCTATAATTATTTGATTTATTGTTGCTCTATTTGATGTTTCTGGTTAGTGAAAGAGTGAAGAGGGGAACCAGCTAAAGTAAAAGGGAGGGGAAGAGGAAGTAAAAGCCATAGCATGAGTGAGGTAGCAAATTTCAATTTTATTTTTCACATTTTTCCTAATTCAAAGTTAAATTTTACACAAGGCATCCAATTAAAACTTTCACAGGTTAATCAACCTAGTGAACTTGAGCCAGTTTTAGATATTTCTCAAAGGGGTAGGGTGAAAGGAAAGGCAAGGAATGAAAGGAAAGGCAAGACACAGAGGTAAAATACTATTAAAAATAGCCCAAAAAGGGAAATGAGGAGTAAGAGAAGAGATGCAATTTGGCAAAACATTTTATTAGTTTCAAACATATTTGCATTGCTCTCATTATATATTTCTTTCATGCTTTGACTTTAATTTTTTTCAACAAATAAGCAAGACTACAGATAAACATGCTGCTGTTGAACCTAAAGTTAAGGCTGAAAAAGGTGTTAAATCTACCAACTATGTTTCTGAACCTACTGAGGTGTTTCCTAAACTTGTTGACAATGTTCCTAAACTTGTTGCTACATCAAAAGTTGGTGAAGAAGTTGTTGGCCTTATTCCTACAGTTGCTAAAGAAGTTTTTGAATCTATTCCTGAAGTTGTTGAACCTGTTGAAGGTATTACATCACAAGCACAACAACCTATAGCTAACTTGGTGCCCGAAATAGCATCTCAAACTCCTATGCCAACTAAGAAACAGTGAAGACCAAAAAAGGTTGCTTTTGTGTCACCCCTATAGTGTAAAAGAAGAAGAAAACAAATGAGGGAACAAGAAAGAGCAACAACACCTCTAAGACTTCTCTAGTTACTCCTTCTATACCTTTCAACACTGCTCCACCCTTCAACACTGCTCCAACTACAACTTTTTCACCCTCACAGGCTCCTCAAACTACACATGTTGTACCCTCACTAGCTCCTCCAACTGCACATGTTGCACTATCAAGCACCCTTGCAAATGATGACCGAGTATGAAGGCCCTCAAATGTGAAGCAACTCATTTCTGAACAAATATAACTACCTTAACTTTTATTTTGTTATCTACTGTTTTGATGGATGGATGGATTGATGGATTTGGGATGGTTATTGGATGGTTTTTGGAGATTATGTAGATAATATTTGGATGGATATCGGTTGGATATATGTAAATTTTTTCAAAAGAATATTAAGTGGAATTTTGGATTGTTTTTGGAGAGATTGGATTATTAATGCTTTGAATTGAAAGGTGGAACAAATTCTATATGCTATCTTTATGTGACTAATGAAAGCATGATTCTTGGTTGGAATAGTTGGTTTTACTCGGTGATATTGTGCAATGCATAACATTACAATTGGAATGAAAATGCATACTTAACTCATTAATTTTTTAAAACAAATTTACATTACAATTCCATACTAATTCACTAGCATTTTGATAATTTGTCCTACCAAGAACAAGCTTAAAAGTAAAATATTAACTACAACAACCTTATACAATAGATTTTCATTCTTCAAGCCTACATGATTAGTAAGTTTCCTTTGCACCAAACCAATGGCTTCAAAATTTTCATAAACTCCTCCTGTAACATCACCATAGCCTTGAATTGAATCTTCTTCAGTAGATAAACGCCAATGTGAGAAACCATGCTCCCCATAACAATAAAAAAGTCTTCCCAGATTATTTCTAGTCTCGGACACCATTATTGATGTCATCCTCCCCCAATTTTGCCTTCTACACTTATCTTTTTTGTATTTCAATGCCCCCTATTTACTAGATGATGTGTTCCATAAAGAATCCTTATTATTTTGGGCAAACAATCAATGGAATATGTGTATATATATAGAAAAGAGCACAAACTGCTATAATTGGCTATGCTATTTTCTTCTCTATTTTATTACAATAAAGTCCCCAAACAAAAAAATGATAACAAATAAACCCAACTAAGATTCAAAAATCATACAATACCACCCCTGAGGGTATTTTTGTCCACTAAAAAAGTCAAATCAGGTCAAAATGCTATCAATTAGCCTAAAGGCATTCTTGGAATTTTATCCAAATGTTTTAATGATTTTTGATAAAACCCCAACGACAACTAATGGCTAGGCTGAAATGTTAGACAGCAATTAAATTCAGGGGGTATTTGTAATTTTCAAAACAACCAAAGTTTTTTGCAATTACGCCAAACCTAAGGGGGCATGGATTAATTGACCCTATTTGTTAATTGTGAATCTCATCTTGTTTACACTTGTGTTACTTGCTTTGCAACCATCTCGATGCCCGGAGCCTTTTATCGAGTTCTAATAAAGTCTTGTCCCCTATATTCCTCAAACTTGCAAGTTGGTTCCATGAATAATTTATTAATTTTTTAAATTATCATTGACATGATCTTACCCATCAATTGTTTTGTTGTTTTCTTATTTTGCTATTTTGAATTGTTATTGAGGCGATCCTTCTAATTGATTATTTCATTATTTTCTTATTTAGATATTTTTGAACTATTACTGAGATGGCCTTGCTGACCAATTATTTTACTATTTTCCTAAATTTCTTACTTTAAACTCATTGTGTTCAACTATGTTCTATAGTGTTATCGTTGTTTGTGTTCTAAATCTACTATTAGAAAATTGACCATTTATCAATGCCCATTGGGGACGACATTTGGAAAAATTGGGCTTAATGCTAGGACCAAAAAGATAACCAAGCAAAATAGACTGACAGTGGCTGGTCTCTCGGCTAGAACCCACTGAGATCTTAACTCGCATGTAGTTGGAGATAGCTATTTGCAAGCACCGAATCAGTATGTGATCGGCCATGCCATACCGATCGACCATCGGAGTTGATCACTTGGGATTTAGAGGGATAGGGGATTTGTTCCATACTGATCTATGGGTGTCACAAGGCTAAAGATGGACCAATAGCCTTACTATTTTTATAACTGTATTTCTTACCTACTGTTTATCAGTTATGGTTGATCCATTCTGAACTTTTGTTATTCAGATCACTCTATATCGGTTCACATTGGCGATAATTGGCCTCATGCAAATAGTTTTATGAGTAACCTACTTCTTTGAATTTTTTAAAATCACCATGGCTTGCTTTTTCATTTTTGATATATTTACATGTGAATTGATTGTTACTTTACCTCACTAATTCAATAGGACCTACACCTCTTGCAAAATTCTTGATTCTTTTTCCCAAATAGGAACTAAAAAGCAACTAACATAATGTTCGTGGATATAACTAGTGTATATAACTTTGTATAGCAGGTAGTTAGTGGTATCTAAATTTATGCTTCGTTAGGTGGCATAGACACTGAGTTTGAATTTGATCTATCTTCATGTAAGTTTGAAATTTGCTACTTTTGTTGTTTATATAATACAAGTATTAGTTTACGGTTTGGAAAATCGCATGTGTAATAGTGACTTTTGTGGAATGTTATATAGCAGCATATACAGTTAAGTTGGAATAAGTAGTGCTTGAATTGTCATGGAATTATTTAAATTGTATACTTGGGGAGTATACTTTGTTTTGAAATTTTGTGAATAAGATTGGAGTAAAACATTGACCCAAAGTAGATAACTCCCAGGCGAGGTGCTACACAACCACAACCTTAGAGGAACTACTAGTACTAACCTTAAATTAGGCCTCAGAAGAAGGTTTTTAAACAATAAGGATTAGGAATTTGATCTCTTCTCTTGCTCATTAAGAATAGTAATGTCTTCATCAACAACCTTAGGTATGGTTAGAGGTCTCGTCCAACGTAAGCTCAACTTTAAATTCATCAAACTCCATGTACAACACCTGTAATTGGTAGATAACCATTTCACATCCAGACTTCTAGTTGTTGGCTCCTATAATACAACGAGTTTCCTTGAACGCCAAGTTAGGAACAAACTTCTTAAGGAGCTCTTAGTTGTAGATAGGTCGAGCTTTTTTAAACTCCTTATTAATGTACTTGGAGCTGACTTCAAAGCATTTGGAGTACCCATTCTTCCAAGCCTCAATGACATCTGTATAGAGCTCAACCGCTTCTAAGATAGAGTGTTGTTTTAGGCCTCAATGACATCTATATAGAGGTCAATCACTTCTAAGATAGAGTGCTCTTTTAGGTGGTTACTTAGAGCAATTTCTCATCAGTCTCGACCTAGATCTTCTGCAACTCTCTTCAAAGATCTTCTACTATAGACGTTTACGACTCAACCACCCCTACTATTTCTCTCAATACCTTTATGGAGTCCCCATTGGCACTCTTAAACTTTTTCATTCATTAACTCTAATTGAATATAGTTATCTTATAGGAATGATATATGTTGAAGCCGATCTAGTTAGCTTACATTCAAGAAATAAAACAGATGAAAAAGTTGGCAAACTTGGCAAAACTTATGGAGACGCATGAAGGGCTTACCAAGTTCAAATGGTATCTTAAGGCTAGAAGTGCCATGCTCGGACACAATTCAAAGATCTTCTCTTAATCTTGAAAAAAATACCTACTTTACTAGACCTACATGGAAGATCAATTAAAGTTGCCTTTCTTAATTAACTTAGAAATGTTACCAATGTTGTTCAGGCCAAAACATAGCTCCTAAACTTCAAAAAAACATATTGGTTCTGAGAAACATGGGCAAAATCTACTTTTCAAAGGCTTTTCTAGGATGAGATGAGGAGTTTGCATTTTCAATTTTGAGTGGCCAATTTACTCAATAGCTTTGCCTCAAGCTATTGTAAGGCTCACTAGGGATAGGGGGTGAAGAGAAGAGCCTAGTAGCTCATTAACACTGCTTGGGGTTCATGCATCAAACGAGCAAAAGAAGGAGCTGGACCGCTCAATTAGCATACTTGTTCTTGGTAAATTTCTTATTCCTAGAAATTATTAGTAATCTTCAATTCACACCCAAAGAAAGAATTCAATTAGAAACTTAAGGCAAACATGGAATGTAAAGATAAAGAATTTATATAAGTGAGGTTAACTAACCAATCTCATATTTGTGTAATTATCGCATTAGCAGTGGAGGGCCTAACCATCCCCGAGTCTCTCTCCATTACCAACTTCTATAACTTGATTTCTTCAATTTTGACCAGATGCTAAAGAAAGCAATTATCCTAAAAAAGGTTTTTAGACTATGCAAGTCATTCTTACAGGTGGTTTAGTTATGTTACGCTAAAACTTATGACCTTTAGGAACCTTAACGAAAAGCTATCTAATTTTCTAGATCTTTTTTATAATTTTTTTGTAGATAAGGTATTTGGGAAAAATTTTCAAGTGAGATAAAAGTCTACTTCCTCGAGTTGGTAGTGCAAGCGTAAGTCAAGTCCCATAACCAAATGAGAGCATATTAAGCTTACTGTGGTAGCCCTCAGTAAAGACCCTTTGATGCTTACATTAGGTCAAGTAAAGGAATGAAAAGTAAGAGAATAGTAAAGGTAAAATGGATGGTTGAATGCACCTCTTCAACATTTATGAGATGAGGTATATAATGGAGAGCTAAACCTAAAGGTAAGAGGTTGAAATCACTAGTAGTTCCCTATATGAGGTGCAATATACCTATGTTTAGGGTTACATGGAGTCTTTTGAAAGGTGCCAACTAATATGTTTTTGGTTACATGGGTGGTATAGTAGTAGGTTCGGCCATACTTACTATAGAGAGGACTCATTAACAATGCACTTAGTATGGATTGGATAAGTAAACAATATTATTAAATGCAAATCAAGATCAATAACTCAATGCCTAATATCTATTTAATGTATCTACTCATGCCATACACATAGGAATTCAACCTCATGGAGCCTATATTGATAGTCTATTTTCCAGGGGTTAGTTGTGCTTTTAAGGGTGAGATTGGTCTCCCTAAATCTTTGTTTAGTTTGAGAGATTGACTTGAGGGCAATTAATCTATTTAGGGATGCTTAGATGATTATCTATATAACTTGACTTGAAGAAAGTCAATAAGATGGGGCCAGGTGACTCAGAGTGGCCCTTTTATCTTTAGACGTTGGTTAGTCTTTAGGTGAAGAAAGGTTACGTCAACCTGGTACTTGACAAAAATTATCAACAAGGAAAGGTTGCTCATATATCCTTATCACCACGATGAGGGCACAAACAAGTATAAAAGAGTTAGGGAGGAATTGCATGGGGCAAACTTTGACCCCTTAGAGGAGACATATAATTGGTCGATAGAAATCATAGACTACATTAGAGAGTAGCTAGATGGATGGTTGTATAATATTTTGAAGGCTCGCTTGTGATTTGGTAGGGTTTAGGCATAGTCAAATTGAACTCCCTAAAAATGTAGCATGTTTTTTGGATGAGCTTGAGCTCACTAAGTCAAATTATGGAGTGGATTTCACTATAATGAAAGTTGGTTTTGTAGGTATCAATCAAGGAGCAAGTTAATAGGACGACCCTCCAAACTTTATTCTTGACCACACTCTCAAGCTCTCTATCCTTATGAGATGGCCCTTCAATAAATGGCCGATCATTGATTTCAGGCATACCCTCAAGTCTAAGTATTATTTCATGAACCTCTAGTGCCTCTTCTCCTATATCTACCTCTTAATCTATCCCATCGAAACCCCTTCCAACTCAGTGACTGAACTTTCTTGAGTAGACTTCGAGCTTGAGGCCTCCCCTGCCACCAACTTTCCTTCCCCACTAATATGCTTGATCCACTATCACTCCCAGATACCATTGCAAATAAAGAGAAAAGAACAAATAAAAATTAGAAGTGAGGAATTCAAGAACTTACCTAGAAGTTAAAATTGGGCATTTGTATTTAGATTCAACTTCTAGATTTAAGAAAACTTTCTACATTTGAACTCTTTGATCTAACAGCAAATGGATTTTGTAATAGTAAAAATGAAAATGGTAGGTTCACTCATTTTATGATGCCACATGGAGAAGTAACCTTTAGAAATGATGGACAACTAAGTAATAATTACCTAGCAATCAGTGAAAATTAAACTTTAGATATCCCAAGAGATTCTTGGTGTCCAGGTATAGGTGGCACAATTGCTAGTATTTCTTAGTGTAGCAGTATGTCTAAAATGTATCATACCCTCTAATTGGCTAAGAAGATGGGGTATTCATTACATAGGTGCTGTCAAATTGACCTATTTATTACTTGGTGACCTAACCTACCACAAAAGCCATTGAGATCTTCCCCTTAAAAAGCACCTTATTTTGACCTATAGAAACACAATAGCATGGACTCCAAAAGCTCACTACCTCATGTGGTTTTGCCACAAACTCCTTTTTTAGATCAACAATCAACAAGTCGATCAACTCTATAGGGATGCTAAACTAGTGCTGCCCCATTTAGCCAATGCCCCTTTACAAGGGTTGAGGGCATCCATTTAGCTATTCTCCTCTCAGGCCAATCATCACACCTAGTCAACTAACTCAATGAGACCTTGAGGTTTGCAATTACCATTAGGTCTTCATTCAACTCTAAAGTACCAAAGTGACCGTGGCTATAATGATTGGCCTCGATTGATTAGTAATGTAAGGTCGAGCACCTGAAAGTTGCCTTAAATATATTGTAGACCTTACTTCAATCATCCTCCATCACACTAAAAGTTATCCCTAGGTCAAGTCACCACATTAATTGCACATGTTGGATTTTCCACCAACATTTAAGCTTGCAGGTGGTTGAAAGTACTATTCAGCCGGTTAGATTGCATGTTTGATTAGTACTTTCTAAAAGACTTATAATGTCCCCATATGAGAATGACAGGCACCATTTAACCAATTAGGGTAGATCTATCACTTAGACCCCACACTCCAGCTACTATAAAATACCACCTCTCATAAATGTCTCGCATATGCACTTTAATAGTTTAAATTGTCCTACCCTCTAAAAGTTTGATCTAACTTAAGGACCATCTTAACAAACCTAACATGTTCCTATGCATTGCAAGTTCTACCCATCCATGCAATTCGATCAATAGTCTCTTAACCTCATACTCTCAACCAAATCCTCACCTAGCATACCTCTACCAAAACTTACACTATTAGTTACATTATCAATATTCAAAAATTCACTATATATAATCATTTTCACACCTAATATATTGGTTACCAAATAATTGATATTGAACAATTTGACTTATAATTATTTTTCTAAATTTATATAAAAATGCATATTGAGTACCTTCTTTATTACTTTTTATTTTTATGTTTTATATATGTATTTTTTTTTTTGAAGATATTTAATATTGTATTCATCTATTGTAAATATTAATCCAACATTTATAACTTTCACTATTTTCAATTGTTTTTATAATTTATTTTTTCTTTGTAATTTATATAACAAGTTAATATCTTTTTTTATATTAGTAAAGGTTTTACGTCAATACATGTTTCTGTTAATTGATGGATATTCACCTTCAAGTCTTATTATTAATGTACTATAAATACTAGATAATTACTGTAATTAAAAAGAACAAAAAGTTGACAAATAAAGCGTAAAACTAATAAATTTGAATTTCAATAAAAGAGCATAAATTAGAAGAGTTAATTTTCTAAATTTTATCCCATATCAGTGTTAGTTGAATTTAATAAGTCAAATTATTGAGTTATTAGACAAGAAAGTTTTGACTATTAATTTTTTTTATATTTCTTAATTAATTGAGTTTATGTAGACTGTTATTCCATCTCCTTTATTGGTTAACTTTTCATTCTTCGCTTCTTCTTTTGTTTTCCTTCATTTTTTACTTAAACATTTAGAGCTAGTTTATGCTATAAAAAGGGATATCAGAAAAAGTAATTTTGAAATTCATAAAATATATATATATAATCAACTTCTAAAATTGAAATTCATTTTTTTCTTTTTTTGGTCCTATTAAAATAATTGTCGCGCCATAACTTACATCAATACCAATGTAAATTAAATTTTATTTTTCAAAATCACCATCCCATCTTTAAAGAACATATCTTTATATATTGCCAGTCAAATTTTTTAATGCATTTCTTTAATTTTTCTTATAACCAAACTTAATTTATACTTTTTAAACAGAACCATTTTTTGTTGTTCTATATTTATATTAGTTAATAAATTAATAAATCAGTAGTTTTCCCCTAATATTATCAATCTTTTTGTAATTTTGAATGCAAAAATATGAATTAATGGTTAAACTAGTGAAGAGGGCATCTTCTCATATAGAACGGTCTAATTTAATATTTAAAAATGACAAAATATACTTTGTGAATGTTATATAGCTACAAAGGAAAATTCAATTAAATGACATTTATATGATAAAGGCCAAATTAGTTGATTCTAAAAAGTAAAAGCTAACGAAAATTTGAAGTATATCAACCATCTAATCAAAAAGAGAATTTTTCAAAAATACAAGATAACATTTAAGGGGAATGTATCATATGAATTTGTTAACAAAGAAAAGTTTTTCCATAGATCTCCATTTAAGCAAAAAGAAATCAAGAGATTTTTTATAACATGCTTAAAAGTTCCTTTTTCATATGCCTAGGAACACCTCTATCAATAATTACCTAGAAAAAGTCAATATTCAATATACAAAAAGAAAAAAGAAAAAAGAAAAAAAAGGGGAATATGTGATAAATCATTTTTTCTGGAAAAAAAAGGCTCATGGTGTCAAATAGGATATACGACAGAAAAATGAATAGAAGATCTATTCTTTCTTTTTTCTCCAAATAATTATCTTGAAGTGTACGTAATGCTTATTGCAGTACTATTCATTTGTACTGTCGTGATATTTTCGTTTCTGCTTTTATCTTAGGGTTGCTATCTAATGATTCAAAATACTATCCTGGAAATTCAAAGGGTTTAACCAAATTTAAAATTTGACTTTTCCTAGAATATCAAATTTATCCATTCCACAAGTTTAACTAAAATTTTCAAAATTTAAAAAGTACTGAACGACTTACTGGAGAGACAAATTTGAATGGTCGGTATGAATAACTCGTACAATAAGTCAACAACTTGGATGCAAATTTATTTTCTATATTTTAATTTATGTTATAAGTACAAAGTCTATTAATTGTTCTAATAGAAATTTTATATGAAGGAAAAGAACTTACAATCAAAGGAAAATGTTAGTTAAGAAACTCTTAAAGTTCTAGAAGTATACATTCCAGGTTTAATCACATCCATCTTCCCTAAGATTTGGTGTAATTACCAAAAAGAAAAAAAATATATTGTTTTGAAAATTACATTTACCCCATGAATTTTGTCATGGTCCAACAATTCACCCCAATCGTTAGTCGCCATTAGGGTTTTGTTAAACAGCTGTTAAAATTTTGGGTGAAATTCTAAAAATGCCCTTAGGGTCACTAACTTTATTTTTGACTCTGTTTGACTTTTCTTAGTGGACAAAAATACCGCCAAGGGTAGTATTGTAATATTTTTGAATTTGATAAAGGTTTATTTGTTGTTATTGTTTATTTGAGGACTTAATTGTAATAAAACAAAGAAAAGAATAGCCTAGCCATTTTATATCTGTTGCTTATGTTGCCTATAATATATACACTCATTTTTCTTTGATTTCCTTGCCCAAATAATATGCTTCATCATGGAGCACATCATCTAGTAAATTAGGCATTGAAATACAGAAAAGAGAGATACAAAAGGCAAAATTGTGGGAAGAAAAAATCAATTACGATGTCCAAGACTAGCAATAATTCGGGAAGGCTTTTTTATTGTTGTGTGGAAAGAAA
Organism: Jacaranda copaia; assembly: GCA_014898725.1. NCBI lineage: Eukaryota > Viridiplantae > Streptophyta > Magnoliopsida > Lamiales > Bignoniaceae > Jacaranda > Jacaranda copaia. The sequence goes on from JACGDI010004316.1 coordinate 369,463, forward strand.
AAATCAATTATGATGTCCAAGACTAGCAATAATTCGGGAAGGCTTTTTTATTGTTGTGTGGAGCATGGTTTCTCACATTGGTGTCTACCTCCCGAAGAAGATGTAAATCGAGGTTGTGGTCATGATCCAGGAGGAGTTCATGAAGAATTTGAAGCTACTAGTTCATTGCAAAGGCAATCTACTAATAATTTAGGTTTGAAGAATGAAAATTTATTGTATAAGCTTCCTGTGGTAAATATGCTATTTTTTAACTTGTTCATAGTAGACCAAATTATCAAAATGTTAATGAATTAGGTATCAAATGTAATGTCAATTATCTTTCAAAATGCTATTGTATAGGATATGTATGCATTTCATTTCAATTGCAATGTCACGCTTTGCTCTATTTGCATCAAGTAAAACCAACTATTCTCAAAAATAAGCCAATTAGTTGAACTAATATATAATTGTAACCCATCCAAATAATGAATCATGCTTCCACTAAAACCAAGAAAAACATCTTACATAATTTGTTCACCTAACAATCAAAAATAATCCAATTAGCCTAACCAACATCCATCTAATGAAAATGCACCTAATATCCATCCAACCAATATCAATTCAAGCATGATCTATCTATCACCAAAAATAAGCCAACAGCCTTCTAGAATCCATTCATTCATCAAAATACATTAATCAGAAAACAAAAAGTCAATGCAATTGTACCTATTCTAGTCAGAAATAAGCAGCATCACATTTGAAAGCATTGATAATCCCACTCCACATCTTAATTTACAAGTATGCTTGATTGTGCAGTAGCTTCAATTAGAGAAATCTTGGAGGATGCAATAGGTGCAGCATCTTCAATAAGGGTGTTCACAGGTTAGGTTGGTTCAGGTTTGAGGAGAAAATGAATTCAAAATAATCATTTTTAATTAGTTTAGGTAGGCTCGGGTTTTATAATTTTTAATCTTGAACCTAAAACAAACCAACCCAATCTAGATCGGGTTAGTTTGGTCTGAGTAATCAGGTTTAAAGAGGGGGAGAAAAATGAAAAGAAAGCACCAGTTGTAATTTTTTTAGTTCTTTAACTAGAAAATCAAGATAATCAAACTATTCTTAAAATATTCATCAAAACTCAAAGCATACAGTATTGCACCTAAGCACCACAAGCCATAATTGTTATAAATTATGTCCTTTTTCAGTACAAGCTATAATTGATAATATAAAATCTCAAATCCAAATCTAAGTTGAACATAAAATATAAATATAAATATAAATAACAAAAGTCATAATTTAAATAAATAAATAAATTATTATTTATTTAACTAAATGATCAAATCGAGTCGGATCAAGTCAGGTGAGTTAATAGTACCAAATCAAATGTAATCGGGTTTGATTAGATCTTACCTAATCTAAACCGAACCAATTAGATTGATTCTATTTGCATTGTCGGGTTCATTGAATTGGATTAATCTGATGAACACCCCTAATCTTCCACATGTTTTGTTTGAGCAGATGCAGCTTTCATATGTTGTATTTGAACAAGTGCAACTTCGACATCTTTTGTTTGAGCAGGTGCTGCCTCCTCGATGTTGTTACTCTTTTTTATTCCCTCATTTGTTTTCTTTTTCTTTTGCAGTATAGGGGGTGACACAGAAGTAGCTTCTTTTGGTCTTCCCCTTTTCTTACCTAGCACAAGAGTTTGAGATGCTGCTTCAAACTCCAAGTCAACCACAGGTTGTTGTGCTTGTGATGCAACACCTTCAACAAGTTTAGTAACTTTAGGAATAGAGCCAACAACCTCTCATCAACTTCTGATGTTGCAACAGGTTTAGGAACATAGTCAACAAGTTCAAGAACATGGTCAGTAGGTTCAAGAACAATGTTAGTAGATTCAACACCTTTTTTAGCCTCAACTTCAGCTTCAACTTCAGCATGTTTAGCTATATTCTTGCTAATTTGCTGGAAAAAATAATGTGCAAGCGAGTAAGAAATGTATAATGAGAGCAATGCAAATATGTTTAAAACTAATAAATGTTTTGCCAAATCTTGCTAGAGAAGCCTCTATCTTCAGCTTCATGAAGATCACATTGCAACCAATTACACTTACTACATTTTTTAAACACATCATCTTATAGTATGATGGTAGAAGGGCATAGGACTTAGAATGACTACCCTCTATCTCCTCAAGAGCTTTCTTCTTTGCCCTATAAATCTACATGTATGGAGGATTTACTCTATACTTTTGCATCTCATCCCTAATTCCCTTAGTCTTTATACAAAAGTTCTCTCTCAAAATTGAAACTTGTTTTGTAGCTATCCACTTAGTAGAAGCCTCCTTAGTGCAATCAACCTTTACACATATGTGTGTGCTATTATATATTTTTATTTGAAAACTCGCCCTATCACCCAACAAAGATGCAAGTATTCTCCAAGGACAATTTTTTTTCTACACAATGACAAGTAACCCTAGAGGTTTCATTTTTCCCTCTCACTATCTTAAACCCTTCTTAAATTACAAAATCTCTTAGAATATCCTTAAAAGCATGCACATCAGTAAACACCACTTCTTTTTCTAAAATTATTTTTTGACCACAATCCTTAGGAAATTGTATAGCATCTCTAATATAAACACCCTTTCATTAGATCACCTTCAAACTCCTCATCACTTGAATGATGAGTTTGACAATGGTCGTCTGAGCTATAGCTAGAAAGCTCATCACTAGCACTATCTTCTAGTATTAAACTTATACTATCCTCATCTCTCTCCCACTGTTAGGTGTATATGACTTTGAGCAACTTTCATTCCTATCTACAGCCTTTTCTCCCACAGTTTCAATCCCAGTCCCATGCCTAGCTTTCTCTGCTCCCTCACCCTTCTCACCCTCACTCTCACCCTCACTTTTGACCCCCCTCACCCTCACTCTTCTTACCCTCCTCACCCTCACTCTCACCCTCCTCATCTTTCTCACTAACACCATTTCTCTCTACCTCACCAAGACCATAATCAACACAATCAACATAAATATCAATTTTATTTGAATTCATATTCCTAGAAAACTTACTTATAACATCTTGATCATCTAAGACTTGCATAATATCACTAATACCACTTACACTACAACTAATTGATAGAGATATGTTACTAATTTGATGTGCCTCCTTCATATCATCTATGAGATCAAAGAAGCAGTATCTATCAAGATCAACATCCTAGATCCTTTTTTCTCTTATCGAAGTAGTGTATAACAAATGTATACACTTGCTCAGTCATAGTTATTTCAACATAAACTACATAAAATAAGCAAAGACATTTAATAATACAAATATAACAATAACATATTAATTTACCAAAGCCAAAACCTTTTTCGATTGCACATGAAAGTCCCTTATATGGTTTTAGAATGAGACTAAATCAGTTACTGACTTAAGGAGGCTTTTAACAAACTAACACACCTTAAAAAAATCACCAGGTAAACTGTAGGTTGTTGGAGGGTTTTTCTGACATAAATTTCATATTTTTACAATATATCATCACAAAAACATCAAACACAGTGGAATTATAGAAACTTAAAGTTAGAGGTTTGAGGTCTTTAACAAAACTGTAAGCATTCCTTAAAAAGTGCATAAATAAATGTTACTAACACTTGAAACATGTATATAAACTACGATCATGCACTGAAGAGCATATAATCACAAAACCCAAGCACAAAAAGTTTTTTTTTACACTATCTCCAACAAAATGTACTAAGAAAACTGAAAGAATAGAATGATTTTTTATTTTCACACAACCCACTACAAAGAGTTTTAGTTTCTTACCTTTTATGAAACAAATTGAACCATATTTTTAAAGCCGCACGACAACCAACAATTGTTGAAGGACATGAAAACACCACAATTGCTATCTTGTATGGATGAAAACAATTAGATTTTGCAAGGGAGAAGAACTATTTTCTTTATGGTCTATTATCGACTTCTAAGACAAGAGAATGTGAGTGTGAAAATTGAATATGAAAATTTTTTTCCTTTTTTAGTTTCATTCACCTGCTAGACACAAGGGCACAATTGTCCTCACATATTTTGCTTATTTTTCATTATTTATTTTTTTTTTAGTTTTTGATATATGGGCATTTTTGTCATTTTGCACTTTCCATCAACATTACATTTTAGCTTAAGAGTTCTTGGGGTAAATGTAATTTTCAAAATAATGGGCATTTGTAGGTAATTACACCAAACTTCAGGGGAAGTGGATGTAATTGACCCTACATTTTATGCATTATTTTAATTACATGAATTTAGTATGGGTTTACCTAATTTAGAATCATAATGGAATTATCTTTTAAATTTAAGGTTATCAATGCAAGTTCACATATTTATAAAAACTTATAAATGCAAACCTTCACTCATATTAATAAATTCTAATGAATATGGACAAAAAGTATTCGTACAATTTTGACTAGAAAAAATTTTAACATAGTAATCTTTCAGTTTCTAAATATTCCACTAAATTCTCCCCCAATCCACTATTTTTTTCCTCAACACAATTATGGGATAATATCTTTACTGCAATGCAACTCATAATCATTTATCTTTTTAATTTTCATAACAATAATAAATTCTAAAAAAACTACAAAAATATCTTAATTAATTATGTTGATCAGTATACCTTGTCAATATTGATTATAGTAGAAAGACATTTTCTTATTAAATTTTGTTGCAAAATTTTATTAAAATTTAAAATGTATCATGGTATTCGTACAAAACAGTTGCAAAATTTTATTAAAATTTAAAATGTATCATGGTATTCGTACAAAACATATCGATACCAATTAGTTGATTTTGTATTGTACAATTTAATATTCATTATTTTAGATTTGTATAAAGCATTTGAACAAATTTTTTCCAAATTCCTTTTAACTTTTTTGCATTAAAATAAGTAATGCATTATCTACAAATAATTTATACTATATTTATTTATTGTAAACATAAATTACTTCAACATTTACGGCTTTTGTTATTTTAATTTTTATGTTAGTTGTTTTAATTGTGTTTTGGTAAGGATTTAAAATCAGTTTATATAAAGCTTCTATCATTTGATAAGTAGTCACTTGTCAACTCTTATTGCATAATAAATTTCATATAATTGCCATGATTATGAAAAGAATAAAAAGGAGAAGTACCATGTAAAAGTTAAAATTTTAATTTTTAAAAAAGAACGAATATTAGAATATCGCCTTAGGGCTCAGCCCAAGGAGGAAGGTCAATGTTGCCTTACCATGGGAGGTTGATCTAGGGAGAAGGCAAAGTCCCCTAGACTTGAGAAGGAAAGTGAAAGTTGCCTGAACTTTGCGACATCTAAATATTTAAGCAATTTAAAGTAACTACACTAACCCAAAATAACAGAGGAAAAGGCACCTGCACAATCAAAATAATGTTCATGAACTTAGTGGATGTTGTCCTTTCCTCAAAAAAAGATGAAGCATTAGCTTAACATATATGTATATATATATATATATATATGACCGGCCAGTGTATGAGATATATCTCCATAAACAAACATATAGAGTATATATTATCGATTCAAATAGAAAGCTAGAAAGTCACAAGAGAAAACCCCCTCGCTAGAGATGGAACGAACAGTACTTGTAAGATGAAGTACTTGCAAACAAATTAAAATAGTGAGTTTTTAATTATGTATTGTTCACATTGATCTTCTATAGGCTACAGTAATGTAAAACCAACAAAATATAATAATTGTGCACCATTGTCAGCTACTCATAAATATGCAACTAAGCCTCAAATACTCATGAACTCAAGGGCATACCACAAGTGTACGATCAAAATAATAAAACTTGGTTAGACCGAAGTCATGTCCACAAAGTTGAATTGGGTCTTGATTAGTGCTCGATCTATCCTCTTCATCTACACTATTTCGACAACCAAAAATAAGAATATGTATAGAATTAAAATTGAAATGGCCAATAAAATCTAATCTAACCTACAATTGACTACAAAAATAGAGTGAACAAAGATTATACAACTAGGAATGAATGAGACATATAAATGCAATCCTAATATGTATCTAATGAATGACTAATGGCGGCATCTTTCTAGGTAGTGCCTATAGCTTTTTGGGCCCAAGCTGCCTTTCTATGCAAAAAGTGGAAGACACAGGTCCATTGACTGTGTCCTATAGTGTCGGCTAACCTCAATAATCACCTCTCAATTTCATGGATTGGCAAACATGATTACTCCTAAGTGTTGATAGTTAATTATCACCTCTGTATCTAAAACCAACTAATACAAATGCAATTAAAAGGCGACCAAGCTTAGAATAATATTAGGCACAAGATACTCAATAATAGTTAATTATTATTAACATGAAATTTAAGACACTTGTTTTGTGTATCTCTCTATCGAAGAGAAGTTCCCAAAATACTCTATTAAGTTATAATGTTGGTATCTTCTTTAGTGCTTCAATTTTTTCATCACATTTTCTACGATGGTCAAATTTATTTTTGGAAAAAGAGATGAAATATCATTAACACAAATTAAAACATTCACACTGTCATCAAAAAAGAATTAAAAAAAAAAGTGAAGAAATAACAATAACATGATAAATTACTAAATTTATAATGGCTTTGTAGAATTAATATGCTAATATTAATTAGTTAATCAAAAGCTGTCATCTGCTAGAATCCTCAAAAATTCTTTCCCCTAGTAGGAACTAGTGCTGACTTTCAAGTGGTTGTCCGAATTTACTAGACAGCTTTGCATATTCAATTTTATCAAACAGCCTCCCTATGTTAGATCAAGGTACATAACCAACCTTTTTCTTGTTTAGGTTCTAATTAGAAATTATTTCTCAAATGCATCTATGAACATTTTTATTTATGTTAGAAGCTCCACTGACCCAAAGCAAAAGAAAAAATGATAGGCGAAAAAGTCGCACCTTGGAAGTTAATGAATCTCATGGAAGTGATGCCACAGCAATTAAACAGATTAATGCGGGCCTTGCTTGATGGTGTATTAGTTCAATTGTGAACCATATTAATCACTTTTTAATTTTTCATGACTAAAGAAAAATATAAGCGTCCATTTGATTTTATTTTCATTTTCATTTTTTATTTTCATTATTTTCAAATTTTGAAAAGGTAGTTAGTTGAAAATGAAATGGAACTAAACTTGTATTTGAATTGATTATTAGAAAAGTAATGATTATGTTGGATTTAGTAAGTTACAGGTGAGATAGTATTAATGAGAGAGAGAAGATATATAACTTATTGGGAGAAGATATATAAGTTATTAGAGAATGTATTTTTTAAAATAAAAATAAAAATATATTGGGTAAAAATGCGTATAAAGCAATGTGTTTCAATTTTCAAATAACAAAATGAAGTATGAGAATGAAACCAAATGGGGCATAAACTAACCAACATATATCAATTAAAAATATTAAATAATCAAGAAAATGTAAAATATAAAAACAAATGATAGAGAACATTTAAGAATAACACATGAATAATTATAATACTATAAACAAGTATGAAAGTTTAAGGAGTTCAATATGAGTAACAAAAGAGGTTATGATATGTTATAAATTGGAATATCAAAACAATCAAACAACTTTGAGAAAAGAGTAAAGAGACTCAGAAATTTATAATAGTTCAACAAGCCTAGTCCACTACTTAAGTGATAGCACTTAGAATTTTTATCCTACACTTTTATAAGAGAGAATAAAACATATACAAGTTACAAAGTACCAAATAGCTAGAACTTGTACTGCAACAATATTGACTGAAGAACAACAGTACACAAGCACTTACTTAAGTATTTGCAAGATTCTAAATGCTTATAGCTAGAGTCTATTGTGAGTTATCTTTGACACCTAATGTATTTCTCATTTAAATAGGCTGCCCAACAGAATTTCCTTTGATAGCCAAGCTTGTAATCTTTCATTTTCCTTTTCAAATTGACAACCAATCTTTCCTTCTTCTTTGATTCCAATAGTCACTTGCCATGTTGTACCTGCCACACTTTGATATAAACAAGGGAACAATTCTAAATGGTAGTTTGCCATGTTAAAGAGATTAAAAGTAAATATATTTGATTGGTTATTGTCAAAACACACTTAGAGGATATCCTAACAATCTCCCACTTTTTGATGATGACCAAGCAAGTATCATCTCCCTCTATCAAAGGTAACAGTAGCTCATAGTTCAGTTAACATAATATATAATTGCCTTTCCCTATCAAGTGCAAACAAGCAAAACTACATTCTTATGTCAAGAGTAACATAATGATTCATAATACTAAGAAGACAAGAACAATACTAGATAATAATATCCTACAATAAAAACTTTAAAGATAAACTGGTTTTAGACAGTAGGGGAGCATCAACTTCTTTCAGACAAAAGCAGAACAAATGAGCATAAGTTTGGTTAAGTAGCAATCCACAAAAGAAGCAACAAAAATAATATCATAGTCCATCATAATGGTTGTTGACAAAGCTTTTCCCCCCTTCATCATCAAAAAGCAAAGTCAATCAATCATCATGAGATCTCTTACAAAAGCTGTGGCAAAGATCTTTGATGTCAAAATGCAAATCTCCAATACGGTGGCGACAATGATGAAAGTGATCATCAAAAATGGTAAGGAGAGCATTAACCTATGTTTGTATGGCCAGCTTAGAGAGTTACGAGTGCATCTTAGTGACTTTAGCAGAAACTATCTCAATAGAAGTAAGGAGCTAGGCAATTGATACTTCTAGTAGAGGTTGCGCCCATTTTGAGGTAATGGCACCAAAGACAACCAAAGGGGAATCATGGATAGAGTCAAGAACTATGTAAATAAGTGTTTTACCTTTGCTGTGATAGGATTTATGCTAAAGAATTGAAGGAGTAGCAATAGAGGTAGAGATTCCCTTAAACCAAACACCATCCTCTCCATATTGGATTTTCATTTTTTTAGACTTTGAAGGTCTACAACCTTACATTCATGAGGTTCTTCAATCCAAGGAGATGGTGAGAAAACATTTTCAATTTTAAAAATGCGAGTCAAGAGCATGCCATACGGAAGATTTTAAGAAGAATGATGAAAAACCTAGTGAATGTAATGAAGAATTAGATACCCAATGTTCACAAACTAGCCAGTAACTGAAATGTATAGCTAAAAAACAGAGAGTATGTTCATATCAATAGCGTGACCTCACCTATTGGATGTGCAAGATAGAATGGTAAGATTGATCAAACAATGCATAAAGAAGTGGTCAATATAAAGTTTGTTAAGAGCTATACCCTTAGAAAGTTTATGGGATTTTCCTTTCCAGAGCAAAAATTTAGCATGAGATAAGTTGAAAGCATTATCAGTACACCATTCCCCGAAGGCAAAAAACTTAACATCAGTGTTAGATAGGCCTAAGTACTAATTTAGTTTAGTAATAGTATGAGTAATAGGAGTATCTAGAACATTGGAATAAAGAATTAAGGAGTTAGTTATCGGGTCATCTTCAAATGTAAGATTAGCATAGAAAAGTCGAACCAAAAACAGATACGATGGTTCATTAATATTCATGAAATCTTTCCACCCCATTCATTTAACCCAATCAAGCATGGGGGAATACAAAAATTTGGTGAAATCAATTGCTCATCCTCGATTGGTATGCTGATTTACATAGATGAGGACAAAAACATCGAAAGCTTTTGCAATGGGAAATTTGATGGTTGGAGGAATGGAGAGAAAATCCCAATTGTTAAACTTGGTATCTATGAAATTTTCTGGATGAGGAGTTGGAGATTTTGAAAAAGGGGTTTGTCATTGGCAGTCATGGGGGAGAGAATGGAACAGATTGAATAGCATTTGCCAAGGGAGATGGAGCTGACCTTATAGATGCTTGGGTATGTTAGGAGTACGAGGTATAGTGGTGTAGTGGTGAAAGTGGCTCAAAATCACTCTCGAAGACAAGAAGACAATGATGATGTGCCGATTCAATTTTTCTAGGTGAGAAAGGTAAGAGTGCAACTTTTCAAAGGTGACAACAATATGAGGTTAAAGCTAGAGCTAAGGATGGAGCATCTGGTAATGGGAATGAAGAGGATGAGAGTTTTTGGGAAAGTAAAGAGTTTTTGAAATTTAAAATAATAAGTGAAGATTTAGTTCCCAAGTAAGAAAGACATAAGGATTTAAAAGATTTGTTTCAAGGATATAAGGAAAGAAAGAGAAAAATAGTTGGAAGGTTTCCTTAAAAAAATTCATACTATATTTATGCAGGAAAGGAAATAATGCCTAATTTGATTTTTAGAAAGAAAATTTTTTCTTCAGCTAGGGGTTTAGTGAAAATGTTAGCTAGCTAATTAGAAATGGCCACATAATTTATGCAAACATTCCCATTGGCAACATGACCTTTAATAAAATGGTAGCGAATCTCTTTGTGTTTAGTGCAAGAGTGATGAACAAGATTTTGAGTTGCATTAATTACACAAGTGCTATCACAGTGAATAAGAACACATGAGAAATCTCTAATGAGCTTTCTTACTATTTATGAGCTAATTTCCTCAAACATTTAAATTATAACCACACACACTTATCAATCATATTTTTCTTAAAAAATTTCCTTATTGGAAATATTCCTTATTTCCTTCTCAAATACCATGATGCAGTTATACCTGTCAACTCCATTGTCAAAATATTAATTTCTATGAAACAACAATACTCTATAGGCCTCAACCACATGTAGAAGCCAAAATATAGACTATTCTAAAATGATCATTGGCTTTTTAAGTCCTATTACCACAAATACACCAACACCATAATGTGAAACCAAGAATACTATTCCACCGCCATCACTAAAGTTATATGCTTGATATCTCAAGAGTAGTGGATTTGATACTAGTTAGCATATCCAATGTTCCATATTCCAAGGAGATTGGAGTTAACAACATACCATTTCCCCAATCGCCATATCTTAAGTCATGATACACTCTTATGTCCACAGTAACGACCTAAAAGGATCTTTTACTCATCAAATCCAACATAGTCTAAAATGATCATTGGCTTACATACCCGATAAAATGCTCTCAAACAAGTTCATAACCAATGCAAGTTCCTAAGGATACCATTCTTCCTAAATACAGAAACTCCTATGCTCGGTACTTTAGTAGTTATGGATTATACATTGCTCAGCTGCCCAATCATAACCCTTCACCTCCTTTAGATTGAACATTATCCCAAAATTCATGTCCTAATCAAGTTTTAGAATCATGCTTAATCTCTACTAATTAAAACTTTCATGTTTCATTCAAAGATCATAATCAAGCTTACTTTCTATTAATCAAACCTTTCAAATTCTAAGGATCATACCCTAGTGTAGCGCAGGTTTTCAAACCCAAACTCTGATACCACCTCTGTAATGCCCCAACCACGAGGCACCTACTTCCGTTTGAGGTACTACCCAATCTATACCACAAGTCTTCAAAATAATTAAAAATACATTTCTCAAAATCCAAAGTATTTAGTTTCTACAAAAAACATCTAATAGAGGTTCAACTATGAATCAAAATATCATAAATCATCCTTGGCACTTCTATCACTATCAATACCTTATGTGTCACCTAGGTTAGTCTATTTTCATCACTCATTCTTATTTGGGGTAAAGAACATAAGATAACAATAAAATAATGTAAGTCTAAATGACTTAATGAGCTAATAACGAAAATGTAATTATAGCACATAGAACAATAGCAATCAAACACTGAAGTTATCAATGATAATCAAAATGTTCACAAGGATGCAAGATATATTTCTAGCGTAAGAAAATACATATAGCTGAAAATTTAACCAAATATAATTTAGCAAACACTTTTACTATTCTACTATTGGTGGTTCTCCTATCTTGTCACTCTACTTTTAAAAACACAAAAATCCTTATTTCTTCAAATCTTGAGTGATTAGCTCAGCTACTCACTAGGTATAGCTAGACACATGCCTATGCCTAATCCCATTCATAGGCGGCTTCCTCCAGCTTACTATGCGTAAGGATTATGTGCACATTTTGTACAGATATCAGCCAAAAGATCAGTCATCATAGGTCTATTTTGCCCGATCATCATTCAAAACCAATCCTCAAGCCCATCCCCATGGGCATTAATTATACTCACTGTTATCACTTAACATGTCCAACAGCATTTCAATGAACTCGTTAATTCACCATGATAAATAAGTAATCACTAAATTAGCATTAGGCTTATTCCAAGATAAACATTGCGATGATAAAAAAATATATTTTGAAATTCACTTTTTATTTTTCACGCATAATCACCATATTTTAAATATTATAACATAAGTCATACTCAAATAGGAGTTGTAACTAATGTGAGGAGCAATGTGTGGTGAACTTTCACAAACTACTTATTTTATCAAAACTTGTTGAGGCATGATTTTTGGATCAAGGACTCAACAGCTAGGTAAGAAATTCATATAAGAATACCTTAAGAATCACCAACAAAGAAGAAAAAAAGTCTCAATAGATTACCCCAAGAAACAAAATGATAGAAGGTCATTATTATATAAATGAACGATAATTCTTAGAAAAGAAAAGATCCAATAGAACTTATATATTTACTAACACATATAAATAAGATAAGAAGTCACATCAAGAAAGATTGAAAATTTAGATAATAACAACCTAAGAGTTTCAAGCAAGAAGAATAACTCAGACAAACTGTCAGATTCAACATAAGAGTCAAGGAATGGCATAGAACAAGCAAACATCAACTGTTGAATCTCAATACAAATAAAATCAAGTGACAAGGTGTAATAACAAATATTTATGTTCTTTTCCCAACAAAGGAATTAATATAAACTCACCTGGCAATTGTAGAGAAATCCCTAGTAGTATAGATGCTCAAGCCTTGGCTTTCTAGTCAAACCAAGAATTGTCATAAGATAACCCCAAGTTATCATTCTATCAATCCTCTAATTCTTGAATATAAATATAGTTAATGTTTTTAATCAAACTTACATTTATTCTAATACAATCCCGATAATCTTGTTTTCATATCTAAATGCTTAAGATAATTAACTATGGTAATCCTTAACTAGTCAGTTGATGAATAGATTACTGATACGATTTACATCATTGTGGTCTCATTTAGGGTTTCAATATTCAATAGGTATTTGTTGCTAAAACACTCGAGTTCAATTATATCTTATCTCAATTAACCTTGGTTACCTTATTCCAAGACTTCAAGTTAATCTGATTATAGGTTACTAAATGTAATTATGAGTAGTTAACCCCAACAACTCCATTCATCACTTCACTTGTTTTATATTTATGTAACAATGGTCCAAGTTTTAAATTAATCAGGTTTTACGAGTTTACCAGGTTCAAGTTTGATAATTCATTTTTGTTCTAATATTCATATAACTTAAGCTTTAGGTTAAGCTTAACTGTATTTCATTCTCAACATATTATATTATTGGTCTAAGGATAAATCTTTTAATCAACCTTTCTTAATTCACTAAACTTAGAATTATAATCAATTTTGTTCAATATTCACAAAATAACTCATCATCTCGAGTGAAATTATATTTCAATAATCTTAATTTAATTAACATAGAATTAGAAGTGTAAAAATTAAATGAATTTAACATTCTATACGAAATTTACCCAAATTGGATCGAATCGAGATCCAATCTCAAGCCAAAAATAGTTTAGATGAATTCGAATCGCAATTCCCTATCAACTGTTCATCAGTCGCCAGAGCACCACCACTAGGGGTGTCAAAATCAAACCTAACTCGATCACCTAACAATAACCCACCTGGAAAAAATCATTTTTGGGTTTGGGGTTTATGGGTTTGGGTCAAATTGGGTCAAACCCAAAAATGACCCGAGAAAAAGAAATAAGGTTGGGTTGGTTTTAAGTCAACCCGCATAACCTGAAAAAAATAAGTGAGTGATCCAATAACCCAATAAACCTGACCCAACCCAACCTTACCCAACCTACCTGAAAATTTTAACTAATTAAAATAAAATATAAACAATATATATTCAAAAATCTAAATTTTGAAAATTCTATTACAATTTACAAATTACAATAACATTATTAATAAATAATTAATAATATTTTTATTCTTTAAATTCAAAGATGATTGACCAAATCACCAAACACAACCCTCACACCTCCTACTCCAAAAAAACAAAGAAACCCCAGCTCTCTTTGTCACTGTGCGATGAGTAATTACCAAACATAACCCTCCTCACCTACTACTCCAAAAAAATAGAAAAACCCTAGCCTCCTTTGTCGTCGTGCACCCCCGTCGCACTACTGCCATCTGCCATGCGTCCTCTTAATTGTTATGCCAAATTTTACTCAATTATGATTTTGTAATTTATAAATATAAAAAATAAAATAAATATATCAAGTTGGATTGGGTTGGGTCAAGTTTATTAGGTTGTTAGGTGACCTAACTAAAAATCAAGTCAACCAGAACATGACACGAAATTTTGTAGGTTAGGTTAGGGTTGAGCCTTTTAGGTTTAATATTGTGTTGGATTAGGTTTGGGTTTGGTATTTTTATGTTATATCCCTACCTCAACCCAACTTGAACCTACCTAACCTGCACAAGTTAACACCCCTAACCACCACTAGCCACTGTACTACTATTGCTTGAGTGCAAGCCAACCCAACCAAAAGATACACCTCATTAAGCCTATGAGAACCTTTTAACCAATTGAGTGATTCACTACCGTTTCGATGGCCAATTTAGCCACCAACCACCATAGAGCCCTAACTCAACACCATCGCTCTACCACTTCAATTCCTCTATCACTATTGGTCAAAACCTCAAATTGACACCACCTTTAGCTTCCCCATGTTACCACAACCAAAACCCCTCTAGTTCCAAATTATTAGTGGTAGAACCACCAAACCCGTCACTTACCATCATCGCCCTCATTTTGCAATCAATATCGTAGTTTTTTTAGGTTAATCTTGGTATGGTTTTATTCACCTTGATGAGAGCAAACTGACCTTAGTGTCAATTTTGAGTTTCTGGCTACCTTTTGACGATTCATCATCAGGGTTGGGTTAGGTATTTTGGTAAATTTAATTTATTTTTGTTCTTCATCTATATATATAAAAATATATTCAGACCACATCCAATTGGGCCTAAAAGTCTGAACTGCCTTTCAATTTGGGACTTTTATTTCAATCCTTCAAAGTTTTAATTTTTCACATTAGCCCCTATCATTCTTAATTACAGTTAATCAAGTCCTTATTTATTTATTTTTAAAGCCCTTGAACTTTTAACTTCTCCTCATTGACCCCTAAATTTTATAATTCTAAGCAATCAAGTCCTTCTCTTATCTACAATTTAGTCCCCTCCAATGTAAATATTTAATTCTAGATTATAATTAAATCTAACCTAAAATTAAGCTAGCTAAACTTATCAACTTTATATTTTAATTTCAGAATCTCAAAATTAGTGGTGTTACAATTGTTCTTTAAAGTCATACCATTGTGGGCATCTTGGGCCAAGGCTTGTCTTTGCTACTGTGTAGGCGCAAGTAAGATTGGTGTTGTAGTCACTTCTCAAGCCCTCGAACCACAATTTAGAGCCACCAATGAGTTAACTACAATCATTCTCTACAATATTGACCCGAATATAATGTTAACAAACTAACTTGTTGATGAAAAACTTCCCACAGGGTTAAAAGAAAGAATAGTAGGATCTATATTTTGAAAGGAGATCGCATGGCAGCTAGCAAAGAGTCGTTACAAATATTAGCATTAGCACTACTAAAAAAATACTATTTTGCTATGAAAATTTGCGACAGATTTTCCATTGCAAAAATTTCTGTCACAAAATCTGTTGCAAAATTTTAAAAAAAAATAAAAAATAAAAAAATTGCGACGAAAAAATGCATCGCAAATGTCAATTTTTGCTTTGGATTTGAGTCTGTTGCAAAACAATAATTTTGTGATAGATTTCAAATCCTTCGCAAATATTTGAAACAATTTAAATATTTGTGATGGACATAAAATCCATCGCAAAATTTAAATATTTGCGATGGATTTTTCCATCGCAAGTGTCGCAGTTTTGCGACGGATCCAAATCCGTCACAAAAGTGGAAAAAATAAAAAAAAATATCAAATAGGGATAAAACCCTTCCCCACCCACACAAATGTTTGAAGTTAAAACTTTTTTCCCCCTTCCCCTTCCCCTTCCACTTCCCCTACCCCTTCTTCTTCTTTTTATTTTATTTTTTAAAATATTTAACCAGCCAACCAGCCGACAAGGGGAAGCTGCTAGCGACCTACTGCTGGGCACCAGTAGTAGCAGCTGGTGCACCAACAGTGTCACTGGCACACCAACTTCGGCGGCCAGCCAAATCTGGCCACAAGTCAGATCTAGAATTTTTTTAAAAAGGAATAATTTTAATTTTTAAAAATGCTAATGTTGTTATTTGTTTAATGTTTCTAGTTTAGAGAATTTATATATTGCTCTATCTCTATTAATTATGATAATTCTCACAATTATATTGAATTTTGATTATGTTTGATTATATTTTTGTTAAAATTTGATTATGTTTGATTATGTTTTAGTTAATTTTTTATTATGTTTGATTATGTTTAGTTAAAATATTT
This sequence comes from Jacaranda copaia, assembly GCA_014898725.1. Classification (NCBI taxonomy): domain Eukaryota; kingdom Viridiplantae; phylum Streptophyta; class Magnoliopsida; order Lamiales; family Bignoniaceae; genus Jacaranda; species Jacaranda copaia. The sequence continues at coordinate 386,093 of JACGDI010004316.1, forward strand.
CATCATGTTTTAGTTATCTCCATTATGTGTTAGTTAATTATTAAAGTTAGTTAAAATTTGATTTATGTGTTAGTTAAACTCAAAATGATTTATTTGTTAGTCATATAATTTGATTTAACATAAATAATAATTTATGTAATAATTAAATTTTGAGGTAAATTTTATATTCATATTAAATGTTGTTATATTTGTTAGAGTTATGTTTTTATTTGAATTAAAAATTTTATTAGAATTTTGGGTTGAGTTAAATTTTATGGTACTATATATTGAATTATATTATATTTTCAAATTTTAATTTAGTTTATGGAATTAAGTTGCAAATATATGCACTTGTAACATGTGCCTAATGTTGTAGGCTATTTTGATGGTGGTTGATACCTTCTGTAAGTGTTGAGTTGTGTGAAATATTTAAAGGTAAATTTGCATATCTTATTTTGATTTTATATATATTTTTTAGTACAATATATTAGAAATATTTAGAATTGGTGGAAATGTGAAAGATGATGGGTTGTTGGGAGAAGGGTGAAGCCTTCTCAATTGTTGTTGATTGATTTGTAATTGTTTACATGATGATGATGGGCATAAGGGGGAGTATTTATGTGCCATTACGTAATGTGTTTACAAATATTATTAGTTATTTTTAGAAGGTAAATATATGTTTTTCCTCTTAGAGACATTTTTTAGAAGCCCTTGAATGCGATTTAGGAACATTCCAATGAAGACAAATATAGCTAAAGACAAAATCACTATTTCTTTTCATAATTTTTGTAAAAATAAAAATCCAAATTTACATATCCAAAAACAACAATATAAGTTTCCTAACTTAAATCAAGCCATACTTAGGATTGTGAATTATATGTTTAATTAGGATTTGAGTTATATATTGGAATTATATTAAATTATATGTTGGTTTGTGTTGGATGTATGTTTAATTATATTGAATTATATGTTAAAATTTAGATTTTATTAGATTTATATTTTGTGAATTATATATGCGATTAGGATTTAAGTTATATGTGGGATTTATATTAAATTATATGTTGGTTTATGAAGAGATGTATGTTTGATTATATTAAATTATGTATTAGATGTATATGTGTTAAGATTATGCATTTACTTTGAATTATGTGTTAAGATTATGCATTTACTTTGAATTATGTGTTAAGATTATGCATTTACTTTGAATTATGTGCTAATTTTTGTTAGATTTATATTTTGTGAATTATATGTTGATTAGGATTTGAGTTATATGTTGGACTTTAAATTATATGTTGATTTATTAAGATTTATATATGTTTAGATCATGCATTTATATTGAATTTTGTGTTAAATTTTGTTACATTATATGTGCAATTAGGATTTGAGTTATATGTTTGACTTATATTAAATTAAATATTGGATTATAATGAGATGTATGTTTGCTTATATTGAATAATGTGTTAGATTTACATGTGTTAGATTATGTATTTGCATTGAATTATTTGTTAGGTTTTGCTAGATTTATATTTTGTGAATTATATATTTAATTAGGATTTGAATTTATATTTTATGAATTTTGTGCTCGATTATGATTTGATTATGTATTGAATTGTTTATTAGTTTAGTTTATGATTCTATTTTTTATTATTGTAATTTTGTTTTTATTTTAATATTGCAGGTTTGGATATCTCAAAACATTGAAATTTAGTATAAGCCTTATAAGATAATTTTTTTGGCATTATTTTGTAAATTTTATATCTTAGTTAGGGCTTGATTTATATGTTGAACACTTTTATATTATTGGGCTCGATTTTCAATTTAGTTATAAAATTATTGTGATTTTATGTAAAATAATATTTAAATATTATTGTATGGAATGATGGGTATGTAATACAAAGAATTATTGATATTGTGGATAATTATAGATTGTAATTTGATAGCATGTGTATATTTTTTTTAAAAAAAAACTTTTCAAAATTTTGCAACAAAAATTTCCATCACAAATTTTATTTTTTTAATTACAATTACCAAATTTGCGACGGATTTTTTCATTGCTAAATTTTGTAACAAAAAAATCCATCGCAAAACACCAAATTTGCGACAGAAAAAATCCATCGCAAATTTGTGTCGAAAATTTTCATCACAGATTGGCGACGGAAATTTTCGTCGTAAAATCCATCTCAAAAAGGCATTTTTTTAGTAGTGTAGTAAAGCTAGCATAGGTGGTGAAAGAGCGCTTCTAGAGCCACGCTAGGTTAAAATGCAAGTAGGACCACTATTAGAGCATACACATGCCCTGCTACTTGGCCGTCAGTAAGGCATTAACCTTCGAAAATATGAAGCTGGTTAGTTGATCCACCATCATCTATCCCACCACTAACGTGGGGATAAGAGGACTAGCCTCATTCATCAGTGCTACTAGTATAGGCTCAACCTGAGAGGAAGTTACCACCATAAGCCCGACTGACTCTAGAGCCTGGAGGGCCCTATCCTCGCTTCCTCATAAATTGCTCATCTACATGCCTTATCTCGTAATAATGATCAAGAAATCATTTTAGTAAAATTGATTTTCCACAGATAACACCAATTGATGAAGATAAATCTACTACAATAATCGGAAACACTCACACACACAACAAAACACAAACTATAATGTAGAAGAAATCATTTTGCTTTGATTGCTAAAGAAAACGCTCATGTATTGTTTGAGTTGTCTAGCCCTTTTCTAAGTTTATGAAAGGGGTATTTATATATGTAGAGAGTCACCCCAATTATCTTAGGCAAGCTACAACTTCTAACAATCTTTATCCTTATTTAGTTCTGCTATCTCAATAACATCATGGATGCGCATCTCGTGAATATGCTATTATTCTCCTATTATCGCGATAGCAATTTTGTTAAGCTTGGTAGTGCTACCCTTGCTCAGCTTGGCCACATTGATCTTAGTATTCAATCTAGGCAATGTTATGCAGAACCAACTCTACCCTTGTTACCTTTGCTTTTAAGCTACCTATTTACACTTCTAAGCTAGTGGTTTGGTGGGGCAAAGTGGCTTAAGTATATCAATGTCGAGCTGGAGCAGTTTCCAAGCTCAACCTAACTCTATATTGCCTTAAGTGGGCTAGTTGCTCAATGGGTCGCTGCTTCGTGTAGATTGAGTGCGCCCCCTTAGGCTATCTCAATCTTCTAGTGAGTCAACTGAGCTTCTAACAGTCAACCAACTAATATAATTTTAAAATGGCAAATTAGATTTTACCCCCATGTAAAACTAAAAAATGGCAAAAAAAATAAAAAACCCTTATTATAAAAATAGGCAATACCTCTCCTTATGCTTTGAAAAAAAGTAGCAAATTATCCCCTCAGTCCCATGGTTTAATTCACATGTGGCAAGTGCAGTTAGTTCTAGGGCTTTTATTGTTCAAATGTCAATTTTACTCATGAATATCAAATATTGGATAAATTAAAAATAATAATAATAATGATTCAAATTACTTCTATCTATAAAAAATATAAAATATTATAAATATATTTATATATTTAAATATATACATATTTATATATAACTATATTTATATATAGTTAAATATATGTATGCATATTTATATATATACATAAATAAACCTTGCACCTCCCCCCACCCTTCCCTATCCTGCCAGTAAAGGCTATGGCTGCCCCACATGCAATAGCCATGTGAAGGCAGTCATGGCCACTCTATGAACGCAATCATAGAAGCCATAGCTCACAAAAGCAAGCAGCCATGGTCATCTGTAGCCACCTCTATGAGTAGCAACCATGGCCGCTGCTCATAGAGGTTGCTTGGCTACCCGTGAATGTGGCCATGACCATCGTTCGTAGTGGCAATGAGTAATGTGGGTGGGCGTTGTGGTGGGGTGGGTATATTTATATATTTATATTATATTATACTTCAATATATATTTTATATTGATATTATAGTATATTATAATTCAACATGCCAAGTATATTATGTTTATATTTGTTAAGTGGTATATTTATGTTTATTTATTAATATATATTCTATATAAATCTATACATGAATATATTAATGTATTTATAATATATTATATATCTATATATATATATATATATATATTTATATAAAAATAAAAAAATAGAATAAATTAGAAAGATGAAAGTTAAAAATAGTTTTTAATTTAGAAATAAAAAATTGGTATGAAGGAGATGAAAGAAGATATATAAAAATATATTTAAATAGAATAAATAAATAAAATAAAAAATATATGAAATAAATAGGAGTAGTACAGTCCTTATATATTAAAGTTAGTGCTAAACTGTAGCAAATTATGAAGGGGAAGCAGTGTGCATAATTTTTAAAATCACAAAGAGGTTTGTTGCCTATTTCTTTTTCATAAGGGATCTTGTTGCTCTTTTCCATTTTCAACTGGAGGGGGGTTGTGTAAAATGCAATTTTCCCAAATTCAAAATATTATAATTTATTAAATAATGATGGTGGGGATGAGGGTAGAGAATGTTTTGATAAAATTGTTAAAATATTAATGGCATTTTGGAAAATCATTTTTCCCTCCAAAATAAGTTACATTTTTGGAAATGTTTCTTCTCCAAAACATTATGAAACATAGGGTTTGTTCATTGTGTTTTGGGTGTTTTGGAAAAATTATTTTTAAAGAATGTATTTTGGTAGTAGAAATGGAGAATATAATATTTGTTTGTTATTATTTTGGGGGTCGTTAGAAAATATTTTGGAAAAAAATAGTCTGTCTAGAAATATTTTGGGGGAAACAAAATTTACTATAAATGTCACATTAGTCTAGTTTTTATTGGACTAGTGAGGTGAAAGTGAATTTTTCATGTATATGTATAAAGGTTAATTAATTATGTATATATATGTAATGATCATCTATACTATTATGTATAGCATGATTTTGTATTTATCTAATTGTGCGATTTTGGCTAAATGATGAATTCTTAGAATTTTAAATTTTTTAGTCAAATTGAAGCATTTACATAGGTTGTTATTTACTTTGTTATTTTATTTGCATACAACCAACCTATCTATTATAACTAAATTATCATGTTGTGTTTATCCAAAATTGCAATATAAATTTTTATGTCATAAAATAATTCCAAACATATCCATAATTACATTTTTAACTCATCTGATAAGTTTATAATTTTAAAAATATTTTATAAGCACTACATTAAGTATTCTTATCAAAAAATTCTATCTTATAAATTTAATCTTGCACAAGATTAACAAATAAATATTTCAATTGTTTTACAAATAAATTTGTTATTCTACGATTATTCTTTTTATATTTTATTTCAACACTGTTCATACTACAATTCTATATTTTTATTTAGTTTTATTTAATTATAGGATTTCTTTCCCCAATTAACATAATATAATGATCCTTCTTTTTTCTTCTTAATTTAAAGTTCATTTTATAGAAAGTTTTAATATTTTTTTATAGCACACCTTTATATTATTTTTTTTTCCTTTTCATTTTAAATTAATTAGATACCTTCTCATATATTCAAATATTTTATTAATGTTATTACTCTATTATTTTCGCAATATTTGTTTAAAATTAAATTTCGTGGTTAACTTAGGATTGTAATTTTTATCCCTAAAAACATCCTTATATAGTGTTTTTATGTCAATTAATTATACAATTATGTATTTATTCTAAATACCATTTTCTAATATTTTTGTTTGTTCATATAATAATTTATCTATGGTATTGAATTTTTATTTTACTATTATTTTATCTACTTCATATCGTCTCGATTTATCTAGATCAAAAAAATTGGATATACTTCATATTTGAGTAAAATGCCTCAAATAATGTGAAGTTATGAAATATTTAAAAATATTACAACATTTTATTAAGTTATTGAAATTATTCCTTTTTTCTTATCAATTGCATGAAGAAATATTGTATGTTTTTCTATAAAATATTTATTAAATTTATTAGCATTTGATTTACCCATTTCTAGTACAAATGAAAAAAAAATTCTATTTTCTTGTATATAATATCATGTGCCTTGATAAGTTTATTTTAATTGGTTGAATTTTACTTATTTATAATATTTTTATAAGAAAATCACTTTATTTCTCTTACAATAAATACATAACTTATTGATAGAAAATTATGTATACATAGTTAGAAATCAAAATTTCATTTCTAAATAAATACCTTTTACAATATTAAAAATTAAATAGATTTATGAAGTAATGAAATTATCTAATAAATTAAGATCTAAAAAATATTAACTTATTTTTTCAGTAAAAAAGTTAAATTTTTTTATTTTTTAATTTAATTATTCATTTTTATCCACAAAAGTCCCAATTTATCCAAATAAAGTAGCTGATAACTAAGTTATTTCAAAACAACAACAAATGTTTTATATTCATTAAGTTCTTTGGCACCTATATAGATATAATCACTTTACTTTTAGCTAGAGCAATACAACGTTTAATTATTTCTATCAAACGATTACTAAACTAATAAAAAATATTCAATTATTTTATCAAATAAATTATTTTTGTATCTTAACTAAATAATTATATTCTCGACAACTTCAAATTTTAAATATATGTATAATTCTTAGATAATTTATAGTAAATACACTTAAAATGTAAAACAATACTTAATAATCATAATTATCTCTTAATATTTTAATTTACTTAAAAACATTTACAACTTATCGATTGCTTATCAAAAGGGTAGACACATATTTGTGTGAAATATCAAATAATCACTTCCTTATTAAAGAGTTATAAATTTGAGAAATGAATAATGGTAAATTAATTAATATGTAAGTCCTCAATTTATCCAACTCTTTAAAATTTAATCATTTTTCATGAAATTTTTAGATATATAAAATATTTTCAAATAAAAGCATATATATATATATAGAATAAAACAAATCATTTAATATTTGAAAATTTTATTTCAAATGTAAAAAGTTACTTCCTAAAACATTTATAAACTCTCAATTTTTTTATATTATTAATTGTAATCATTTTATTTCTTTATCAATTTAATAATGATAACTCGTTTTCAATTATTTGAAGTTAATCCATTTATATGGGATGTATTCATATATAGTTGACATAGTTAAAAATTTTCAAAAGCTTGATAAATGACCACTTAAATAACAAATGATATCAATTTTTATATTTTCAGTACATTTATTTACACAATTTCATAATTACATTGTGTACATTACACCACAAGGAAATCACCAAGGGGAATCCACTCGAAGAATCATCATTTAAACTAGAACTGTTGCATTACACCGCGTGGAAAGCACACATTGTAGAAGAGATTGTCAACCGCAGAAGAATCATTTTGTGAAAAACCCTTGCAAATAAGTTGGCTTTCATCTTTTCCATGTAGTATTCTTACGTCATTGCGAATTGTTATGAGATTTCATTTCTCTACAATTTCCTTATGTTCACTTGATATTTTATGTACGAATTTGTACATCTTTCTCGGTTGGTACATCGTTTCTTTGTGGAAGCTCTTCAAAGCAACAAAACATTATTTTAGTTTATTTTTTCAGTTTCTCTTGTTCTTTGAGGGTATATTTTTCTATCCTAGTGCTATTTATTTTCTCTGAATAAGGAGAACTATAGAGTATAGAATGTGTAAATGTTGATGTTGGGGGGAGGGGGAGGAGAAGTAAACTTTGTTTGTGGGGAATGAGTTTTTTGGATTTTGTAGTCATTTTTTGTGATTGTTATAGAAACTAAAGATTCTATTTTTGAATCCCATGCATCTAAGAAAAGATTCCTAGGAAG
>JACGDI010004316.1:399918-424560 GCA_014898725.1 Jacaranda copaia
TGAAACAAAATAATATACATAACATTGAAGAAAATATTATCAAACAAACTTAACATTAAACTGAATATTACAAAATAGGAGCACAAAGTACCTATTCCAGTCTAGGTCAAACAAATGACAACATTAGTAACACATGGAGGTATTTAGCACCTTTTCCACCACAAATTTTTCAACAGCAGCACAATGACAACAATGAAGGCTGCCAACAGAATCCATGAAACATGAATATAAATCTATTTTTCTCGACACTTCCTACTGGTGGAGCACTTGCAACAATTGGAGAAATGACCTCATTTTCTATGTTATCCTCCAATTGCCTTTGTTCTTCGTGGTGGTATGCCTACTTTGGAGCAGAAACTGGAATGCCCATAGGAAATCATGTAGCACTCACTAGATTACACTAATGAAAAAAATTGCAAACTTGGTTGGAGCATCTATAGTAAAGTCACCCTTTTGTGGACTTCTACTCAAATTCAACTATTTTTATACTATATTTTAGGTTACACTCACAAATTGGCAAAGAGCTAAATATCAAATCCAACACCTGCTTCAATCCTTGGCTTTTGCTATGGGATGAGCTTGTGGCCATTTCACTTTTCATGGAATTACAAATAGATAACACCAACAAGAAGCAAGAAAGAATAAAGGAAAGACAAAAACAGAGAAGTTACAAAGAGAGAGGAGAGCCGAGGGAGAGAAAGAAAAGAGGGAGGAAATTTTTAATAAATTGAAAAAGATAAAGTTAAAATGGAAGTTTTTAAAAATTACATTACAAAATGATCGACTAAATCCCTAAAGGGCATTCTAGACAATTTACAACCAAAAATTATAAAATCACACACACATAACCCAACATCCCCATGCTTTTTTCTAAACTAACTTTAAGAAAATGTCCAAAACAAAACCAAACATAGTGTAAGGTTTTTGATGCAATGTGGGAGTTTTTTATTTTTAAGGGTAAATAGGAGAATAGCTAATGGATACATATCATAAAATCACACACAATATATATATATATATATATATGACCAAACATTCCCACGCTTTTTTCTAAAATAGCCAATGCACACATACTACACGAATCAAAGGTAGTCCACTTCAGAGACCACCGTTTTTCAACATCAATCAAAATGGTCACCCAGCCAGACGGCGTCGTTTCTGCCAAATTCTCAGCCACCTTACCACCACTAGCCACAGCTACGGTCACCGACGGCGGCCTGATCATATCAATCACAGATGTCATCCGCTCATTCCTTGCCGCAGCCTCCACAGACTCCCATCTGTCGGAAGATCTCAGAGATCTTTCTTCCTCGCTTGGCATACACTCGACCGTACCATACAAATCCCTCAAAACTATCTGGTTGGGTTCTGACCGTGAAACCCGACCCGATTTATTCGCTCTCCTCTTCGGTTCCAATTTCATCTTTACTAGCCCCAAGCCCCGGGAAAAGGTAATTTCTACGATTGTCAGAAATAATAACCGGTTGCATATTGGGGTTTTAATAGTCCCACTCGAATCAAGACTCGCGAAAATTTCTTCGGAGGGGCTTATACATTTTTCATTCGGTATTTAGTTTCATCTAATCTAATTTCTTTTCTCCATTCTGGGTGGTTTATTTACTAGAGTGAGGAGTTGAAGGTGAGATTGAAAAAACTAGAGGAGGCGACTGAGAGGAAAGCATACCAAGAATTGGTGAAGGACATCACTCCTAAAAAGGGTGTGGAAGAACCATTTTCCTCGTACAAGGATCAATTGGGCTTCGGTAATCATTTTTTGTGTTTTGTTTCTTTCTTGCAGCATTGGTACCGCACAATGGTTATCTTAGTTCTTTTGTTATGTTCAGCCTCAAATTCTCGGACTAACTTTCTTACTCGAAATTAAGACAACAGATTGGAAATTTTATACTATTCAGTTCTTATAAGAAACAATCAAATATGATATAAGATGCAGTTAAAGTTACATATCAATTACCAGGAAAGCGGATATCAATGTGGAGACTTTGTACGAGTCAGGAAAGAATTAAAGATTTGTTTTAGGTCAATATCATCTGCTGACGCTTAAGCTCTCAATTGCATGGAAAGTGTATTGATTTGGAACTTTATACGGGTCAGGACTTAAAGCTGATAGGAAGGAAAAACAAGGACTGTGCTCTTATGATTCGTGCGCATACTTTTTAGCTGTGGAAGTTGGGGTTTGGAGGAGCGGCAATTTCACTCTACGTAGTTGCTCTGAATTGATTTGAATGTTATGTTCTTCTCAATTATTTAGGCATTTCAATGTGTAAATGTTCGAGTTTTTCATTAAGTTGAGAGTCGCTGAGAAAGATAATTTGATGGATAAGCTTGAATAAAAATGGGAGTTTTGTTCAATGAGCTGACCGAGGGAAGGTAATTACATTAGACTCATCACATTTTGAGCATGAATCAGATAAGGAAAAAAGGAATTTGCTTTCCTATGTTAGTGAAATTTTGCAAATCGCCATCTTTTATGTGGAAATGAAAATAATACAACAATCAACTGGAGATTTCTAATATTAACCCATCAAGATACAGCACCAAACGTTCTTGCTGACCCGAATACCTTTGCTAATATGTATCAATATGACCTCTCCCAGGATTCACTATTTTCACTTCTTACATTGACACTGCCAACCCTTTTTCCATATCACACTGAAATTGCAAAACCAGATAGTGACATGTATAAAGAGCCAAAGAGAACAACAACATACTTAATCAATTTCAAAAAAATCAGAGATAAGGATGGAAAGGTACAATCCATTAAAGGACTGAGGATGTTTAAGTGGCAACCATAAGATGTTGGGTAAATTGTCAATTTACTTTCCAGTTTCCTGTCTTAGGTGAAATCATGTTTGTTTCAACAATATGAGATACTTCTGTGCAGTCTTAATTTTTCTGGAAGTTTTCTGATTTTATGAAAAACCTAGAGCAAGTCAGAGATATAATGAAACACCATTCTGCCTCCAATATGTTATTGCGTCTATAGTTTTCTTCCTTCTTCTTCTTCTTTTTTCTTTTGGTTATCCTTATCCTCATTTTGAAGTTTTTAATTTAATTATTGTTTTCCGGAACCGTATTCTTATTTAAGTAGCTTTTGTATGAATTACTCATCAAACTCCCATGTCTGTGCCCATACAAAACCAAGAAAGTCAGCTCCTTTATGTTTGCCCCTTATATTCTTTTTGGAATAAACTAAAGGTCTAAAATTGCTATGATCTTGTCAGTTTTTCTTCAAATCATTCCAGCTTATTCTGCAATGTATCTTTTGGTTATATTTCTGCTATGAAAATGGCTTGAGATCAATAATTCCTTCACCATTTTACAGGATTACATGTTGTGCTCACAATGTTCACGGGTTACTTGCTTGGATATGCAGCATTCAGAGCCTTGTTTAGCCACAGTTCTGCTATGGTAACTTTTGCAGAACAGTCATTTTTTCTTTATGTTTGTGAATTAAGCAGCTGCAAAAATGAATTCTGTCCCATTGCATCAGATAATATATAGTCAGAGCTGATAAGGTGTATTTCCTCACTCTATAATTTATTAATGGTTGCTATCCTTAATGATCAGAGTGCTGCTGGTGGCATCCTTGGATTGGTTGGTGGCATGCTGGTCGAGACGCTTCTGTTTATAGTTAGGTCGTCTGACCTAGATCGTAGATCCCCTTCGTCCGCTTCCTCTTCTTCCTCATTGAAGATTAAGAAGAATCAGTAGGCTTTCTTCAAATTAAGTTTTCTTTTTTTAATTATCTATATTACAGAAGCAGCAGAGAATAGAATGTATTCTTTTGCCTTTTTTCTTCGAGAATTTTAAGAGAGGAGCATTTGTTTTGGTCCTTGTAGTAATTAAGGTCTGCATAGCCATGAATCAATGTCTCAGCCGCTTTATTGTTGGGATCTTTCCTTCCTTAAGCTGTAGGTTATTAAATGCTAACTGAAGATGTGTAAGTTGTGTATAATTAGAATGTTACGGATAGCTAAATAATGAGATTTCAAAGCCTTACATTTGAGAGTGATATTTTTGTGTTGGCATCTAATTGTTAACCGCATGTAAATTTCAGGCTTGACAAATGGTAATTTTCTAGACGACCAAACAACTAATTATTAATCATAATATGAAGCTGCAATTTCATAGTGATCCTCAAAAAGATAGAGAAACTGTTTCCACGGCAATGATGTCATTTAGATACGATGTATGGATGTATAGATTTGTAAAAACCATAGAGACTAAGATTGAATGGGCTTCAGAAGTAGGTCTTTCATTCCTTTTGGAATCTGACAATTTCATGATAGACTATATTCTCTCAAAGAAGTGTGTTCTGCCAAGGAGGTTTTGCCTGGTTGGTAAAGTCGAGTCCTAAGATTCTACAATTAGGAGGTCTTGGTTGCATTTAATTAGTGTTGATATCTTGGTGGTTGAGAGGTCAACTAGAAAACATCGGCCCAGAAGTTTCATAGTTAACTCGGCAATGAAGATGAGAAGCAAATGCCTAGTTCAACTTTTTGATTTGGTGCAGCATCTGATTTTTGGGTTCAAAAGCTTATCCGGTTTGATACAGCCCCGGTATCGTTTGTGTCTATATGAAATTAATTTAGATTTAGAGCTTGTTTTCTATGGCAGCAAGTTAATTGACGAGAACCATTGCTAATGCAAACAAACCATGCATTAGTGTAAAACGCAATATTATGAAAAACCTTTTAGGCTAGCTTACTTCAATGGACGGGGAGGATGAAAGCCCACATCCAACTAAATTTAATGTTCATTATATTTGATAAAAGCTCAATTGATTAGGGAAGGATTGATACGGTATAAGATATTCTTAGGATGTAGAGTCTAATCCATCAACAAGACGAAAAAAAATCCTGTACAAATGATCTTGTGGGATGAGGAGTTAAATTACACTTAAGCGACGAGCCCTGATGTAGCCACAGCCTCTAAATATATTTAGCCATGGTACCAAATATCCAGTATCACCACCATACAAATTGATTGAATAGTGATGCAGCTTAAAAGAACTTTCAGTTGTGGTATCAATCAAATAGTTTTAATAATTTACTTTGAAGCTACAACATCATAAGAAATGAGAGGCCGATGCTACCATAGAAATTAATTGATAAAAAAGAGGTACTCATTACTTATTATAATTGTCCTTATTTTAGTAGTGTATCAATGATGAAAAAATGGTTTGACCATCGTCATTTAGAATAATAGTATGTTTATTATTTAGGCAAACAATCTAAACTATTGCGTTCATAAATGCGGTTTAGTACAGGGTAAGTTAACTAGATTGTGGACAAGTTTGATTGATCCAATTTCAAAATTCTGCATACAATAAATATTTATTTTATTTATTAAAAGGTATCTTAGTCATTTAAAATTTATCTTGATATTATCATTCATCCAAAGAAATAATCAATATAATTATTCACTTCATGAACTATAAGAAATGGGATTCCCATCCCATTCATGCAGCAATGGCCAACTCAGCCCGAAAAGAAATTCGGCAAGGTTTAGTTAAAGTTCATGGGAGGATTTCGAAATATCAAAGACTATGATAAGTGCACGAGACTTATATTGCTATTACACTGCATAACTGTAAATACTCGTTTCAAATACAGTTCAAGTATTCTATTTATATATTTTACTCTTCATTGATTATTTGTTTTCTCATACTCTATTTATTTTTTTTCTTTTTTGGGGATCTTAATTGATTTGGAAGTTAAAAAATTATTATGGAGACACTCAATGTTCCTAATCTATCAATAATTTTGAATGTCTCATATATACATACATATATATATATATATATTGATAACTTATAAAAATGAATTTATCCCCTTTTTTTTTCCTACAAGTCAATAATATCCTATAATTGAAAATCGAATCAAGTAAATTGAATTACAAATTATACATTTTGTGTACATAAAGAGCCCATTTAGATTCAAACTCTTGACCTTACACGTAATAAGAGAAACTTCTACCATTAGACCACAAGCCACTAGACAATATCTCAAAAATTTAATCAAGCGGATATTTTTTAATTGTAAAAGACCACTCCTCGGCAGGAGAAGCAAAATTTCCTCACTCTCGATTCACAGGATTTAATCAAATGAAATTTTTGCATCAGATATGCCAATAAAAAAGCAAATGGCATCATAATATTTGGCATTCCTTGTGAGCATTGCTTTTTATTTCTTATTTAAACTAGTTTTGATCCCGTATATTGCACCGGATAATAATTTTAAATTTAAAATTTGATTAGGTTCAATATGTATTAATTATAATTTACATATTGATATTTTTTAAATATTATACATATTGAATAAAAATAATAATTTATAAAAATTAACAAAAAATTTATTGCAAATATTCTTCGAACATCGAACTAACAAAAGAGTAAAAAATAAAAATAAATCACAAGTTAAAGGAAAATTATAATATGAAAAAAGTGAAAAGAATCAATCAAAATCAAAAAATATATCTAAAATTTAATTTACCACAAAATCAAGATTTCAAATTCCTTTCATAAATTAACCTTGCTCATAAACATAAAAAGATTATTAATATTAGTAAATTATATAAAAATTACAAAATACATGCATAATAAAACAATTAGAATTTTACTTACCAAGCAAATGATTCTATAGAGGTGAAGCAAAAAAAATATTTTCGTAACTTTATATATTAGTGTATTGCATGTTTGGTTATTTTTAGTGTATATTATTTGAAGAGATTATGAGCTTAGATTAATGAACTTAACTTAATTAAAATATCAAATTATGAAATAAAATATATTTTAGGGAATGCTAAATTAGGGCAAAATTTTTCAAACTAAAAATAGAAAGAGTTATAGGACATCTTACCATTTCAAAATATAAAAAATGTCAAAACTAATATCCGGACTTAATGCCTAAATTTATGAAATAAAAAATTAAATATTTAGCATAAATATATCAATAGCAAAATTTACATACTCAAATTGACTATTTATATAATAACTTAACGTTTGTTGTATATATACCACTTATGTATGTATGTATGTGTGTGTGTAAATATATATATATATATATAGAGAGAGAGAGAGAGGAATAAGAGTTTTTTGTCAATTACAAAAGTTAACAAAACATACATGATTGTTGTTCTTAATGATTAAAGATAACAACAGTTGTACTTTACTTGGTAAAAGTTTAAAATTCCTTAACATATGTGCGCTCGAAATTATTATTTTTCTAAATAAATTAGTCATCATTTAATTTTATTTGAAATAGATATGCTACGTTGATAACATGGTTTATAATCTAATTTGAACAAATAATATACGCATAGTTGGTTAATATGTAAATTATAATTGGATCCATAAAAGTGTAAATATCATACATTTGAAAAGCAATAAAATTGCTTTTGAAAAAATTAATTGAAAATAATTTTTACAAAGAAAGTTCTAAATCTTAATGATTAAAATATTAAATTATGATACAAAACATATTTATTATACTTATAGTTATATGTACTAAAAGATATAGATATATATATATATATATATGTAGAGAGAGAGAGAGAGAGAGATGAAAAATCAACGCCCCATAAATCAAGTTAGCTACAGTACATACATAAATTAATATATACATATATATTAATTTCATATATATACTATATATAGAGATAGAGAGCTTGAATAAATATATTATACAATAAATATTAAAATAATTTATATCACATTAGTTAGGCACCATCTAAACCTTTTAAAATAAAATTCACATGCAAACAAAAGAAAAAAGATTTTGATGCATGTGTCAATTAATCATTGAACCAAGATTACTAAATTATTGAATTTGAAAAGAAAAACATCTGTTGATAAGAGTTTATTTTTATAGAAAAAATAGTTTTGAATCCATATATTTTACAGACAATAAATTTAAATTTAAAAGTTATTTTATTTAAGTTTAATTATAATCTAAGCATTGATAATATTTAATTTAATTATTAAAAAAATAATAAGCCACCGTCAAAATATCAAACCAAAAAATAATAAAAACAAAAAAAACACAGGTTAAATGAAATCCATAACATGAAAAGAGTGAAAAAAAAATGAAAAAAATCAAAAAATTAATGTAGTTGGTTGAATATAAAATTGTTAACTTACCACAAAATCCAGGCTCCAATTTTTTTTTACAAATTGACCTGTTCATTAACATAAAAATTTATTAAGATTAGAAAACCATATGTAAATTACAAAATACATGCATATTCAAAATAAAAATAGAGTTTAACTTGCCAAACTTACAACATGAAAAAAAAAAAAAAAAAAAAAAAAAAAAAAAAAGAAAGAAAGACAATGATTATGTATCTTTAAATGTTAATCAATTGCATATTTCGGTTATTTTTAGTATAAGTTACTTGTAGGAAATTATGTGCTTAGATTAAAGAATTTAACTTAATTAAAATATCAAATTGCAAAATAAAACATAATTTTAGAAAATGCTAAATAAGGTAAGCTTTATATATATATATATATATATATATATGAAAAAGTTTATTTATTATCTATATAGTAAAAATAATATCAAATTAAGGTAGCTTCACCTCTTTTTTACGGATTATTATTATTATTATTATTATTATTATTATTATGGTGTGTGTATGTATATATATATATAGAGAGAGAGAGAGAGAGTGAGTGAACTATAAAAAATTAAATTCCATACATTAATCAATACTTTGCATGTTTTATGTATATGTGTGTGTGTATATTTGAGTACTTACCAATATTAGATATGGAGTTACTAAAAAAATCATTTAAGATAATATTTTATATTAGTGATACAATAACTCATTTTTATAGCAAATTATATATAGAAGATGTTGAGATGGCAAAATGGGATAAAATTAACTTACCCACGTCATTGCCAATGATAAACATTTTTAAAATGACGTTGAACAACATTTCAATTTTTACTTTATATATATTGAATTAGATTAAATAAAAATTGTATATTTGGTATAAATATACCAATATTCATTATGTAAATCTTCCTGTCAACATATTTCCATATAAAATGATGAAGTTGCAAAAATCTAATATAAATATTGGGAGTTATAAAAATTAATATAGAAAGTTATATATATATATATAAATTAATATATAGATAGATAGAGAGAGAGAGAGAGAGAGAGAGAGAGAGAGAGAGAGAACCATAAAAATTAATGTGAATTATGACACACAAACACACATATTGAATGCTTACCAAAAAATTAATTAATACAGTGTTGACTTACTAATAATAAAATACCTCATTTTTATAGCAAATTATATAAGAAAAATGTTGAGAAAGCAAAATGAGGTAAAAAATAATTTATCTACATCATTACCACATAACAAACCTTCTTAAAATAGTATTAATAATATTTTACTTTATATACATTAGATTAGATTATTTCGTGTGAATATTGCCCTTTATTCCTTATTTTCTTTTCAGTAATTTGTAATGACCAAATGGGTTTATATACTAATGACCAATCACAACTAGTCCTGCACATACAGTTTGTATTAGGTGAACTAAATGGTTAGCTAAAAGTTATTGGCATCAATAAAGATACTTGATATTTGATTTCACATAAATCATAAGCAATATTTTTCAATATAATTTGTTAAGCATGATATATTAATCGTGAAGATTTTTTTTATTACAATTGAAGCTCAATTAATTGATTAGTTAAGAATAGTAAAGCATGTATAAAAATATTAAGTTAGTTGAATTTTAATTTGTATTGACCTTAATTAAAATCTGATTCAGTCAATTAAATTTAATTTGCACTATATTTGATTTAAGAATTTTGATTAAGAAAGAAAAATACTAGGAAAAAAGAAAAGAAAATAAAAAAACATAAAATCTCAAATTTGTTTGATTTTTAAATGAAAAAATAAAGAAAGAAATGAAGAAATGAGAAATGATGGAAGTGTTGGAAAATGAGAGTGGGTTCAAATAAAATTTTCCCCCCACAAATTGTGAAAAAAATTCATTTTTTTCAAATATAGTACATCTGGCCAAAATTTTCTTTCTTTAGTATTTTTCTTAACAATCAAACAATTGAAAATACGTTCTTTAACATTTTCCTATTTTTTTCCTCAACGAAATTCATGAATCGAACATAATTAATGTTAAGATAATTCCAAACTAGATTAAAAGTTTTAACCTAAATTTGAACAATATGCTACTTAATTCCACTCGATCCGCTTATGCACTAAACTATCACCGTCAACTGCCGGTTTTGGGCCGACTGAATCCCATTCGCAGTGATTAAAGTACAATGCAGCAAAAGGCAAATTGCTGCATGACATGTGGCGGGAAAAGAAGGAGGGGATTGCATGTGAGATCACATGGGCATACCGGGGAGAGTAAAAAAAATTGTTTCCTTTCAATTTCATCACACTCTTCGAAGTCATATGCTTCCTATATTTCTATAGGTCTAATTCAGAATAGTGATATAAATTTCATGCTTTAAATAAAAGTTTTATAATGTTATTATTTTTTGAAACTTAAAAAAGGGAAAAAAAAGAATTTGGGTGCCAATCCCCTCAGAATAGTATGATTATCATTTATTTTATTTTATTTTTTTAAATTCCAAAATGTATGAGTTGAGTCTAGATTACATGAATCTAATACACAGACGACGACATCGTACGTTGTTTGCCGACTGCATAGGTGCGCAAAAAGTGTGCCATGTGTGAATAAAAAATGACGACGTAGAGATTCAAGCTTACAGCCATTAATTCACCATCAGCCTCTACACACGTATTATCCAAATAATGCGGTCTCTGTCTGCTCTTTGCTTCCCATTTCTTTTTCCTTAATTAATAACAATTCGATGTCATTCTATGAGCAAATTTTATAGCGGCTGATTTTGTAATTGGATCAATATAATAGCCATGATTAACATGCACAGAATTATGAGCATATATTTCATTCAATTATGCTTTTCGAATTAATTAGGATGATTTCAATCTCCCAATTCAATTTTTGCTTCTTATTATTATGTTTTTAGTCAACCATCCCTTACTTTATATTTTGTAGTTTCTTTTATACTCTTTACTAGCACTGCAATGAATCTTGTATGAATTTTAAGATTAAATGGTAGTTAAAGATATAAACAAATCCCTACAAATTACTAGAAAGGAAATCCTCCTTTTTTTTTTTTTATCAGCATATAATTGAAGTAAGTATTAAATCCCTCCAGTAAAGATTTCATTAATATTCAACATCACTTTGTTTCAACAACTAATTTGATTTGCTGAAAAGATTTCAAATTATATAGATTTAATAATCTTGTAAAATATAACGGAACATACGAAGGAAAAAAATTATTATTTTCGCCAATAATTGTAATACCTCTAAATTTTTAAATATAAAATAATAATAATAATAATAATAATAATAATAATAATAATAGGAGTGTCAGAATGTAAATTAAGATTTAAAGTGATAAAAGGAAAATAATGAGAAAAATCAATAGGAATTTAAAGGTATTGTATTTAAAATTCCCGGGGTATTCATTGTATGTTAGGAAAATTGAGGGAGTAGAAAACCAAACAGGATGGATTTAATTGTAAAAATTAGGAACTAGGCAAGGCCAATGGGGGAAAAAGAAAGATTGAGGCGTTGATCAAAATTTTGAGGCAAATATGAGGCACTAAGGATGCTGAAGGAATGAAACGAAAAGCTCATGAGGAAAAGTTTGGGGCCAAGTTGTGACCAGACCATTCACTTCTTCTCGCCACAATGAACACAATGGTACCAAAATTAGCCTAAATCAACAAGTGGAACACCGGAAAAATCAAGACAAAGCAAGAGCACAGCGGTTGTAATGGCCGAAGCTCACAACTGAAGGATGGTTCGTGACTGGTTTGTCATGTAGAAGGGGATTGTTAGCTTCAATTTCCAGCTTCGGTCACCGATGGAGGAGTAATTTGGAAAAAGGACACGGCGGTGGCCGGCAGCAAGGCTAACAATTTTTAGAAAAATTGGATGGTGGGACGACAACAAAACCTAAACTTGAACAAGGGCTTTTGTTGAGCGTGAAGAAGCACACAGTTTGGTGGTTCCGCAACCCAGTTCTGGTGGTGGCACGCAGTGAAGCTCTAGTAGCCAACAACAATGCTCCAGCGGCTTACGGAAAGTATCCTTAGAATGGTGACCTGAACGCATGTGTATTGATTTTTGATTGAGGATTGATTTCGAACTTGGTTAATTTGGTAAATCCTAGTTAAATGGTTGATTGTTTCCTAATTGGATTCAATTAAAATATTGAGCTAATTTTCTATGTATTTTTAATCTAATCGGATCAAAGTTTATGATTATGAGCCAGAATTGATAGATGTGAATTTAGTATAAAGTGATATGTGGATTCCGATTGTTAATTAAGGATTAATTATCATTAATTAAGCTAATTAGTATAATTAAAAAGCCTAAATTGTGTAACATTGTTAGGATTGGTTGTTAACATGAAAATATGCAAAGTTTGTATGGATAACCTAGGTTTATCAGTCATGGGCTTAGACTATTAAGTTAAATATTGATGGTAAGAGAATAAAATAGTGACCTAGAACTATTAAACTCTTTGTTGACATTATTTAACTATAGTGGCAAGTTTGGGAAGTTAAATGTACATTAATTTCGAAATAAAATCCTTAACTATCTATATAAGCTAAAGGTATGATGATTATAGTAAAATGACTTAGAGGATCAAGGAAATTAGATTATTATAGTAAAATATGCCCGTACATGAGTTAGGTAAAAAATTAGATGAGTAGAATATTCCACATGAAATAAGGAATTACTAACATTAAAACATGTAAGTAGTTTCTAATTACTATTAAAGGAATATTATAGAAATGTATTGATACTTATATGCATTTTATTGAATTAGGTGGAGAGGACCAAAATCTCCCAGATTAGTAGGGCATTAGTAGCATCATTGTTGAGACTTAAGGGGAGGTTATGGTTCATTTTGTTGTTTACACATATGTTACCTGCTTTGCTTTGCAAATGTCTCAATGTTACGGGGCTTTCTATTGAGTTTTGGTAAACTCTTGTCCATTGTATTCCTCAATGTCATTGATATGGTCTTTCCGATTGATTATCTGATCATCTTTCTAAGATCATTCTGCTACATTGTTATTGGAATGGTCTTGTCAATCAATTACTTTGTCATTGTCTAAATTCGCTCATGTTGATTATTATATTACTTCTACAATTGGTAATATGTTATGCCACCCTTAGGGATGTCCTTGGGATATTTCTTACTCGTAAGGACACCACAGGAAGTTGGGACCAGAATTAAGGTTGGAAAAATGATAAAGTGAAACAAACTAATAGTGACTGATCTCTTAGCTAGTATCCACTCATGATCATGACTCGTAGGTAGTTAGAGGTAGCCATCTGTGAGTGGGGGGACCAGCATGCGGTTGATTATGCCATATATGTTAGTTTTATCTTAGTCAAGCACTAGAAATTTGAAGAGAAAAGATTCTCAATATTATATGTTCTAATTATGATATGTTTTGATCATAATATGTTTGATTCTAGTATGTTTCAAGGAGAAGGTTGGATTGTGCCAACATTTCTGTTTAAGCTATTGAAATTTGATTTTTGCTTTGTTAACCATTACTATATTGTATATCAATTGTTGTATACATTCGATGTTCGATCTCATCTTCTATCAATATCTTGTTCTGTGTGTTTTGGTTCCTTCAATTATTCATTGAATCTTTGCCTTATAGTGGTTGTATCAAAAATCTTACCAATTATTCTCTCACTTTATGTGTAAACTAACATTTATTCACCTCACAAAGTCATTAGGACTCATACCTCTTCTCGGTTCTTGATTCTTTTTCACAAAAGATTTGATATAATAGTTTTGTTGCTGGCTTCCATTTGTACAAGACTTGGACTTCCTATGTTAAATATTATGTGTGTAAGTTTGAACTCGATGACATCTTATGTATCATGTAGATACTTATGCTCATATGATTTTGATACTAGTGACAATCGTGGATTTAGACCTGTTATGTAAATTTTGGGTATTTAAGTTGAATTCAATGATACAACATGTGTTTGTTTGTGTTCTCATAACTTTGGTACTAGTGACATTTGTGAACTTTGTTTATTAGTAATGTCATTTGAGTTATTATGACTACTATCCTAAGTTAAGTCACGTACCATACCTTGATTAAAGTGCTACAATAATGGTATACATATTGATATACCCGATTAGGGCCGTTGGATATACAAGTAAAAAAGCTAACATAATTTACTAGACTAAGCCTACATAAGGCAGGCTCCCTAAGCCTAGTTGGCTCAAATCAATCAAAAGTTCAAGTAATATAAATATCAAGTTTTACAATAAAAAAAATATCTACTCATTAATTTTAGAATTCTAACACGGTCATTATGTGTACTATTTTTAAAGTAAAAATTTATTATTTAATAATTTTCGAAAAGATTTTCCAATCTAATCACGCAAAGCATTAATATGACAATTATGATCTGCAAAAAAAGAAAGAAAAGAAAGAAAAGAAAAGAAAAAGATAAAACTAAAATTCTTTCCTTATATTATAATAATATATAAACATGCATATCGTGCATTATATGTAAGAAAAAGAAAATTTTAAATTGGATTCGAGTATCAGAGCATATGGCCATATGCTGATCGTTTCAGTACTCCGAACCTCCCAACTTGGGCGATGACTCGACACAACTCCGTACAGTAAAGCAGTCCCAACTTTTGTCCTTATGCCCCCACGTAGCTTGAGGGCTTCACGCTTTCTCCGTGACACGTCGACTCGCACCTTCCATTTCACCCTATTCACGCCGTCTCCCCAGCCGCAACCGCTCTCACGTGCACCACTTAACGTGGCGCTTGATTACAACCTCCTCTAATGGTCAACCTAATCAGCTAATCTCACGGCCCACGGCCCACGCTCAATCTCGCGCACCTATGGCTATATATGTACACCTTCCTCTTTTAAACGTCTAACTAAA
The DNA here is from genome assembly GCA_014898725.1 of Jacaranda copaia. Classification (NCBI taxonomy): domain Eukaryota; kingdom Viridiplantae; phylum Streptophyta; class Magnoliopsida; order Lamiales; family Bignoniaceae; genus Jacaranda; species Jacaranda copaia. The sequence continues at coordinate 414,975 of JACGDI010004316.1, forward strand.
AATTTCTTCCGAACTTGAAACAGAGTCCACAGTCACACCAGCTTCAATGGAGTTTATGCTTTTTCGGACCTGCTCGGGTTCAGTTCCGTTCAATACCCCAATGCTGCACGCTTCACGTCGAAACTCTGTCTCTTTACCCGTCCACGACTCTGCCCCCGCTCTATTTTCCGGTGAGATCTGCGTGCCATCCCAGCGGATATCCCTGCATATGGAGATGTCTCGCCGGAATATTAGCCGTTCCTCATCGGAATCCGACATCATGCGATCGGAGGTGAGGGCTCTAACCAAGTTAAGATCGCAATCTTTTACAGCGCTGCCGATGGCGGAGGAGGAGTGCGACGAGGGTGTTGACGACCTGAAGGGCTACGCAGGAGATTGGCCGGCCAGTAGAATCTCGTGGGAGGAATCGGAGTTTCCAGGTGGAGGAATGAAGAGGAACTGGAAATCCGGTGGCGGGGGAAATGGGAGTAATGCCGATCGGCACAAGATCGGGACTTATTATCAAGAAATGCTCAAGTCCGACCCAACAAACTCTCTGCTTTTGGGAAACTACGCCAAATATTTGCACGAGGTAGTAGCTGCAATTCAGATTGTACGATGAAAATCTCTACACTAACACTCGACAACGTGTTCATTTTGTTCAACAATTTTATAATGAAATTTGACCTTTTTTCCTTTTTTTGCTTTTTTGTTTTTGGTTGTATAGGTGGAGGGAGATGCTGTGAAAGCTGAAGAGTATTACGGAAGGGCGATTTTGGCGAGCCCGGGAGACGGAGAAGTACTTTCTCTGTACGGGAAGCTGATATGGGAGACGCAGAGAGATGAGAGCAGAGCCAAATCTTACTTCAGTCAAGCCCTTCATGCTTCTCCTCACGATTGGTATACTCTCTGTCTCTCTCTCTCTCTCTGCGCTTAGCTTTAAACTGAATGAAAATACTATTAAAAGATTTTGGGTTTTGTATTGATATCTTTTCTGCTACTAAATTTTTGGCAGTACGGTTTTGGGTTCGTATGCGCATTTCATGTGGGAAGCAGAGGAGGAACAAGACGGAGATGAAGACGAAGAAGTTGATGAATTGGAGAGAGGAAATATTGAAGATGTACCCATTGCAGCAATGGTGGAAACTTACTGAATTAAATTCATCTAACTTTAATATAACTTGTTTGATGATACCTATTGTTGGGCAATTATTCTAACAATTAAAGTCTGCTTAAGATAAAGCAGCATGTAAATTGGTAAGTAAGTCGTAACATCTGAATAAAGAGAAATAAAAAGTTGGGGAGCAATAGGACCTCGCGCGGGGCAGAGAGACAACTCATATTGTTTGTATGGTCTTAGCTGTTGAGTGTTAATTTGTGAAATAGATTTTCTGGAGTTTGATGTCGTTTCTTCCGTTTTCCAACATGATGTTGCTCCAATGACCATGAACAGGGTGCTATACCCGCCGAGTAGCACTCTCTAGGTTGTAATGAAATACATATAATCTCTTTATTAGATAAAGGAGCATGAAATAAATAAGGTGAGCTACAAAATTAAATGCACTTAACATAAATATATTTAGTTAAAATAAGAGATGTAATAGGTTATAAAATAAAGAATCCAAAGTGATAGCATTTCATTGATCTAATCATATGTCCAACTTGAAAATATAATTTTTGATTAAATAATATGCGAATGATCTGCTTACTTATTGTAGGGAATCTTTTTCCTTCGTAACTTCACTGCATTGATATATTTTTACTCCATTTAGTGAAATAAAAGAATTAAATTTACTTTTGAAATAAAAGAATTAAATTTATTTTTAGTTCAACAAACAAAAAGGAAAAAATTTCTACGAGTTTCTAGTTTTCATTGAAGTACTAGACAAATGATATATTTCTCTAATACACTTGAAATAATTACCCGAACTTGACTGTATAATGGCAATTTTATAAAAGAATACTTATTAAAAACATATGAATATGTTTCTCAGTGTGGATTATGTTGGAGAACAATCTGCTGGAAGTTTTTCACCTTCAAATCCTGAAAAAATTGATAGAAAAGTTATTTCATCGAGGCACAACCTTGGCTAATTATATAGGAATTCAGAATGAACACGCTATGGGTGACATTGGAAAAGGATGGCTGAACTCTGCTCTGCTAGGAATGGAATGCGCCGACTAAGAGAGATTCTATTATTGACATGATATGCTAAGAAAATTGAATCTTGATTAAACTTTCGGCTACTCCTAGCTGCTTCTAAGGTATAGTTCTCATTTCGTGGGAAAAGGGGCCAGCTTGCTCTAATGCTTTAAATTAAATTTGCGCTTTGATGACAAGTAAACTTGTGACGAGAAATCAAATCAGCTGAGTTTTGGCCCAATCCATTGGTTGGAGCAGTCCACACAAAAAGGGGTTATGCACACCACACAAATTAAATCTGGACCCTCGTAAGTTATATTAAACCGAGACTCAACTAGAATCCTAGTCCAAATAGCTACAAGACAGTCCCAATTAATTTAAACAAGATACATTTTATGCATTTTGCATCTTAATATTTTCATTTTTCTCAATTATATTTTTGTCTTTCTTCTACGGCCACATATTATTCTAATTCAGAGGGTACTTTAATTTGTTTGGCCTTCACCCTACTTTTTTTCATTAATCATTTTTTGTGAATACGACTGCTATTGTCATATGGACTTTTTTTGGTAGGATTGACGGATTTTGAACACATGTAGACCTCAATAATCTAACTTAATCTGCCCTCTTTCATATAAGAAACTTTTTCTATAATCAGCAAATACAAGCAAAAAATTATCATTAGGCCAAGTCAGAAAGGTTTTGATGACTCAAGGTTCATATTAGGGAAAGGAGGGTGAGGGGAAGAGGGGGCAACCCTCGGCCCGATCATCCAATTTGCTCCAAGAGATAGACATGGTTCTGTAGTAAAAGCAACTTTGTCACTTTCGTAATTAAAATAGTGAAGCGTTGGATATTAATAACTTTAATTTATACATAAAATTACGTCAACTTTCTTAATTAGGACGGAGGTACATGGTATAGTAATTAAAACAGCGTTACCAATCACTTAACGAATGTGTTGACACTTATATAAATTAATAATAATTTGGTCACACCGAGTGGCGGTCAGAATCTTTCAAAATTTACCAGCTCCCACTGCTAGTCATCAAGTTTTGAGCAGCAAATTTAAGAGACTACTTGGACAGTAATTTTCCTTCTAAGTTTCCAGTTTTGACTGTGGCTTATTATTTGTAAAAGCACGAACAACTAAAAAAAATGAAGCAACTGACCTCATAATGCTGGTCGCTGGGGCAAAACAAAACTCTTATCCTTTTCCTACCTTCCATTAACAAATTTTGGGTTTTGACGTCAAATTATATATATATATATATATAGCTAAAGGCCATAATAATTAATAATTAAATCCTGAATTAGACCCTAACTCAAGAAAAATATATGTATTGATTTAATTAGTAGTACTTAAATACTGACTATAACATTTTGATATTTTTTTTAATCCAGAATATATATATATATATATATATATATATCTTATGGCACTTGAAAGATCAATGGAGAAGTTGATCATAGCCAGCCACTTAATTAACTGAATTTGTATCTACAAAATAATTGTAATAATAGTTTCGGCCGTGGGATTCTAATTAAGGATATATTTCTATATCAATACAGCTAAAGATGGTGAGGGTCAATAACGAGACCGTGATGCATTAATCATAAATTGGATTTTCTTTGTGATCTTAGTTACAAGAGGATATATATATATATAGACACACATATATATGATGCGATTTGCTTATGATATTATTAGTGTTTCTAAATTAACTCTTAATTGTTTTGGTGTTGTTTAATTAGGAGCCAAATTAAGCCACCATGGCTCGCACTGTTCTAATTGATTAAGTTAATATATATATATATATATATATATTCCATTTAGCCCCAACAATTTTGTCATCTTTTCGCTATACAATTTAATATATATATTGATATATGATATTACCAGCTTTGCTGCAGGTTTAATTAATTTCTATTGTTTAACATTTATATTCAATTACTGAATATTATAAAAATAGAATACTTACATTATTTACTATTACATTCAAAGAAACAATCAAGTTTAATGTTGCTAGTTGCCAGTAAGAATAGGTCAGGCTATTTGTCGGGACCTCCAATCTAGCCTATTTACGGCCTAATTAGGCCTAACTTATTTAACAAAAAGGCTAGGTTAAGGCTTAAAAAGTAGCCTTTTTAATTAAATAGACTAATGTCACGGATGTGTTCCTTACAGGTTGCTGTGCGGCACTTAGCTCTTCGTTTGCCCCTTGCAACACTAATTAAGTCAGCTTCACTCTGTTGTAAATGCACAAGTGTTGTGTGTGCTAAGTAAGTTAGTCAAGCATTAAGCATAAGAGAAACTTGAAGAGGTTTTGTATTACTTGATCACTGCTTGTTTCCACTTCTACTTTCTCTCTACTTGGTTACAATGCAAATAAAGTCCTACCCTATTTATACAATTCTTCTCCCGAATGGATGGTGGAGATCGAATCAATTCTATGGCCTAGATTACAATTTCAAAACTTTTCCTAAACTAGAATATTCCAGAACAATCTCTAGAAAATTCTACACAAGTCTTACCACTTTCTTCAAGTATGTACAAGTTTCTTCAAGGTTATGGAACCTTCTAGATCAGCGTAAACCTCTTCCATCCAGCTCCCTTGCGTGCCTTTGGCCGGGGTGTGACCTCCACTACCTAATTTAGTGACGCCCTCATCACGTCGAAGTCTTAGAGCCCTAGCTATGGGTTATTGTTCCAACTTTTGCTTGATTGAATCCGCCTTAATTCCTGTGGCTAGCTAATGGCTATAAGCTTGGCCTTTCGACTTAGTGCATTAGCTACTAAATTCACTTTGCCGGGCTTGTACTCTAACTCGTAGTCGAATTCCACCAAGAAGTCTTACCACCTAACTTACTTTGGCGTCAGCTTTTTCTGCAACTAGAAATAGTTAGTGGCCACATTGTCTATCTTGATCATGAACTTGGATTCTAGCAAGTAATGCCGCCACACTTGCAAGCAATGCACTATGGCCGCTATTTCTTTTTCTTGCACAATGTAACACCATTCTGCCTTATTGAGCTTGCAGTTCTCAAAGGCTATTGGATGCCTGTCCTGCATTATCACAGCTCCAATAGCAAAGTCAGAGGCATTAGTATGCAACTCAAAAGTTTTACCAAAGTTAGGCAACGTTAAGACTGACTCGCTGCTCATAGCTACCTTTAAGTACTTGAAGGCTTCATAGTACTCCTCAGTCCACTCTCACGATGCTTTCTTCTTTAGTAAGTCCATCAATGGGATGGCTCGATTAAGTAACCCTTGATGAATCGCCAATAGTAGTTCACTAACCCCAGGAAAGACCGCAACTCTATCACCTTGGTTGGTGGTTCCCAATTATGATAGCCTTAAGCTTTGCATCGTCCATTTGTATCTTGCCATGCCTGATGATGTGGCCTAAGGATGGCACTTTCTCCCTCACAAATGCATATTTCTCCATCTTCACATATAGCTCGTTCTCCCTTAACACTCAAAAGACAGTGTGTAGGTGGTCAGCATGTTCCTCCAAAGTGTTGCTATACACTACTATGTCGTCTAAGTAGATTACCACAAACTAGTCTAAGGACGGCTAGAAAATCTTGTTCATAAGTATGCAGAATGTTGTCGAGGCATTTGTTAAGCTGAATAGCATAACTAGCCATTCAAAATCGCTATTGCATGTCACACATGTTATCTTAGGCTCATCCCCTTCGGCAATACGGATGTGATAATAACCTTTTTTCAAGTCCATCTTTGTGTAGACCTTGGCACTCCTAAATCTAATGAACAAGTCAGCAATCTACAGGATATGGTACTTGTTCTTCATCGTTATCTTGTTCAGCACTTGATAGTCTATGCACATCCTCAATGACCTATCATGCTTCATCTGAAATAGTACAGGGCACCATATGTTGCCATGGAACGCCTAATCCTCTATGTGTCCAGCAACTCCTTAAGTTGTTTCCTTAGCTCCTCCAACTTAGGTGGTGCTAACTGATAAGCTGCCATAGCAGGTGGTTTAGCATCAAGCTCTAGCTCAATCTAATGATCCACCTCTCATCTAGGTGGAAGCTTCTGAGGTAGTTCTGGTGGCATCACATCAGCATTTTTCTTAAAGACCTCTTTTATGATTAGTGGTGTATCATTCCCTAGTGCCCCATCTGTTAATTTCTCCAACTTTAAAATTGCTAAGAATGTTAGCTCACCCTTCTTGACCTTCTTGGCCAGTTTCATAGCCAATAGTTGTGGCATCTCGACATTCATTCCAGGTGCACTCATTGTGGATAGCATTCACATCCCCTCCCTATCCAAGATGCACACCAAGTTAAAGTATGGCATAGGGATAAGGATTACCTTACACAAGAAGTTCATTCCAAGCACTACTTTGAAGTTGTCCATTGGTGCCACTGAGAAGTCCACTTGGCCCTTCCAAATGCATAACTCCATGTTCATTCCCTTAGTAGTGCCATTTAGTGGCTTGGCGCTTGCATTCATTGTCTTAAGCCAACTGTCTCCCTTCATGATGCATAGGCACAAACGCTTTATCTTTTGCTCATCAATTAAGTTGTATGTCGTCCCCATGTCTACCATTACCTTAGTGGGCTTGCCATTGATGCTAGCTTCTTCATACAATAGACCCTTGCTTGATGTCGTGAGTACCGCCTTGGCATTGAGGGCATTTAGCAACCGCAAAAGACCTAATGTGGCTCGTATTTTATTCCAGGCTACTCATCGATGATGGGCGATGAGAAACCTAATTTTGGGCACTCTTTCATTGCATGCAGCCTTTTGCACACATAGCAACTGCTTTGGGGCATAAAAACCTTTTTTTTGTACTCATAGTCCTGCTATTTAGATGAGGACTTGTCATAGCCACCCCAATGGTCCTTCTTCTCTCCCTTACCTTTAGCCGAGTTGCCCTTCTCGTTCTTTAATTTGTTAAGGTTAACATTTCTTTGGTATTTGGAAAGTGACTTGGTTGCAGTAATAGCCTTATCTAATGTTGTCATGTTCCTCTATTGCAACTCCTACCTTGCCCAACTTTGGAGGCCATCGATGAAGTGGAACATCAAGTCCTCCTCTTTCATGTTGGGTATTTAGAGCATCAACTCCTTCACATACTCGAGAATGGTTGTTTATTGCTTCAACTCTCATAATTTCTTTTAGGCTTCATATACGACATTCTGTAGATATAAGTACTTCTTTAACTCTCATTTGAAGTTGTCCCAAGTATCAACCTGACTTGCCCCTTTTTCAACATTGGCTTGTATTCTTCACCACCATAGTGTAGCAACACTTGTGAGGTAGAGAGAAGCTGTCTTTACCTTGGTCAGTTCATCATTAAGGCCAAAACCTTCAAAATACGTCTCTATTTGCCACAAGAAGTTCTCAACCTCTTACGCATCTCTTTTCCTATCGAATATCTTAGGCTTTAGATGATTCACTCTCATAGTGACAACCCCTGTAGTGGCAGCCCCACCGGTTATCGCCCATAGACATAACATGATCTCCTCGCGCATCTGCTCAATGCTTGCTTGAAGTGTTTATATGATGCCCCAGATCTCCTCACCCATATGGGCTAAACATTTATCCACCTCAGCCTCTATGTGTGCCACTCATTCCACTGTTAGATTGCTAGCATCAAGGCAAGTTTGTAGGTCTCCCTTGAATGCATCAAGCTGTCCAAGTATGTGCTCCTCTAGCATCTCGATAGTATGCTCGACCCATTCCACCCTCCCACCTAGCTAGCCAATAGTACCTTCCCAAGCAGCCCCCTTTTGAGTCTTGCTTTATTCACGCTGCTTCTTTTTGTTGTGGGTGGGCTCATTCTCCCTATCCCTCTCCTTAGTTATGGCTGAAATGTTGTCATTGGCCTTACTTTGTTCCTTTACAGCACTACGTCCAATCAGGCTCTGATACCACCTATCATGGACTTATCTCTTACATGTTGTTGTTCAACACTTCACTCCTCGTTCGCCTCTTGTGACACTAGCTAAGTTAGCCTAACCCTATTGCAAATGCACAAGTGCTGTATGTGCTAAATGAGTTAGCTAAGCGATTAAGCACAAGAGAGACATGAGACAAACTTGAAGAGGCTTTGTATTACTTGATCACTACTTGTTTACACTTCTACTTTCTCTCTACTTAGTTACAATACAAATGAAGTCCTACCTATTTATACAACTGTCCTCCCAAATGGACGGTGGAGATTGAATCAATCCTAAGGCCTAGTTTACAATTTCAGAACTTTCCTTAAACTAGAATATTCTAGAAAAATCTCTACAAAATTCTACACAAGCCCTACCTCTTTCTTCAAGTATGTACAAGTTTCTTCAAGGTTATGGAGCCTTTTGGATCAGCATTAACCTCTTCTGTCTAGCTCCCTCATGTGTCTTCAGCCAGGGTGTGATATTAGGCTTAGGCTATTCTAAAAGCTTGTAAAGCTTAATAGGCCGGTTCGTTTATCTTCTTCACATGAAAAAAATACAATAATAATGATATAATACTAAATAGTTAATTGTATTTTATTTTTTTAGTTAGCACTTTATGAAATCCTTTATGTTGTTTAGTATTGTTTTTTTTTATTGAAATGATACTATTTTATACTTAGATTTAAATTTTCATAGTTATGTATTAGTTATTTATTATTTTAATTATCACTTATCAAGGTCTATTACAAATTGGAGCATATTAAAAATTTAGATTTATATAATATTTTGACTTAATTAAAATCTTAGTAAAAAATAAACTCTTAAGAAGGCTTATAGGCTGGGCTAAGCTTTAGAATTTATTAAAAAGTATAGGTTTAATTCTAAAAAAAAGCCTACCATAGATAATAGGTTAGACTCGAACATATCATTTACATAATATGCCTGACCTATTTAAACTGAAGTATAGCCTAACCTATTTCTGTACCTAGTAACTAGCATCATGAAGAGAAACCTTTTTCCTCAATAGGATTGGTAAAACAGAAGAATGTACAATATCACGAGCTCATGCAGCCCAGCCAATGGCTGGTTCATCATCTCAATTTGCAATTAAATAGTTGATGCTGCAAAGAGCTTGTCAGTCCGGAACATCGGTGGATTAGAATGATATTGAGCCTGAGATCTGCAACCAAGAACAAACGTAAACTAGCCGAGGTGTCCCGGCTAAGGCACTCCGACGCTCAAGTCAGATTTTCGATAAGACAGAGAGTATTTAGAGAGTGTATAGTGAATAGTGTATTTGCAATACCTTGAGTGTGGTGGTGCTGGTGGGATTTATAATCTGATCATGGTGTGAATTTACCCAAGTACCCTTATCAGGTGTGCTTGGGTTTTCCTCCTGTTCGGGGTTTGATAGTCATTTTATGCCCAGATCTTAGGGTTGTGCCACGTGGCGCAATCTTCTGTTTTCCCGAGTAGTCACATCAGTGGCGCGTGCGCCTCTGCCAGAGTTGTTGGCAGAGTTGTCAGGGTTGGTGGGAGCGGTTA
>JACGDI010004316.1:424660-520358 GCA_014898725.1 Jacaranda copaia
GGCTGTCTCATTTGTAGAAGGGCCTATTGGGCCTGTTGAGCTATCCCATATCAAAAGTCATATAATCTCTTATCTTATAAGCAATACACATGGGAAGTTATTTGTATGGTAAATCGAAATCAGATGGAGCACCAAAGTCCATTTTTGGCAATGCACATCAACAACCAACGAGGACTAGCTAGGACGTACCTGATTTAATTGCGAATCTAATACCTTTCAAGCATCCTACGCTCGCAAATTAGAGGTTTTATTTCATTCTTTTTTTTTTCTTAACATTTCAAATTGTGTGTTTTGCTCATCTTTACATATTAAATGGGTCTTCAATTTTATTCATTTATTATGTTAGAAGGGCTTTATATATTTTGAGAGTCTGCAACAACTTTTATCCATGTTCGATTTTTGCCTATCAACTTGGAAAATTTGTTACCATTTTGAGAGAAAGTTTTGCAATTTTCCCTCAGATTAATAAAATGTGTATGTACTTCTATATAAACACAGGTAACATGGCACACTAAGAGGGTGTTTGGGTGAACTTATAAGCTTTTAAACATCTTATAAGATGTTTTGATGAGCTTATGAGTTGATAAAAAGTGTGAGATAATTTTTTTTAAAAAAAGAGCGTATAAGATCCTAAATAAGATGTTATGGCTTATAAACTTTTTTAAAAAAAGTAAGGAAACCCTAACTTATTTTTAAGATCTTAACAAGTTCATTTATTTTTAATCATTTTAATTACAAAAGTATCATTATTAACATATTATAAGCTCCAAGATCTTATTTTATCCAAACACTTTAACAACTTATTTTAAAAATAAGATTTAACATCTTATAAGCTCCAAAAAGTATCTTATAAGATGTTTAAAATAAGCTTAGTCAAACACCCTCTAATTCATGCATAGATTTATAATTTAATGTTTTTTCTTTATACATATGTTATTCGAATTTTTAACTTTTCACATTATGTAAAAGACTTACGTCATTAGGTTAGAGGCCACTCGTCGAATTTTATAATTCAATGCTTTATTCATAGATAATTACACGTTCAATTATATTATAAGATTAATTGTTCTTTTTCAGTTTATTCATTTATGAAATTCACCCATCTAAAAGAAAGTTTCATGGACTACCTTAAAAGCAGATAAAACGGAGAATGAAAGGCAGAAAATTAAACTACGAACATTCAAAACCTAAGTGTGTGTGTGTGTGTGTTGTTTCTAAATTAGTACACATTGAATAATATGATCCGTATATCAATTGATTTGTTTTGTTTTTCTTTTCCTCATAAGCTAAGATGTCGACTTAATTCGTCAAGATTCAAAGTTTATGGTGAAAAGCAAAAGAGTTAGTTCAGATGATTAGTTGAAATTAATGCAAGCCCATCAAGTAAGGGTACTACGTACCTGAAAACGACTTATATCTAAGTACACAGACACGCAAACACAAGTCTACCGTTAATTACATATGTTATCGAAAATTTTAACTAATTAATTATGACTGCTGCCTATACTCTTTAACAAATATAATTTTCAGAACAACTGAGGTTGACACTTTGCAAACCATTTCTCCAGGAAGTTTCCATGAACAAATCATCGATGAATGCCTCTGGGGGCAAAAAAAAAATGAAAAAAGAAGAAGAAAGAAAACAAACAAAGAGAGGGTTTACTCAACGGATCAAGTTTGGAAAGTGAAACCTAACTAGAAAGTTTGGACCATGTATATATATAGCCTTTCCAGTGCTTTCTGTCTATTTTAGTAATTTTCATAATTATTACCAATCTGAAAATTTTATTTGATTTTATTTTATTTTTTTCAACCAGTAGACTTTGAGAGAAGAGGGTGAGGTCAGATGGATGGAAAAAATCTCAGCCTCTCCTACCATCTTCTTATCTCCCTATTAGACTAATGGGTTGTTCCACGACACAAGGAACATGTTAGTTTCTAATAAATCATTTTTAAACTGGTCTTAATCAAGGGAAAACTAAGTTAAATTGACAATTAATCCTCCAACGAGTTTACATGAACTGAATTTATCACTTGTTTTATATCTTAGTCACAGAAGGATATAAAACGAACCACAAATTACACTACCAAAATATTAGGTATCCCCTATAAAATTTATTTTGTAGTTATAGTTATAAATTTTCATAGCAAATATAATTTTTCTAAATTACAAGTAATAAAAATTATTTATAATCAATTTCTAACTTTATATGTTTGAATGCAATAGATTAGCCATGTATTACTTATAGAAAGATATATATATATATATATATAATCAGTAATTATAAATTGGTTGTAGTGAGTTTGTTATGAGAACATCTAATTCAAATTTGACTAAATCAATTTCACAACTAAATCTATGAATTCTTAGTATTAGTTATGAATTGGTCGTACTAATGCCCTTATTATTATTATTATTATTATTATTATTATTATTATTATTATTGGTCATAATATTAAAATTGTTACTAGAAAAATAATATTTATATTAAGTGACAATAAAAATTAATTTTATTTTATCACAATATGACTTAATGGTAAAAAATTTAAAATTTGAGTTGTCACAATTAAAAATTAATAACCCATTTATAGTGATAGCCTATAAACAACATAAACTATGAGTATATAATTTTTGAAAATATTTTCATTGTCATTATAAATTTGTCAAAATTATAAACTCTGACAAGTCAAAAAAAAAATCTTAAAACCCGTCACTATTATTAAACTTGCAAAAACTACTATATAGTGCCATAAAATTAATCTTTTATTGTTTAATATATATAGTAAATAGTAACTTTTGTATTGTCACTATTTCTTTTCTTGTATTTACATCGAATATATAATGCAACATATCTTTTTTCTTTCCAAAAGAAATTAACAATTTTGGTTTTCTTATTTATAACGAAGGCTTGCTAGAACGGCGTTTGAATTGAAGCTCTCAACATTGTATGCTAGTTGTTGAGGTATGCTGTCTCTGCGTGCATATTAGTTTATCATATTAATAAATAAAATATTTAATTTTTTACGTTGTATATTAGCAATAACATAATTTTAATAATAATCACATCAATAAAATACAATAGCAATTATCTATTAATATAAACTCATATTTAGCAAATTATTTCTATATCAAAAGTTTTGAAATTATTAAATATATCTACCTATACATTCTATAAATTTTGTTATTATGTTTTCACTATATTATTTGCAATTTTAATGTTAAATTAAGTGATTCATTTTTGAAATTAAATTGAAAATTAAGGGTATAATAAATAAAGTAAATTTTGTTGTAGCATGTGTTAATCACTGCTTTGAGTGTGTAAAGGACTTTCTTTTTTATATAGTATAGATATAGTTAGAGACAAAAACATATTCAATTAATGCACGAAAGTTTAAAAATACATGTGACAATGTAAACTATAATTATGAAAATAATACAAGAGTTAAGTATGGAAGAATTGTTAAACTTGATCTTATTGTGATATGTTATTAGATTCTATACGTACATAGTTGCGTGGATTGACCACTAAGCTAACCTAATAACTACCACGGCTTGAACAAAATTCAAAATAAGATAATTAAATTAATAATTTGTGAAGGCAAATCCTTGGTATATAGATATAGACATAGATGCATAGTTTTTGTTGACTACCCCTTTCATGTCTAACATTTTTTAGTTTTATGTAAACATAATAACGTGTGTGTACATATACATATACATATATATATATATATATATTATAGATAATTGGCAGGAGTAGCGTCATGGTTACCATATACATGGTGCAATGCAGTTTTAATATATGGTATGACACTGAGTCAAAAACAATTAATAGAATATTAGAATATTGGATCAAGCAAAATGAGCTACCACCCTTGGATTTGCCTTAAAAAAGTCAGCTAAGGACCCGTTTGGTTTTATTTTCATTTTCATTTTTTGTTTTTAATATTTTTAAAATTTGAAAAGATAGTTAGTGAAAATGAGTTGAAAATAAATTTGTGTTTAAATAGATTATTGGAAAAGTAATGATCATATTGGGTTTAGTAGGTTGTAGGTGAAAAGAGATAGAAATAATGACAATAGAGATAAAAGATATATAAGTTATTGGGAGAAAATGAATAAGTTATTAAAAAATGTATTTTGAGAATGAAAAGAAAAATATGTAAAACGTAATGTATTTTAATTTTTAAATGGTAAAAAATATAAAAATAGAGTCTGAAAATGAAAAAAAGCGGGCTCTAAAGATTCAAAGAAGGGGAATATATACATGCACACACATCTAAGTGCTTAATAGAGGGCCAACTAAATGTTATTGCATACGTGGTATTTTATTGCTGGAGGATGAGAAACATATGTGACGGGGCAACCTAATTTCTTATTTATATACGATACTGACAGCTAGAAATATCCAATTAAAATTCAATTTTTTAACTAAGTTTAATTAAGAAAATACTTAATAAGTGAAGCCTAAAATGAGCAACCATTGCCTTAAGAAGCGAAATATTAGAGCAACTACAACACCATGCCAAATGGGGTGCTATTTCTGGAATTAACACTCCATACGGCACTTAGATTGTTTCAACCCAAATGCTATTTTGCGTCCAAATTTGGAACTTGTGGTCAGAGTTCCAAATATGGAACCTTGACCAAAGGGTTAAATTCTTATTTTGTTATTTTTTATTTAATTTATTTTAATTAATGTAACACATTTTAAAAATTATATTAATTTATGTATTAATTTATAAGTAAATTTTGATTTTTTAAGATATTTTTATATAAAATTATATGTTTGATATATTTTTATTTCATATATTTCAAAAAATTTTATTTCAATTATTAATTTTTCCATGTTTTAAATATATTTTTAGAAATTGAAATTAATTATAATTAATAAAAATATAAATATAAAAAATTAAAATAGAATAGTCTAAATATAGTAAAATAATATTTATGTACATTAAAAAATATATAAAAAAATAGAATCTTGGGTTGGAGAAGGAAAATGCTATTTGAGGTGCTATATTTTTTGCCTGCTATTTTTGCTGATGTGAGGAAAAAAAAAAACCCCTGAAATAGATTTAGGGACCCTCTATTCCATTTCTTATTATATCTCATATTCTAACTTGTTGTATTTATGCCAAATATATTTGATTATTAATTAATTAATTTTATAAAAAAATATTTAATATATGTATTATATATTTATGACATAAAATAAAAGATAATAAAAAATAAAATAGAAGATTTATGCTGGGGTTGGAGATGGCCTTATCCTCTTGTCAGGTATAGGCACTTTGGAACCATCATTACCTAATACTCATTTATTATGTAAAAATCTTTGATTGTACCATTTTTCTCAAAGCTGAAAAAGGAAAGTAGCAATCCATGGGACTTAACTTCAATCTTTCTTATTATTGGAAGTAATAGTTTGATGCATGCAGTAGGCTAAATTTAATTTAATATTATATTTTATAAATTTATGTTAAATATATATGTTTCTTATATATACACTAAATGTACTTTTTACGTATGACTTTATACATATTTATTAAATAAGATAAAAGATAAATTTTAAGATATATAAAAAATATATTCTCTTAGTTATGTATAATTATACTGAAAGAAAGATGACAGGTAGTCTTTGATCTAATGATATGAGTTCCACATATAAATTGTAAGATCAAGATTTCAAAATTAGCGAGCATTTGTATACATTATTTTTTTTAAAAAGGAAAATGATATTGGAAGAAAGATAAAAATGGCTGGGTGATGAGGAGTGGGGGGGCAGGGGGGGCGTTGAGTCTATATAAATAAATCTTGAAACTATGCGATCCATGCAACAAATCCAAAGGCGGCATCCTGTTGGCGGGCGCGTTACCAGCCCTTATCCAGTTGCAGTAGTGTTAGGCGAAGAGATCAATGGGGAGATGTCCCACAAGGGGAGAAATTGATGGGTAGAAGAAAGGACCATGGACTCCAGAAGAGGATCAAAAACTGATTGATTGTATTCAGAAATACGGGCAAGGAAGCTGGCAATTGCTCCCCAGAAAAGCTGAACTCAACAGATGCGGAAAGAGCTGCAGACTCAGATGGACTAATTATCTCCGGCCCGACATAAAACGAGGGAACTTCTCGCCCCAAGAGGAGCAGATCATCGTCGATTTCCATTCAGCTCTTGGAAACAAGTAACAAATAGACATACATACATGCATGCATGCATTTAAATTTCCATTTAATAATTAATTAATTTCTCATTATTTAATGCTTAATTAATTTTGTGATGGTCATGCATGAGAGAAGTTTAATTAATAAAAATTAATTAATTTCATATATAGGTGGTCCACGATTGCAAGTCGTCTTCCAGGGAGAACAGATAATGAAATCAAGAATTTCTGGAACACCCATCTCAGGAAAAAGCTTCTGCGCTCTGATATTGATCCAAAAACGCATCAACCCATAACGTCTGATCATCTCATCAGTTTGATCCCTATTAATAATTGTCTCAATCTTCCTAATTCCTTTCAATATTTGAACATTAATCCCCCGCTGGAAAACTTGATCGTCAAGATTCCACTTCTACGCTACTTACTTCAACTTCTCAACACAAATAATAATAATAATAATAATAATAATAATAATAATAATAATAATAATAATAATAATAATAATCCATTGCCATCTAATTTCTTGGGTGGATCCATATCACAAATGGTACTTAGCCGCTTTGGCGGCGGACCTTTTCACGAGACAATAGTATCGAATCGCTTACAGTTACAGCAGGTTCCAAACCTGGAAAATGCTTATAACCTGCAGTTCAGCAATTGTCAACCCGTTTTAGTCAATTTTCCAACCATTAATCCGCAGGAATTAGTTCTGCGAGATGCCAAAAACAGTAGCAGCACAAGCAACAGTAACACAGAATACTGGCTTCCGGGGTTAGTTCCTGCGACCCCTGAAATTTCCTCCGGCGAACAAGGACTCAGTCTTAATTACTCGCCGAATATTGATCAGAACTATGACCAATTGTTCACCTCTAAGGACGACGGATATGATGAAGCCAGCACTTCTTTCTGGGAAGATATTTTTTATCAAACTTTTCTTGCATCCTCCTTCGATCTGTAGATATATATAAAGTCAAGTGTTTTCTAATTCCTATCCTTTTCTCGTGCAATGGATGTCAGAAAGTTTAATTTCAAGCTCAAGCACTCTTTCTTCACTTTTTGGCTTCATTTACTTAATTAATGATAACAACATCGCAGGCATGCCCATTTCATTGTTCTTCTTCTTCTTCTTCTTCTTTTTTAACTCTCAATTTTTAATTTTTATGTTAAGTAAGAAAAAGCTTATATAACTATAGATAAAATTTTATTTTGCAATTAAAATAATAATTATTTTACTCTATATGCTTTACCGAATTTTTAAAACCATCCCAAAATAAAGAAAACAATAATGATAAATTTTATTTCAAAATCTTAATTTCGTTAATTTTTCAATAAAGGTGATCACGTGCATATATAC
This sequence comes from Jacaranda copaia, assembly GCA_014898725.1. Classification (NCBI taxonomy): domain Eukaryota; kingdom Viridiplantae; phylum Streptophyta; class Magnoliopsida; order Lamiales; family Bignoniaceae; genus Jacaranda; species Jacaranda copaia. Next base: position 432,180 of record JACGDI010004316.1, read on the forward strand.
ATGTACGTGGTTATTAACTCTAATTGTCTAAGTGACAAAATTATATATTTTTTTTTGTCACGTTTATGTCAAATAGATTTCTGTACTTATGAATTTGATAAATTTGAACTCGAAAATCAAATGATCAAGTAGATTTTTGATTTTTCAAAAATATTATATATATATATATATATCATTAAAACTTATGATCAAACTGTAAGCAAGAAATATAGAAATAGCAAAGTAACATATAATTTTGGTAGATGGACAATTACCAAATCAAATGTAAATTATCAAGTACATCTAAGAGTAACAAATGCATATACTTGTCCGATATATATATATATATATAGATACAAATAATTACTAACGATTATATATTATATTTTTGAGTGAACACATACTGTGCTCAATGATTACAGTCCAGCTTGATGAATAACTATTAATTTTACTAGAACTGTTTTAATTTGAAATCTAAAGTATGTTATGGTCATTTAGGAAATATAAATCATGTCATATACAACTAAAATATAAATCTTAATCCTTTATGAAAGATTAATGAGTATTGAACATATAGATGTTTTACATTGTGACATTAATTATTATATATTAAAGCATATAGTGACATAAATATATATATAAGCATGTAATGACTCATACAAGATAATTTTTGTGTGTAAGTTGACAAGTATTTTTAGTTCCAATAATTCGTCTGGATTAGTCATTTTTTTGCTCGCACACCGGTGAATTTGTTTGTTATTTTCCAACTTCATATTTTTCTAACGATATTTTTGGCGGTATACTATGTTTTTGCTTTGAAATAATTTATATAGATTAATATTTTGGTGGTAAAATTATGAATCATATATATAAATATATGTTACCAGTTTCTTTATCTTTTAGGAAACATTAAGTTGAATAAATACAATGTATATATACTTTTTGAACTTGATGACTAAATTTCACTACAAGAAATTTCATTTTTCACAACAAAATATTTCGTTGTAAAAAATACAAAATTTCGTTGCAAATACAATACACTACAAAATATTTTCGTTGCCAACTTCGTTGAGAAATCCTCATTGCAGAAAGTGCCTAGCAATGAAATAAAGGAATCATTGCCAATAGATTGGATACAGGCAACAACTTTTATTTTATTGTCAAAAAATATATATAATAGCCAAAAAATATTGTTGTTCCGAAAAGGTCAACTTTTTCATACACAAAATTAGCATTTCATTGTCAAAAGTCAAAATGTAAATAGATCATTTAATAGGAATTGCAATGACATAATTTGTTGCCAAATGCGTGATTTTTATACAACAAAATAATTCATGCTCAAAGATATTTTTGCACAACAAATACTTTTATGCTTAATGACTTTATTATCACAAAATATTTCGTGCTTGAAGACATTTTTTTTGCAACAAATATTTTTGTATCCAAAGAATTTCTTCCCTCAACAAAATATTTTGTGCCCAAAAATCATTTTTACCCAATGAATATTTTTGTGTTAAACTACTTTTTACTTAACAAAACAATTTGTACCTAAAAGTATTTTTTAATCAACAAAAAGATTTTGCGCCTAAAAGTTTTTGTTTCGCAACAAAATTTTTGGTTCTCTAAAATCTTTTAGAAAGTCAAAATCAACAAAAAAATATATTTTTGGACAACTAAATTTTTTGTGGCATTTGGCATCCAATTTATATTCTCGTTCATATTAAATTATTAATTATATTCATTTCTATTTTTTAATAATTTAAAATTAGTTATTAATTAAATTACAATATGAATAGTTCAATTAAACTTATTTCATTTACACTTACTTCGGATATCTCTATTGTGGAAAAAACCTCTCTAGTAAAATAAAACAATGAAAAAATAAAAGAGCCCATAGAAAGGAGTTTAAGTGGTAAAAGGAACCCATACAAATGACATACATCCCAAAATAATCTATTCAAATATGGCATTATATATTTCGAATTAAAAGTACGTATAATGATCTTGAAAACTAGAATTGATAAACATAAAGCATATTTTTGACAACACCCCCACATCTTTCAGCACATTTACATCAACATTATTGTAGCCAACAACCATGTTGCACAATGCCTTCTCTACTTCGCGAAATGCGAACAATCATCCTCCCAGTCTTCAATGAACTAAAATAAATAAGCAAAAATTCAAAAATTATTAACATATCCCTCTCTAAAGTAAACAAACTACAATATTTCAACAACTTTATCGATCAAGTAGTCTATTCATATGAGCTCCAAGTGAACAACTAAAAAGAATTAATACTAAATTAGAATTGCTACTAGAAAAGTAATATTGCTGCTAGAAAGGCAATAGTTTCACAACTTAAAAAGAGTATAGAAACAACCAAAGTATATTTACTAAGATAAGCATTTAACATTTAACAAGACTGCTAATTTTCAAGAATTTCAACATATAACTGCAAATAGACATATAAACAAAGCTTACAAGCATTGGAATGTAAAGTTACCTTAATAGAAATGAGAACTTCAAAGGAATAAGAAGTGGCAAGTTGACTCCTCATGGATCACAATGATTCTCATGTTTCCATAACAAGCCAAGATCAAATATGAAGACCAGCATTATCACACTTTTATTTATATAATGATATTTACATAAAATCCGCCACAATGACAAATGAAATAACTTTCCTCTTTGTCCTTTAATTAATAAAGTAGTCACATCAACATATTATAAAAATATGCCCATCACAAGAAATTAAAAAAGTAAAAAACTTACAATATCTTCCCCCCTTGAAGTGAATCAAAGCTGTGCAAATCTTCATCCAATCTTGTATTAAGAACTTAGCCAAACCATATATTATTCAAGTTTGAATACATAAAGCCAATTCCAAAAGTTAAATAAAATATACTAGCACAAAACTTTTCACTTAAAATCTGTCCTTGAGCATTATCAGGTTGCAAATAAAAGAATATATATCTAGAATAATATAAATTTATGCTTAGCACCAACATATATTTTTATAACATTTACCTATGCTACGAGTAGAGATTTGTATACTTGATTCATTCTAAGTCACTATCATCATCACGGCTTTGAAACTCTTCCTCCATATCACAATAGTTGACTAATGTATCATCTTCTTCCTCAGTGTTATCTACTATGAGATCGAAGTTTTCAAACTTACTTTCTAAATTTTGGATTAGAGTGACCTCAATAACTTCTGGTTCAACATCTCTTCTATCAAGTGATGTCAATCAATTTGCAACTTCAATTGGTATTCTAGGTCCCAAATGCTCTTCTTCTTGATAAACCTCATCATCATCCTTATTGTCTCCATCTTCTGATTGCAAGGTATCAAATATATGCCGATGTTGAAAATGCATTACTATTTGCCAATTCTTGCCCAATTTAGCATCATCAATGTAATATACTTGCTTCGCTTGACATGTAAGTATGAAAGGATCATCCTCGTACCAAGTGCGACTAACATTTATACTAGTAATTCTTCCATCAACTTGTATGGTGGACTTCTTATTACCAACATTAAACCATTGAACCTTGAAAAGAACAACATGGTTGTCTTTAATATAGTCTAACTCAATGATTTCAATAACAATGCCATAAAATTCAATGACATTGCTTTCATGGTAACCTTCAACCATAACACCACTATTTTTTGTTGTACGACGACTATCACGCTCCTTGGTATAGAAGCTCACTCCATTTACAATACACCTAGGACACTTCTTCACAATGATATGAGGTCCACAAGCTAATGCATATAACTCATCTATCACTTCTTGTGGGTTATGATATTTTAGATGTGCCATCTACAAGATAAATAAAATAGCATAAGATAACTTTGAATATGAAATAAAGAAATTGGTAGAAAATATTGAATTTTTAGTTATTTCACTTACATGTTGCTTAAATCACTGTGGAAATTGCTCTTTATGTCTCTCTTTCAGATTTAAGAGACTTTTCTGCTTATGTATCTCCTTATGTTTTCTGCATGACATAAAATATTTTTTTGTTATTATTTTAAACTTAATGATTAAAAAATATACTATCTATGTTGGGTTATGTTTTACTTACTTCTGAAATTGATCTACTTCTTCACAATTACTCAATAGATACCAACGAGCCATATCTAGCTCATTCTTTGCAAGCTCAACATATTTTGCAGCCCCAAATGGTCGTAACTTTTGTAAGAAGACTGATAATCTACCATCAACTTCCATATCAAAATTTCCCTCCTCTATGTTAAAATTAGTTTCAATTCCTTCTAGATATATTGAGCAAAATATTAAACATTTATTAACAATATAAGCTTCTGCAATTGATCCTTCTGGACAAGCTTTATTTCGTACATAACCATTTAGTGTACCCAAGAACCTATCAAAAAACATCATAGATAATTAAATATGTTTAATGTAGATCTCTAGAAGAAAATATATGAGTATGCAGATATTATAATATAACTCAAAATAAATATTTTTGTTACCTTTTAATGAGGTACATCCATCTATACTAAATTGGTCCAGCTAATATGGCTTCACGTGGTATGTGAATGGCTAAATGCACCGTAACATCAAAGAAAGTTGGTGGAGAAATCATTTCAAGCTTACACAATATTTCAATAATGCCTTTTTCCATTTTTTGTAGGTCTCCTACCATTAAATTCCTACAACACAATCTCTAAAAGAAATCCCCCAACTCAAACAATGTAGTACATACGTTTTTGCTCAAACATCCACAAATGCCATATGGAAGCAGTCGTTGTAAGAGAACATGACAGTCATGACTTTTCAAACCCACCAATTTCGCTTCAGAAACGTTCACACAATTTGAAATATTAGAATCATATCCATCTGGAAACTTTAGTGATTTAAGAAATTCACAAAACTCTTGCCTTTTTTCTTAGACATTGTATAAGATGCTGATGGTACATCATATCTGCCATCATCTCGTTTCTTTAAATGTAATTCCTTCTTTATGTTGAAATCCTCTAAATCTTTTCTTTCTTTATATGTATCTTTTGTTTTTTTTTTATCTATGTTCAACAATGTAGCCAAAATACTATCACAAATATTTTTTCCAATGTGCATCACATCAATATTGTGTCTTAAAAGTAATGTTTCCCAATAAGGCAACTCAAAAAGAATGCTCCTCTTAGTCCAATTCAAATCTTGTTTATCTTGTTTACTTTTCGTAAAACGAGGATGTTTTCCAGCTTTAGTACATTTTAAATGCATTGCTGACATGATATTTCTTTTCCTGATAAAATTTTTGGTGCAAAGCTATTTTCTTCTATCCCATCAAACTTTACTTTATTCCTTCGCCATTTATGGCCACGTGACAAGTATCGATGATGACCCATGTAACAAATTTTTCTTCTCAATCTCTTCGACCATGTATTTTTATTACAAATGGGGTATACCATGTAACCTTTTGTATTCCAACCAGATAAACAACCATATGCAGGAAAATCATTAATGGTCCACAAAACGGCAGCATACATTTGAAAATTCTTCCTAGAAGAAGCATCATAGGTTTGCAAACCTTTTACCCATAATTCTTTTAGCATGTCAACTAATGGTTGTAAGTAAACATCAATGTCTTTTCCTGGTTGTTGAGGTCTTGGGATGAGTAATGACATCATAAAATATGGCTTCTTCATGCATTTCCACGCTGGCAAGTTATACAGAATTGTAATTATGAGCCACATGCTATAAGAATTACTCATAGTGCCAAATGGATTGAAACCATCAGTTGCCAAAGCAAATCTTACATTACGGGCATCTTGTGCAAACCATGGATGCTCTTTATCAAACTCTTTCCAAAGTGGTGTATCGATCGGGTGTCTCAACTCTTTTTCATTGTCTATGCGGTTATCATGATGCCATTTCATATCTGCTACTGTTTTTTATGACATAAACAATCTTTGTAACCTTGGTTTTAATGGAAAGTAATGCAATATCTTGTGAGAAATTTTCTTTCCCTTCCCATCGTTAACTTTCCATCTAGAAGTACCACAAATGGGCACTCTAGATAGTTTTCATACTCTTTCCAAAATACTGCACAGTCATACTTACATGCATGGATTGTAATGCATCCCAACCTTAGGTCATTCAAAATATTTTTTGCGTCATAGTATGTTTTTGGAAGAGTTTCACCATTAGGCAAAGCTTTCTTGAGCAATCCTAACATCATGTCAAACGACTTTTTGCTCCACTTATTATAAACCTTTAAGTGGAGTAAATGCACAATGAAAGAAAATGTCGAGAACTTCGAGCAACCTGGATATAATTCTTGATCAGCCTTTTTTAATAGTTCTATAAAGGTCATTGGTACATCTTCACTTTCTTTTTTAGCTATGTTATAATGATCGTTATCAAAACCACCAATATTGTCATAAAACTTTCTAAGATCATCTAACATGTTATTCACCCCATTTGTTTGGTCATCTTCCTCATCCACATTGTCATTATCAAAATCACCACTAGGGACTTGATAATTGAAAGCTTCACCATGATAAATCCACCTAGTGTATTCAATGTCAATTCCTCGAATAAGTAAATAATCGAGCACTGCTTTCTGATTCTTAACGTAAGAGTTTAAGAAATGCATACAAGGACACCTAATGTCACATTCTCGGTAAATATGTTCCTCCACATACTTCATAAATGAATCAACTCCTTGTACATACTCACTAGAAAATCTCTTGGCATTCATCCAACTCTTATCCATTATTTTGTAAACTATTGCAGCAGATATACATATTATATCAATTTGAAAAGTATGAATTAAAATATAAATGCATCAATACTAGAAACAAAATTATTGAAAACTAAGCATCAAACATATATATAAAAAAGGATAGAATGCAACAAGTAGAAATACAAAACAAAAAGAATTATAAGATAAATTAGATTATTATGATTAATACTTTACCATTAGTTGCGTCCAGTTGTAGGTTGTTGTGACTCCAAAAACTTTTGAAAGAGACGTCCATGTTCTTCAAGAGTTATTTTCATGGTGCTCACTTCCTCCTTAAGCACAATATTTTCCCTTTCTTTCTCCTTCAATGCTTCTTGAAGCATCTTTATAGTAGAATTTGATGCAGGGTTTTTTGGTTTTGGGCCATATCCCAATCCAACAATGTAAGAAGATCTTTTTCCAAGAACAACATCAACAATTTTGTCAGTATCCGCTTTCTCACCTAATGTTTCAGCATCAATTCTATGATGTTCCATTTCTTTCTATCGTTTAAAAAAAAAATAAAATCAAGAAAGAATTATAATCCTTTACATTCATTAATCTTCAATGACATTTCATCAAATAAAAATAAATCCACTAAGAAAAAGATAGGTTTACTTACATGATTCTCTTCACATTGTGGAGTAATCCATCCTTTTCCTTCAATATAATGACAATGTTTATAAAAACTAATCCTATCAACCTCTTTTCCCTCAAATTTTGGTTCTTGTCTCTATACAAATGAAATAGTAATTTTATAGAAATCATTCTCCATAGATGTAATAAATTACTAATAAATATAAATCAACTTACAAGCATATGACGAGCCACTAAAAAAGATCTAAACCCTTGGTTGTGATTTGTCTTCATCTTTGATCGATTTTGTTGGTTTATTTTGCATATCTCCTATAAAATTTACTTTGATACTTATAAAACTACATATAAATATATGGTAAAACTTATATTTTCAACAAAAGGAAAAAAATAAAGTACCTAATACTTAGGATCACTAAAAAGAGTGGTGCACAATAATTTCCAATTCTCTTGAGTTAAGCCTCCGAAAGATGGCTTGTTTTATATGGCTTCCTCCACCAAACCAAACTTCTTGAAATGTTTATTCAAGTTATGGCGTTGGTGCCTACTTTGATGCTTCAACAAGTCTAGCACATTTTTTATGATCTCTTCATCTGGATTATCAATGTTCAAATTCGTCTGCATGTAACAATAGTTGAAATAATATTAATATGAATTAATAAGAATAATATTATCATTAATACAAGTGATGAAATAACATTAGCATAAATTAATAGACATATAATGGCTTTGTGGAAATAATATACTCACATCAAGTTGATCAAAAGCCATCATTAAGTTAGAGTTTGTAAGATTCTTCCACTTGGTAGGAACTGGAATTGACTCTTGAGCTAATTGGCCAAGCTCACTTGACAATTTTGCAGATTCAATACTATCAACAGGCCTTCCTTGTACAGGATCAATGTGGATAACCAACTTCTCTTTGGTCTTCCTGTTTAGCTTACGAAGGCCTATTCCTCATGTACGACCCCAAACATTTTTATTTATCTCGAAAGCTACATTTACAAAAAGAAATACCAGTTATCTAAAGTAAAATAAAGTTACACTAAAAACAAAAATTGGTTCATATAACATTTCACATTTGGTATTGGTAGGGGTATGTGATGTAGTATCATCTTGCTTTGAGGAAGTTGGAGATCCATGAGGAAGCGATGTCGCGGGCAATTAATCATTTGAATGCAAAGTCCTACTCGATATTGCACTAGCTTGATTCTGAACCGCGTTAACCAATTTTAATTTCTTATCACCAAAAGAAAATATATACCAATTAATCAATATGTCAATTTAAAATCATAAATAATAAAAAAAAAAGTACTGAAATGTACATATGTCAAAATGACATATAATATGAAATACAATTAAAATTCAAATTTAAATGGATCAATTTTTTGTACCCATATCCATTCTATTTATTTTGATTAGATCTAATCCAATTGCAATGAAAAAATCCGTTGCAAATTTGGTAATTATAATTTAAAAAAATAAAATTTGCGATGGAAATTTCCGTCGCAAAATTTTGAAAAGTTTTTTTAAAAACAAATATACACATCCTATCAAATTGAAACCTATAATTATCCACAATATCAATAATTCTTTGTATTACATACCAATCATTCCATACACTAATATTTAAATATTGTTTTACATAAAATCACAATAATTTTATAACTAAATTAAAAATCGATCCCAATAATATAAAATTGTTCAACATATAAATCAAGCCCTAACTAAAATATAAAATTTACAAAATAATGTCAAAAAAAATTATCTTATAAGGCTTATACTAAATTTCAATGCTTCGAGATATCCAAACTTGCAATATTAAAATAAAAATAAAATTACGATAACAAAAAGTAGAAACATAAACTAAACTAATAGACAATTTAATACATGATCAAATCATAATCGAGCACAAAATTCATAAAATATAAATTCAAATCCTAATCAAATATATAATTCACAAAATATAAATCTAGCAAAACCTAATAAATAATTCAATGTAAATACATAATTTAACAAATGTAAATCTAACACATTATTTAATATAACCAAACATACATCTCATTATGAACCAATATATAATTTAATATAAGTCCAAAATATAACTCAAATCCTAATTGCACATATAATGTAACAAAATCTAATACAAAATTCAATATAAATGCATGATCTAAACATATATAAATCCTAATAAATCAACATATAATTAAAATTCCAACATATAACTCAAATCCTAATCAACATATAATTCACAAAATACAAATCTAACAAAAATTAACACATAATTCAAAGTAAATGCATAATCTTAACACATATAAATCTAATACATAATTCAATATAATCAAACATACATCTCATCATAAACCAACATATTATTTAATATAAGTCCCACATATAACTTAATTCCTAATCACATATATAATTCCCAAAATATAAATCTAATAAAATCTAAATTTTAATATATAATTCAATATATATGTATAATCTAAATACATATAAATCTAACACACAATTCAATATAATTAAACATACATCCAACATAAACCAACATATAATTTAATATAAGTGCAACATATAACTCAAATCCTAATTAAACATAAAATTAACAATCCTAAGAATGCCATCATTTAAGTTAGGAAACTTGTATTGTTGTTTTTGGATATGTAAATTTGGATTTTTATTTTTACAAAAATTATGAAAAGAAATAGTGATTTTGACTTTAGCTTTATTTGTATTCATTGGCATGTTTCCAAATCGCATTCATGGGCTTTTAAAAAATATTTCTAAAAGGACAAACATATATTTACCTTCTAAAAAATAACTAATAATATTTGTAAACATATTACATAATAGCACATAAACACTCTTCCTTATATCCATCATCATCATGTAAACAATTACAAATCAATCAGCAACAATTCAGAAGGCTCCACCATTTTCCCAACAACCCATCCTCCTTCACATTTCCACCAATTCTATATATTTCTAATATATTATACTAAAAAAATATATAAAATCAAAATAAAATATGCAAATTTACCTCTAAATGTTCCACAGAACTCAACACTTACAGAAGATATCAATCACCATCAAAATAGCCTACAACATTAGGCACATGTTACAAGTGCATATATTTGAGACTTAACTCCATAAACTGAATTAAAATTTGAAAATATAATAAAATTCAATATATAATACCATAAAATTTAACTCAACCCCAAATTCTAAGAAAAATTTTAATTCAAATAAAAATATAACTCTAAAAAATATAACAATATTTAATATGAATATAAAATTTACCTCAAAATTTAATTAATATATAAATTAGTATTTATGTTAAATCAAATAATATTACTAACAAATAAATTATTTTGAGTTTAACTAACACATAAATCAAATTTTAACTAACTTTAATAATTAACTAAAACATAATGGAGATAACTAAAACATGATTAAATATTTTAACTAAAACATAATCAAACATAATCAATTTTTAACAAAAACATAGTCAAACATAATCAAATTTTAATATAATTGTAAGAATTACCATGATTAATGGAGATAGAGCAAAATATAAATTCTCTAAACCTGAAACATTAAACAAATAACAACATTAGCATTTTTAAAAATTAAAACTAATTTTTTTAAAAAACAATTTCAGATCTGACCCATGGCCATATCTGGTCGATCGTTGGTGGCTAAAAGTTGGTGTGCCAGTAGCTTTGCTGGCGCACCAGCTACAGCAACTGTTGGTCCAGTAGTAGCTAGCCAGCTACTGCTGTTGCTTGCCAACAACTGCAGCTCGAGCTTCTCCCCACCAACTAGCTAGCATCAGCGCCCACCGGTTGACCAATTAAATATTTTAAAAAATAAAATAAAAAAAAAGAAGGGGAAGGGGGGAAAAAGTCTACCTTCAAACATTTGTTTGGGTGGGGAAGGGTTTTATCCCCATTCGATAATTTATGATGGATTTAAATCCATCGCAAATGATTTTTTATTTATTTTTATTTTTTTCCACTTTTGCAACAGATTTAGATCTGTCACAAGCAAAACGACGATATTTGCAATGGAAAAATCAGTCACAAAATAGCAGTTTTGTGATGAATTTTATATTCATCGCAAATCTTTGAAAAAATTCAAATATTTGCAATGGATTTGAAATCCGTTGCAAATATTGAAGTTTTGCGACAAAATCAAATCCATTGTAAAAGTCAACTTTTGCGACAGATTTTTTTCGTTGCAGATTTTTTTTAATTTTTTAATTTTTTTTAAAATTTTGTGATAGATTTTGCGACGAAATTTTTTGCAACGGAAAATCCATCACAAATTGTGACAAATTTTTTTTGTCACAAAATAGAATTTTTTTAGTAGTGAATCCACGAGGGAGATTATTTCCTTGGCATTCTAGGCATGTTGATAGCCCTATATCCGTGATTTCTGTTGCAAAAATTATGTAGAATTCATGCTAAATTTTCAATCATTAAAGGCTGAAAATGCAGCAGAAATATGGAGAATTTTTGTTGTTATGTGCTGTTTTCAGCATACATAAATTAGCACATAGGAGGTCACGTGCACTGATTTACATGTGTAGAAAAACAACACATAACAAAGCACACGTAACCCCCTATGTGTTGATTTATGTGTGTTGAAAAATCAGCATTTTTATTTATAGTTTTTTTTTTCTTCTCTTTGAGTCATTTCCTCCTCCCTACCCATGTATACTTTATCTTTATATCAACTAAATTTCAGAAGCATAATAGATGCCTTTCTTTCATGAATCCACGAGAAGAAAATTTTCAAGAAGAACAAAAATAATGCCAGCAAATACATGAATTACATGTAATCAAGCATAAGAATTTAATACAACAAAAACATAAACATAAAGAAAAGTAGTAAAGAAGAGACATGAAATCACAACAACAGGCATTGGAAAAAAAAAACATATTTCAATTAATCATAAAAAGTTAGACCTCTCTGTTTTTGTTCCTCATTTCCATGTAAGGAATCCGGTGAAAGTAACTCCATATCAAACTAATCTTCATAAACACTAATTCTCCATATCTAATTATAAACAAAATATTTCATCAAAAAGATAACACAAACTAAAAAGTTAAACTATGAGCACAGGATGCCAATCAAATTTAGCCTCAATAACTTTTGAAAATGAATCACATATTTAGATAAAGCATTTCCAACAATTCAATATCTAGCCTTATTTTCTCAATTTGATTATTTTAAAGAATTTTAAGAATTTAAAGCCAAAAAACCTTATAATTTGGTAGAGATATAATCTCTAGAGTTATAGGCAATTTTAACTTAAAATCTAAATCAGGCCATCATCTACAACTATATAATTAAAATTAATAATAAGTAAACCTTTCAATATCTAGAAGTTAATAACAAAAAGAATTACTGTTGCAGAGTATAAAGAGTTGTACAAACTCTCTTATTCGGTATCTCAATCACCTATATATATAAATAAATGTTGATTGTGTACATGTGCACAAGATTGATGGCTGTGCATGAGTGATTTTGTATGTGCATGTGTGAGCAAATGGCCTATGCTAGTGATTATGTGCGGCACTTTGTGTCTGTGTGGTGTGGGTGTGTAAAGGGTGGGGTGCGATTGAAGGGGAGTTATAGTGGTGGGTATAGAAGAATGGGAGTGGGAAGAGATGGCGCCAAATTGAAGGGGAGTTATATGGTGGTGGAAAGAATTGGTGGGAACAAGAATGGTGTTGTTGCGGTGGGAAGAAGTGGCACCGGAAAGAAGTGGCGCCAATTTGTATGATTTTGGTGGGAAAATAAATTTTATACTTTGGTAATATTATATATAACTTTTTATTTAGGATGCCTAAAAAATAAATAAATATATTTTAATTAAAAATATTCATTTTGTGAAATTAAATTGAGAATCGAATTGATGCTTTATATGCTTAAAAAGATGTACTAAATACCAATTCAAATCAATATTAATCAAATAAAAAAAAGAAATCAAACTTTTACTTCTTTATTTGCTAAATTTTTAGTTTTAATAACTTAAAAATAAAAAAATATATTTAAATAATAAAAACCTATAAAAGTATATATAATGAAATAATAGTAATACGTTTTCTTTTATCTAAATCATGTTCATCACCCTATCCATGTATTTGGGAATGAATGATGGCTTGTGTTGTAATTTTGGAAAGTTTTGAGTTGACAGTGGGAAGTATTTTTATAATTTTATTGATGATTGGATGGCACTGTACAACTTTAGCTAGTAGTGTCAAATTGGTCAGGCCGAGCTGGGATGGTACACGGCGGTCCTAAGATGAGCCGGGCTAGCTCGTGGGTTATTCACAGTCCGGACCGTAACAGGCTAAAATTTGAAAAATTCAGCTCAACTCAAAACCAACCCACTCTATAGGTGGGCTAGTTTATATGTGAGCCGGGCTAGGTGGGCTAGCTCGTGGGTTTCTTTTTTTAAATTTGAAAATGAATTTAAAGATTTCAAGTTTTTATATTTATGTGATTATTAATATTTTTTTCGACACTTATACTTTTTTAAAAGACTTAATAATTTATACTTACTTGATTTTTAATATTTTACAACACTTAAAGTTTTATAAAAACTTAGAAATTTATACTTATATTAATTTTTTGTATTAATTATATTTTTCCAAAAACACTAAGGTGGTGAGGGGTTTGGCATGGACCCCTGTACCCATCATTAATTTAGAAACAAATAATTACATAGAGGTGGATATGACCAAACCTCTAAATGAAAGTACATAATAATAACAAAAAGAAATAAACAACTTTGTAATATCTAACCAAGTCCAGTGATAAACTAGTCGTTCACTCAAGCGATCTAAATTGCTCTTGGATTGAGATAGTAAACATTGTATTCGGCTTGAGAGATTTGAGAGAACTAAGAAATTTGATAGTAAACATTTCTATTACAAATGACCACTATTTATAGTGGTTATTTATTATTTTAAAATAACTAAAAAGAAGAAGAAGGAAATTGTATTTCAACAGTTTTGCTATCATAGCAATACTGTGATATTATCCAAGTTAAATTGACTGTTGGCCAATGGTTAATTTACAATTGGTAAAGTAGCCATTACAATTGGTAAATAGCTATTTTCCCTTTTTTAATTTTATATTATAATTATAATTTTTATAAATTTATTAATTATATTTCTTATTTTAGTTATAATTTAAAAATTATAAATTCTTAATTATTGATTTTTACATTCTTAATTTATAAATTATAAATTTATAATTTTTTAAAATTAATAATTTGTAATTTGTAATTTAAAAATTATAAATTTCTTATAGTTTAAAAATTATTATTTATAATTTAAATTAAAAAAATATTGCGAGCTAAGCGGGCTAGCCCAAAAGCTAGCCCATTTAGCCTATGAGCTAGGTCAACCTGTGGTCTTTCACGGTCTACAGGCCAAGTTGGTCCTAAGCTATGACATTTTTGCTCGGGATGAGCTTTAAAGTGAGCCAAACCAGGCCAACCTATATAAAAGAATTAAACAAGTCGAGATGGGTTGATTTTTTTCGTGGGCAGTGCCCGGCCAACCATTTTGACACCTCTAACTGTGGCCGTCTTTAGTAATTCTTGCAATTTGCTAGTTGGTGGGGTTCAACATTCAAATCATAAAACATCTAATTTCACTGATCAAATAATATTATGTAAATATTTTCATTATGTATTAAAAGAGTGATCTTTGTACAAGAGATATATAGAGAAAGGATCCATATCACTTGGTATTTCTTGTTTTAATTAAGAAAATATACATGTGTCAGTATGAACTCAATTATATAGTTCTTATATATTACTTTCTCTTTTACAAAATTCTAATTTGTTAGCTATATCACTACAAAACAATTTTTTTAGAATTTAATGTTGGATGTTTTTGTTATTTAATTAAATTATAAAAGAATAACTTAATTTTAGGACAATGAAGTAGTAAGATTAATGTTAGTTTTATTCAATTTATAGCAAATGATTATTTTTATCATTTTGTTTTCAGAAAGAATAAAATTGAAACAAAATAGTCCATGCCTAAATCCATTCATCAATTTTCAACAAATTATTTTGTAACTAAATGCATCAACAATTGCAACAAAATTTTTTATGCTAAAAAATAGTCAATAATTTGCCACAAAATATATCATGCCCAAAAGTACTTAAAAATTTGCTACAAATTGTTTCATGCTAAAAAAAATTCAACGATTAGCCAATGACAAATGTTGTTCTTAATTTTCAAAATATTTACAACGACATCTTTTGTTGCTGAAAAGATAGAATAGCTACAAAAATTTTCATTGTAAAAGCTCTAATTTTTTGGCACGATTAATTTTCATGGTCAATTATATTGATGTATTTACAACAGCAAGTTTCATTGGCTAAAACAATCTAAAGGCAACAAAAATATTTTTTTGAGAGACTCTAATATTTGGGGCACGATTATATTTTGTTGCCAATCTTTAAGCATTCTCAACAAAACCAATCTTTAAGCATTCTCAACAAAATATTTGTTGCCTTTTAGTACTTATATGGCACAAAATATTTTGTTGCCAAATTTTATTGATCTAACTACATTTTGTTGTGTTACTAAAAGAAATACTCTTTTGCAAAAATTTATAGTGTTGTGATTTCTTAATATTGTAGCCAAATGGATTTGATACATGATAGATACAGGCAAAGTATATCATTTTGCAATGATACATATTTTTCGTCCTAAACAAAAATTAAGTAGACATTAGTTAACAACAAATTATATTTTTTGTTGCCAAACCTTAATCAATTGCAACAAAAATAGAATTGTGCCCAAAGAAATTGTTGTGAATTATACATTTTCTTGTTGTGTTTATTGAATCCATGTGCATACTGCTTCTATTAAGGTTTTAAGATGAAACTTGCAAAGCATTTTGATAAAAAATTGTTCCGAAAATTTCATAAAAAGCAAGATCAAAAATTAAGTATAACTAATCATTAAAGTAAAACAATTTGATACAAATAAAAATGAAACACTAAATTGTAATTTTATAACTCTAAATGGTATGGGCCATGCATATATATATATATATATGATGGTTTTCACACCATATATAATATCATTAGAAAATAATTTGAAGAATTAATGTGAACAAAAAACAAAATTAAATATAAAATCATGATTTTATCCCTTTAAACGAAAGGTGTTGCTAAGCTGAACCTAACTGCAACAAGAAAATCTTGCTTGACATCATAATCACTTCACTGGACAACTTATTTTTCTTAATGAAAGGCCCAAAAAAATCTGGTCAGACAACTTCAATTCCCAAGCCATCATCACCTAAAACTAAAAAAGTAAAATAAAAGAAATGGACCACTTCGTCTTTAAGATCCTCATCAGTTTTGTAATCTTACATGAGATGAATAATAAACTTATATTTATACATATAGTTCTGGATTGGTTCACAATAAATCAAGTACATGAAACTTATTTAGTGCTTTGTTATTAGATAGGTGTACAAATTTATTAGTTCTTTTTTTTTTTTTTTGGTTCTATCTATGTACTCGAGAAACATAAGTTTGAAATTAATTACAAAGTATATACGCCCTATTCGTATCATTTTCATAGAACCAATTTGGTCTGAAAAACTTTAATCAGGACTTAAAAAGTGAGTATTGTGTATTTTAGTATTATTTTCTTTTTTCTTGAAAGTACATAGTGGTTTATATATAGTTAGTGATACTACAACAAAAACATACATTTATAGGCATATATATAGAGACACATTTAAAAATAGCCACTAATGATATTTTAAGTGGGCCATTAAAAATTTATTGCCCTTAAATGTATTGATTTGGTTTTGGAGGCCTATCTACAAAGGCCCATCCAAGAATAGCCTATAATGATAGTCATTTTTGGAGGCCTACCTACAAAGGCCCAATTTAATTAGCCTAGAAAACTAATAATAAAAATTGTAATGGCCCATCATGTAATCTATTTTTATCTTTTCTATCAATAGTCAATTAAAATCAATTAATTCCATATTTTTAAAAGATAAATCAAATTAACATTTTGTTGCAGTTGCTCAATTCAAGCCTCACTTCACTTCAAACCCCAGCTCACTTCGAGAAAAGGCTCACTCACTGCAAATCACATAGAAAATCTATTAATTCATCATGCTTTAATCTTCAATTTTCAACATCTTTCATGATTCTAGCTGGAAATCCTTCAAAATTGATCATTATACAAGTTCATTGTTGCAGAATCCAATAAAATCACAAGACAGGGATTTTTAACTTTAATCCATGTAAGTGATAAAGGAGACCAAAAATTGGCTTCCTTAAGTGAAATAATGTGTTGAATCTTAGTGATTTACATTCTAGGTATTGTTTTTTAGTTTCCGGTCTCTCTCTTTCAATCTCTTTGCATTCGTCTAGTTAGGATTTTTTTCGCTGAGTACTCTGTCAATGCTAGGATATTGAGTTATGAAATTTTGAATGGTTTGCCTGACTAAAAGTTATAAGGATTGATATAGGCTTGTACTAGTAGTTGCAACTAGATTTTTTCGTTACACTACGCTAGCCTGTGGTACTTATGTAGACTTCATGCTTTAAAAAAAAAAACTAGTTAATGGCTTACTATTAAGATGTAATTTTTCAATTGTTCAAATGCATATTTGTCTTGACAACATCATATTTTTTAGCTTTACTTGCCATCAATCAATTGAAAAGATCTGTATATGCTTATTATGTTATTTGGACTATTTCTTGTATCACAAGCCAGGGGATCATTTTCTTCATTTCTTTTGCCTATGTTGTAAGTTCATTTAGTGTGTTGGTGTCATTGAACATGACCTGGAAGCATGATAATTGTAATATAGTAATTCTTTCACTGTATTTCAGGTAGATGTCATTGATGGCAATAAGAAAGCTGCTGCCTTTAGTTGGATCACAAGCATGTTCTCTGCATACATGTCTTAGGAAATATATTAGCACGTTTTCTTCCTAAAGATTACATCTTTGAGGTATGCTTCTCTTGCAAAAATTTCTTTATTTCTATCCATCTTTACTTTCATATTCATATCATGTTACTTTCGATTTCAATTGTCAATAGCTCTTTTGATCTTTGTTCCTCTTTACATGTCATTGTTTCTAAGAGAAACAGTAAGACCAACACAAAAGCTAGATCAACATATCCTTTTCTTAAACAAGGCATTTAAGATTGCTAAGTACTCCTTCAATTTTGCTAGGATAAATGGAAAACATTAGTCTACTCAACAAGATCATACACTCAGCAGAGGTAGGGTGAGCTAGTGCCTCAAGAACTCTAGGATAGTGTTGACTGCCCGTGCTTGTTGTTCATAATAGCAGCTCAAATCCCAGTTAGATATTCATTGCCTTCTTTGAAAAATTAACTTGTTAGTGAAGTTATTGCACATGCGCACCTTTCTAATTGCAAAATAAATGGGAATTGGTAGATTTACTATGCATATTGGATGTTTGCATGCCAATTTTTATGTTTTTTCTTTTTCTCTATTTTTGTGAGTGGAGTCAGTTTCAATAGATGAAATGGATTGTACATATTCTTTAATATGTGGTTTCAACTTTCAAGGTTGTTCTAAATATTGCTATGGTTTACTTTGTGAACCTTATACTATTAGAGACCATGTGCAGTGATATAAGGATACAAATGGAATTAATACAAAAAACTAAGGTAATGTTTGTTTACAAATTTTGTGTTTTGGATTATATGTTTTGAAAGAATGAGTTGTGGGAGTGGGGTTGGAGAATGTGAAATTCGTATTGGGAAATGTGATGTATGTTTATTTATAATTTGGGAATAATAAGAAAATTATTTTGATAAAATTTGGTATGTTTGTTTATGTTTTGGGAGGAAACAAATTTTACTGTAGCAATTAAATTAATATATTTTTGTTGGGTTTTGAGGGTATAAATGAATTTTAGTAGTATTTTTTATTATGATATAATAGTAAAATACTGTGATATGTAAATATATGTATATGTGATTGGTAATACTTGTAATATAAAAAAATATGAGATTTTTGGTCATTTGCCAGTTAAATTGCAAGGACATTTGGACCATTTTAGGAACCCATTTTAGGAGTAAAGGAAGGCACACATTTGATTACATTCTCCTAGAACAAAATTGTTTTGGGAGAATGTAACCAAACAGAAACTAAAGCCACATGTTGGAATCAAATTAAATAATATAAGATGCAGAATATTTCCACTCTCATTAGTTGCATGTCTGGTCATTGGGAAACAATTTGCTCTTACTTCGTAAAGTAACATATAGATAGGTAAGGCATATATATATATATATATATATCCATGTGTAACTGATTTGCTTGGGGTGTATATCATATTTGCATATTTTTCATGAAACTTAGGGCTTTTAATTTAAATAAAGTCACTTTTGCTTGGAATTTTGTACCTTTTCATTACACCATATAATTTAATATGTGGTCCAATATGATAGAGTTTATCTAAGTAAATTTTTTTTGCTTTTGGTGTCATACATTGTTGTAAATTTTCTTCTTTCTGCAGACCTAATGTCTGATATTTGATTGACTTTATAAGTGCACCATGGTGAAGAATTTGTAAATACATTAGAAGGTTAACTTTTATTGATATTGAAGCATACATGTTTTCTTACTTAAGGATCACCTTAATTTTCAACAAGTTACATATTATTGAATTATTTTTATATTTTAATGAAATAATTGTCTTCTCATACTCTAAAACTTAGAATTTTAAAATTATGTACCATTTTAAATATTTTACATCCAATATCTTTCACAAGTTAAAAAAAGAAATGAAGGTTAACAACCATAATTGCTATCATTTAAATATTGTGATTTGCCTAAAAAACTTTACAAATTATTCATTTCTATGAGAAGCATGCATGACACTCCTGCTTGTGTGGTACACAAAATTACTCTTTCCTCGAAAAAAAAAAAGTTATGATATGGATAGTTTTATATTAGTTGATATGTTCTGTTGTAGAGTTACAAAACTTTTTAAATTAAATTATTATTAAGTTAATCTCTTTTTAGAATGTAAAATATTTTTAAAAGAAGTGCTATCTGGCACTGCTGGCAATTGGGGGTTCATTGGCTGGTTCATTGTTGTGCTTTCTCGACATAATTTCTCTTTCAGGAATTGCCCTTTTCACCATCTTAGAACATAACGAGAACAATATTATATGTAGCCCTTCACACAACATTTGTTTCACATTCTTCTTACAGGCAGAAATGATAAGTGTGACAGTTGCAGATGCAGTGGAGTATAAAGGATTCCTAGCTGAAAGGTCAAACATTGGTGGTTGTACACTAGCTACGCTCATCCTACTTTTGTTTGTCTTTGAGCTAGACAACCTTTTTAGAAATTAAAAATTGTTTGTCATCTGCTTTTCTTGTTATGTTCAGAATTATATGTAGTATTGTTGCAATATGCTTGTTAATGGAGCTAGTTTGTTTTCCCAGCCATGCGCATACATATTGAAGTAATTCATTTTTATCAAATGATTTTGCTAATGTGCTAATTTATCAAGAATCTATAGTGGCTGATGTGGCTGAAAAGACTGAAGCTATAAAATGATAAAATGGAGATAGTAGACTAACGGGCTATGAAGATTGCTTTCCTTTTCCTAAAACTGTTAGATTTCTGCTTGGATTGGTTGAATAAAAAGGTTGCAAATCTAATATTAGGCATGGGTTATTACTTTAGAGAGAAGATTTTGGTTTTAGAAAAGGGTAAATGTGAGTATTCTTTACTAAATGTAGATAAATTGTACGATTGTTCTTTGAAAATGGATATTGTGAGTTAAAATAAATGTTGATTGAATTCTTTTGGAGATATTTTGACTATTGGGTTGTATTGATTGATAAAAGTTACAATTGTATGGTTATTAGGAATATGTTGTTGTAATGTTTGTAGGCTATGGTTGAATGCATATCTATGTTTTTCCTTTCGAGGCACCTGATTGATAGTTGCCTTTTTAGTTTGATATAGGATTTGGAGTTTTTGTTTATATCCAAAGCCCTCAAAAATAAGAAATGGAGACTGTAATAATAGCCCCTAAAAGGAAAAAAAATGACTCCATTAGTTTCATATGGAGGCAATCCATATAATTGCCTCTACATTTTTTGCGACCGCGACAATGGAGGTTTTTATACCAAATTGCCACTATACATATTAGAGGCAATTTTTAGGCATTTAGAGGCAAAAAAAAAAATTGCCTTTATATATTACTATTGTAGTAGTGTGATATTATACTAAAGTTATTTTTGAAAAAAAAAACTTTTTGAAAAAAAAAGAAGATATTTTTTGAAAATGATTTCTAGCTATTTAGAAATAAAATTAATTGTTATTTAGGAATTGATATGATCTACAAAAATGATCAATAACTAACACAAAGAATGACTACAAAATTAGATAAATATGAGTAGCAGAATATAATAAAATAGGTGAATTGTGGCGTAAATAATGCTGCGGTTTGGCTAAACCACCACTAAATAATCTCCTAGCTGCGGCAAAATGTTGACAACACGTGGTGGTTTTACATGCACCACCGTGAGACGGATAACATTTAGTAGCCCTTTAAAACTAACTGGCACAAGATGGATAACCTTCAGCCACGGTTTAAGACTAATCGCCGCTAAATGTAATATTTGGTGGTGGTTATTTGTTAACCGCCTCTAATACTATATTTCACAGCAATTTTGAACCACCGTGAAATGTCCCTTTAGCTTAGCTTGACATAAAGGGTGTTTGACTAATCTTATTTAGAAGATCTTATAAAGTCCTACATCTTATAAGATATTTTTTAAGTTTATAAGATATTAGATTTTTTTTTAAAAAAAATAAGTTCTTAAAGTATTTGGATAAAATAAGATTTTTGAACTTATAAAATTATTAGTAATGGCATTTTTGTAATTAATATAATTAAAATTAAGCTACCTTGTTAAAATTTTCAAATAAAGTTAGGCACTCCTTACTTTTTTTAAAAAAGAATTTTTAAGCTTATAATATTTTATTTTAGGAGCTTATAAGCTCTTTTCTAAATGAAATTATCAAATATTTTTTTATATCTTATAACCTCTCAAATATCTCATAAGATGTTTTGAGGAGCTTATAAACTCACCCAAACATCCTCTTAGCCTAGTTTTTGTCTATTTTAAAGGATTTTGGTCCACGACTTCATATCTATTTATATATGTAGTCCCCTTATAAATATATATAATAACAATTATCTTTGATAATTTTTTTTAAGCTCCTAAAATAAAGTGATTTATATTATAAACTCTTTTGAAAAATGTAAAGAGGCAGGTATTTCTAACTTATTTTCAAAATTTGAACATATTTTAGTAACAATTCAGACCATATAAGCTTTAAAATTTTATATTATCCAAACACTTCAAGACTTATTTTAAAAGTAAACCCTAATATTCTTTTAAGTTTCAAAAAAATATTATAACAAGATCATATAGGAGATAATAACATCTTTAATATCTAGTAAGAACTTACCCAAACACTGGGTTAGTTTAGGATTTTACTTGTGCACTAATATCATAATTTTGATTAAAGAATGAAATATTATAGTGTTTTCTTTACCCAAACCTCACTATTATTCCTTTGCCTAACAATATATATATATATATATGTATGTATGCAATAAAATTTCTTTACTTCATGGAACTATGTTATATTGTCTAACACTTTCTATTTATTTCTGTAGTTCATTATTTGATAATCTTATTTTATTTATTCAAATGTTAATTAATATTATTTTATATTATTATTTAAAATACAATTCTCATAAATTAATTACATCGTATTATTAATTTTCAAAATTTATTTTATGAGTGTAAAATAATTCAATCTTTACTATTCTGGCTAATATTTTCTATAACTTCATTTTATTTATGTTATTGATATGGGACCTGCCCATTGGGGCTCTTGAAGCATAATAAGCTTATTAGGCTAATTTGTGACCATACCCAGGTACGACTATGAGTTCAAAACATATTTCCTATCATCGACAAGATTTATTGGGCCTTGCTGAAGTCATGCCCAATTGTGTTCGAGAGGTTGAAGCCATAGCTGTTATTTAACCATAAAGATCGACCATGTCGACCTTGACCTTAATTTTAGTAAAACTAGGTGCTTAAGGACTAATGGTGGCAGTCTGCGCCACCTTATTAGCTGCATTAAAGGCGCCTCAACCACTCATCTGTCTGCATTTATTGCTATAACGGTATGTTAGCTCTGCCATTAATGCTGTTGCATTTGTATTAATGATAGTGTCGTCTCTCCCTCCATTCAGCTTGATGATCTATACAGTCAAAAATTGTAAAGTATGGGCTATGGTCGAAATGACCAAAGCCGTCCTTTCTTGCAGGAATTGTGCAAGAAGCCCATTAAGGCAAATTTTGTCTTTTCACTCCAAAGCGTACTCAATCTTCTTAATAAAATGGTAAGAAATCCACACAAAACTAAGTTGTTACTATGCTCTTTTTCTTACATTCCTAGTCAAATGACTAATTTAATCATCAGAGGGTCTTAGTTGAGGATCCTCTCAATTAGCATAACATGTGCCACTTTGCTACAAGTTCTAACCCATGCCTCTCTTTGATTGAAATACATCAAGTAACTACTCAGAAACAATCTCTCTGGTTGAGATCTACTATGTTTGGCAGTATATATATCAATATTTTGGTGCCGTCCATGGGAAAGGGGACTCTACAGTCAAAGATGGTAGAAACCAGGAAGACCACTTTTGAAAGGCAGAATGATCGTCGCTCACCTCAACCACCATCATTACCACCACAGGAGCAACCTATGCGGGAGATGGGCAACTTTAGCTCTCAAACCAAATAAGTAGTCACTCTGACCATTCCGCAACTTATGCAGATGATCAGCAACCAAATCTCAGCCTAATTGTCATCTCAATTATCTACTGCATTGCAGAGACATAATAATCAATCAGCACCTGCTGTGAGTGCTACTACTCATCCTATGCATCAAAAGGGGTAACTCCCAATAAAAGGTTGAGCCAATAATAACTTACGCCATCCCTCAGTAGGTGTAAGTTAAGCTCGGGTCATTTTCCTTATAGCAAGCCTCGTTATTTTCTATAGGAAAAGCTAATAGAGTTAGCAAATTGGTAGGTTCAACCAAATTGAGCCCCAAAACGTAATGGGGTCAAATGCCCAAGACCTAATCCTAATCAAGATGTGTTTAGGGCAGATAGAGAAGAGTGGGAAGAGGCATCACATCAGGTTCAGCAACTTAATAGGAGGTTGGAGGAAATCTTGAAGAGAAATTTGGAAAGGACTCAAGCTGAAACTACTTCTCAAATCTGACGTGAAAAGAGTTACTTTTTGTATGGGAGATTATTGAAGAAAGGATAGCTCTTGATGCAAAGGTTCCTACAGGGTTGCTAGGATATAATGGGTCATCCAAACCAAATGAACACCGTTTACAATTTAAGCATATGATGTAATTACATGGACATAGTAACAATATTTATACGAAGATGTTGGTTACTACTTTTCAAGGTATAGCATTGGAATGGTTTGTTAAACTTGAGCCGGTGTCCATTCATTTGTGTGACCAACTTTATGATAAGTTCTTATATTTTTTCGATAGTAGAAAGAAGGCCAAATTGCTTCATACTCATCTGCACATTTTTAAGCAAAATAAAGGTGAAACTTTGAGGGATTTTTTCAATAGGTTCAACATAGAGTTCCCAAAAATCAACAATCCTTACATTAAATTCTCGATCAATGTGTTATTTTTGGAATTAAGGCATAAGGAGTGTGCCAATGCACTGGTGAGAGAATGCTTTTGTACGATGGAAGAGCTCTTAGATTTAATAGAAAGATACATGATCCAAGAGGAGATGAACAAGATGAAATTCAGGGAAGGGGAGTTAGACAAGGAGAAAAGAAAGGAGAGAGATGACAAGCATCAGAAGAAAGGTCATAGGTCTCCTATCAAACACTTCCATAACTATGCTCCTCTGAACACACCCTGTGAAGAGGTCTTGTTACCGATCCAACATGACAACCTCTTGAAAGGGCTTAGAAAGCTCACTGAGATTGAAATGATGAAATAATTTAAAAAGTATTATTATTTCCATCGTCAATAGGGTCACGATACGGAGGACTACTTCAACTTTCAAGATGAGATTAAGCATCTCATCAGGCAAAGCGACCTTA
Source organism: Jacaranda copaia (assembly GCA_014898725.1). Lineage (NCBI taxonomy): Eukaryota > Viridiplantae > Streptophyta > Magnoliopsida > Lamiales > Bignoniaceae > Jacaranda > Jacaranda copaia. The sequence goes on from JACGDI010004316.1 coordinate 457,758, forward strand.
AGAAATTTGTGGATCAAAAAGCTTTGCAAGCCATAGCTCAAACTAACCAAACTCCCCATAGAGAACAGTCTCTAAGCCAAAGACATGAGGATAAAGGGAAACAAAAAATAGAAGCTGACCACCCCCCTCTGAAAGGTATAATTGACATGATAGCTGATGGGCCGATAGGAGGTGATTTGAGGTTAGCAAGAAAGCAAGTACAAAGGCCTCTTGAATCTAATAAATAGATGGATGCTAAATCAATCTATGAACTATCTACTAATGTTGAGCCCATTTCTTTTTCAAATTTTAACTTGAAACACTTGGGAGGTCAGGGTGCAGAGGGTAACCTGGATTGTCCTTTAGTGGTTTCCATGGAAATTGCAAACTCTGAGGTCCGTAAAGTGATGATCAACAATGAAAGAATACAATTAGGGAAACTAAAGTTTGACCCCATCAGAACACATCTGGTTAGGTTTGGGGGATTAGAAATTGTCCTAATAGGATCTATGAATTTGACCACCTCATTTAGGGAAGCACCTAAGAGACACACCTTAATGGTCAATTTCCTCGTGGTTGATTTCCCCTGTGCTTATAATGCCATTATCAATAGACTAGCTTTAAATGATTTCCAAGTGATTGTGTCAACAAATCATATAAAGGTCAAGTTTTCCACACCAGCAGGAACAACAAAAATGCTATGCAATATGAAGGAGGTATGGCAGTGCCATACCGTCTCGATTGAGGCAAGATCTTAGAAAGTTTGACCTCAGTTAAAGTCCTCGGGGAATATCCTAGTAATGAAACTCGAGAAAGGCTAAGTTAACAAGAAGAGAAAAATTGAGGACACTAGTGTCAAACTGATCGAAGAATTCAAGTCTATCAAGTTGGAGCCAAGGAACCCTGATAAGAAAACTTGAATTGGGGTAAGTTTGGGAAGATGAATAAAGCGCATGCTAGCTGACTTTCTCCAAAGGAATGTTGATGTCTTTGCATGGAAATCTGCGGACTTACAAGGCAATGATTCTAAATTCAGTGTACATTATCTTAATGTTAACCATGTGCACAAAACTCGTCGGATAGAAGACTAGAACTTTTAATGCTGAAAGGACTTAAATCATTGAGGAGGAGGTCCATAAACTTCCTAATGCAGGCTACATTATTGAAATCCAATATCCTAGTTGGTTATGTAATGTAATCTTAATCCCCAAAAATGAGAAAAAATGGATAATGTGTAATGATTTCACTGATCTTAATAAAGTATGTCCTGAAGATCCGTATCCTCTGCCTCGTATTAACTTATTAGTTGATTCCACAACTGGATGTGAACTTTTGAGCATAATGGATGGCTTTCAAGGGTATTACCAAGTTTTATAGCTCCCGAGGATTGAGATAAAACCTCTTTTGTGGTGCCTAATGGCATATATTGTTTCCTAGTTATGCCGTTTGGATTGAAAAATGTTGGACCAATCTACCAGTGATTAGTTAATTTTATTTTTAAAAATGATATAGGTTGATTTATAGAGGTGTATGTGGATGATATGATTGTTAAAATAGAGAAAGAGATTGATCCTTTGGCTGACCTCGCTCATACTTTTTCTATCCTCCATACTTTTGGAATGAAACGTAATCTGAGTAAAGGCACCGTTGGAGTAAAAGGAGAAAAGTTTCTTGGATACTTGATCAGTCGACAAGGAATTAAAGCCAATCCTTAGAAAATCCAAGCTATACAAAATATAATGCCTGCCCAAACGATTAAGGATGTCCAGAGGCTATAGGGCGAATAATCACTTTGGGTTAGTTTATTGCAAAATTAGCAGACAAAAGTTTTTCATTCTTTCAAATCTTGAGAAATGCTAAGAAGTTTCAGTAGACAGAAAAATATGACCAGGTTCTAGTTGAACTCAAAGAGTACCTCTCCCAATCTCCCATGTTGGCCAAACCTGTAATTGGAGAAATTCTATACTTGTATTTAGCTATATCAGCAGTCTATGTTAGTTTAGTCCTAGTGTCAACTTGACATGGAGCAAGAAATTGGTGTATTACATCAACAAAATTTTGCAAGGCCTTGAAAATAATTACTTAGAGATCTAAAAATTTGCTTTAGCATTGGTCACGGCAGTGAGAAAACTGAGGCCTTATTTTCTATCCTACACCATCATTGTCTTGAAGAACCAACCTTTGAAGCAGGTATTCTCCAAACCAGATACTTCAGAAAGGTTAACCAAATAGGCTATTGAATTGGGAGAATTCAACCTCAGGTTTCAACCATGAGTTACTATAAAGGCCTAAGTATTAGCAATTTTTGTGGTGGAGTGAATTAACCGCCACCAACCTAAGACTTGGAGTTATCAGTCTAGTCCTTACATGTGGATGGATCATCACAAGCTCAGGTGGTAGAGTGGGGATATTATTATGCTCTCCTCAAGTGGAAGAATATGATTTTGCTATCAAATTAAACTATCCTATCACCCATAACGAAGCAGAGTACGAGGATCTTATTATTGGAATGAAAATGGCAATGGATAGAGGGGTTAAGAAAATAACAGTAGTTATCGATTCTCAGCTTGTAGCTAAGCAATTTGAAGGTAATTTTGAAGTGAGGGATATGACTATGAATGCTTATCTCAATGAGGTTAAGAAGTTAGAATGTCAGTTTGAGAAATTTACGCTTAGCCAGGTACCAAGGTTGGAGAATGAGAGGGCAGATGCACTTTTTAAATTTTCCAGTACATCCAAGGGTACTAGAGACAGGTCCACTACCTTCTTGGTCTCAAACAGACCCACTATTGTTGATCCTCAGTGAGGTAATGTATTTATAATAGAAACCCCTAGTTAAACTTAGGTTGATGAAATTAAAGCTTACCTCAAAATGAGAAAGGTACCGTCAGAAAGTGCCCAAGCTCGAAAGTTAAGGATATTGGCATTGAAATTTACTTTGGATGAATTCGACCAACTGTACAAATGATCTATTGCTTGACCTCTCATAAGGTATCTTACTTTTGACCAAGCATACGAAGTCTTACAAAAGGTTCATGTGGGTACTTGCAGAAATCCTTCGGGAGGGTAGTTGTTAGCTCATAAAGTTATTAGAAGTGAATATTGATGGCCAACCCTAGTGTAGGATATCATCAAGTTCGCTAAAAAATGTCAATCATGCCAAGTTCACGCTAATATTCCTCATCAACTCATTGCCCCACTTGTCCTAGTGCAAATCACGTGGCCATTCTACTAGTGGGAGGTCAATATTATGGGATCCTTCCTAATGGCTACGGGATAAAGAAAATTTATTATTTTAATAGTTGAGTATTTCACTAAATGGGTTGAAGCGGAGGCCATACCTAAGATCATAGATGTGGTGATAAGAAGTTTTTTGTGGAAAAACTTTATTTGCCATTTCAATTTACCTAAAGTTTTTGTATGTGATAATAGCAATCAATTCCAGAGCAAACGGACTAGAGAGTGGTACGAGAGCTTTGGGATTGGGCAGCAATTTACCTCAGTAGGAAACCTACAAGCCAATGGTCAAATAGAAGTCACCAATAGGATTGTACTCGATTATATCAAGACTAAATTAAAAGGTTCTAATGCAAGCTAGGCAGACGATCTATCAGGTATGCTGTGGGCTTACCGCTCCACTCCGAGAATGACCATAGAACTAAGCCCTTACAATTTGGTATATGGTTCAGAAGTGGTAATACCTACTGAATTAATCCAACACATGGCTCAGATTATACACTACAACCTAATCAAGAACAAAGTGGAAAGAGAGGTCAACCAAAAGTTGATCGATGAGCTTCATTAGCAAGCTTTTACAAAGATGCAAAGATATAGAGCCATCATGGCAAAATATTATGACAAAGGGGTAATGCCCAAGTCCTTTAAATTAGGGGACCTTATTTGGAAAAAAATTGAAGTCTTTCGTAATGTAGGCAAGCTTGACTCAAAATAGGAAGGCCCTTACTCTGCTGTGAAGGTGGCAAAGCATAACTCATACAAATTGACTGACCTATTGGGTAATAAATTACCTAAACCATGGAATGCTATCAACCTTAAGAAAATTCTATGTATAGACTACATTGCACAGAGAGCACTTTACCTTAATGAATGATATTGCACGACCCTGTAGTCGCTTGATTAACACCTATTCATTTTAATTGTCAAAGTATGATCAAATCAACCTAGTAGTCGTGCGATCCGCCAAATATTGATTATGCCGATCCTATAGTCTTGCAACTTCAAACTTGATTAACATGGTTGACAAAAGCAATTAAGTTGACCTCGTAGTTCTGCGACTTAGCAAATAATGGGTCCAACGACCACACAGTTGTTTAATTATCATTATTTATTTTGGTTATCATTTAATGCCTACGTCGACCTCACAATCATCAAATCATGCTCACTTTGATTATTAAGAAATTATCAAATCGACTCCATAGTTAAAACATTCAAAATATAGTAGCTATAAGGTCATTATCAAAGCTTGTAGAGCAACATGCAATTTGTTAACACAAAAAGAGTCCTAAAGCGACCTAATACTTCATTAGATAAACATTGTTCATAGAGCCTATAAGGCGCGCGTGCACACACACACACACACATATATATATATATATAAAGAAAAGAGAGAAAAGAAAAATGAAATGACCAAAAGAAGATACCCTAGCTTGACTTAGTAGCTTCACCCTGTTGAGTAACTACTTTAACAACAACCTCATCTACAGCTTTAAAAAGTTCTTTTGTGGAGCCAATTTGACCACATAAAGTAGGTCCTTGGATCTCTTGCTTCGTAATTCTAGGTTGACCAGGCCTCGCTAGTTGGGAAGAACCCAACTCCTTTTTTAAAAATACATGACTTCTCATTGGGAAAAAGGTTGGCACGTCCACCTTATTATTTTTAATCTCTAAAGCAAACTCCTCTACAAAACTAAACTCTTAACTTACTACCACAACATGCAAGAGAAGAGGAGAAACCATGGTGCTGTCATTAACTGAAATGTTTGTATCAAAGGCCCGAAGCTTTTCATCTTTATTCACATTGAGCCTCGCCTTACCTTCAGGGCTAAACTTATAGCTAAGGAATTCTAATTGTTTCATTACATGATCAAATGCCTCTTGCGCATCATCTATGCTGAAGGTAATGCTCACCTTTGTGAAAGCCAATGTGAGCATGAATTGTTGAACTGCCTCTTTGCAGATCCCAAACAATACTTTTAAAAACTCTGAGCAAGCATACTTTATCGCACTGTCATTTATATGCACTCGACCTTCGTCAGAAGCCTCCTAGATGGTCAAGATTATTTTCTTTAGCTGCTCCTCGACTTGTCTTCTACTTTCTACCATAGCCAATAGTTTAGCATCCTTATCCTCCAATTACTTTGCTAGCTTAGCTAATCTCGACTGCAATGATTGAACTTTTGTCTTTAGAAAATCATTCTACTTCTTTTCCAATCAAGCACATTTTTCTTCTAACACTAATCGATTTGTCTCATAGAGATCGAATCAATGATGGAGGTTATACCCTTATTATCTAACCTGAAAAATGAAATAATTTATCACTGTGCTAATTCACATTCCACTCAGAATGAAATAAAAAAAAGATCAACTCTTACCATGTTGACATGGTACGCGAAAGCTTTTAGCGTGACCAGTTGCTCATGATTATGCATTTCAACCTAGTCCATTTCGAATAACCTTACTATCAACATAGCTAACAACATCATCAACGTAGCCCCTGCACCCATTATGGTCACGTTGTTGGACACCCCTACTTTTTCAATGAATTGAGGCTCTGGGAACACAAAAAGGTTGCACAATCGGTCGGGAGGTAGAGAGGTATATGCTTCCGCTATTTCTTTTCTCCCTTTTCGATTGTGGCCTTTATTTATAGTAGCTTTGGCCATGGCATTGATAGCCTTTCTCTTCGGTTGGGGGGAGCTACTAGCGGCCTCTCCACTTTGTACAGTTGAGGTTGGGTACCGCTCAAGTGATTATAGTACCTGGCGCAACAGTTTGTGCCTCTCGATGGGCAATTGCTGCTTCCTTGAACTACTTCACTTCTATTGTTTCCTTATTGCAATCTACTGCACTTAGCTCATAATTAGTTAACTTGAAAGAAAAAGAAATTTCTTATCAAACAAATAGCCAAAGAAAGTAGTGTTTAACATTATTCAAGGGTTCAGTCTTTACCTAATTGTGCACTTGCGTGCAACAGCCTTGCCAAAACCAAGTTTCTCTCTCGTATGAACACCGATGTATCCATCTCATTATATTCAAGCAGATCATGAACAAAAACATTGCTCTATGAGGGATTCTCTATGACATCCAACTCGACCCTACCCCTCGTCTATCCTATCAGGATATAGAATTTGACTGTAGTTGGGGCCAGACATAGAAATACCACTCCTTCCATTTTTGGTCATGTGATGATGAGAGAGCATTAAAATTTTTTCTATGAGGTCATGCGATTAGATAGTAAAAATTTGACTCCCCAAACAATCCCAACTTTTGGAACATCGGTAAATGAAATAGATGGTTAAAATTAGGCTATGAAGGTGCCTTCTTAATAATACCCATTAACATAACAAAACTATACATAAGGGCAAACCAGTTGGGAAGGAGCTAAGTTATGCAAACTTGCAGACCCCTTAATAGGTCGACTATAGGGTCGACTAATGGAAACCTCAAACCACATTTCATAGCATCCTCAAAAACAGTAATGTAGCCATCTAGAGAGGTATGCATCCTATTGGAGGCTCTAGGTTTTATCAATTCAAACCTATTTGGAACGTGACATTTCCCTTGTATTGACACCAGGCCATTGGACGAAATCATCAACATAATATCCCTATGATGGCTCATCATAAACAATCGATCCCTTTACCTAGGTGCCTCTTTCACAACAATTTCTTCCTCATCCCTACCTTGACCTGAAGGCCTAGCTTCACTTATATCCTCGACCACAGGATTAGAGGGCCCCGCACTTTCATCACCCCCATCTACGACCACTTCCCTATCATCGCGACTACTTGACCCCCACCCAAAGTCTCACTTAACTCAACCTCGCTATTCGAGATGAATTGGGTAGCCTCAGAGTTAGAACTAGAACTGGATATTATAAAGTATTTATCCTTCACAAAGTTAAGGATATAACAAAGAAACTTACAAAAACTTTGCTTGCAAGGATGTAAGAATGTCAAAAATTTGTCCAGAATTCTTCATTCTCAACCTCAAATATGTTGCGGTAAAAGTAAAAATAAATGGTGAAACTCGCTATATATAGATGTTCTAGAATGCTAACCAGCTAAAGTAACTGAAAACTGTTTAATTAATGTTAACCATCAATTTCTGCACATCAAACTTTGTGTAACCATTAGTAACAATTCTCTCCAACATCTCTCTCATTGAGATTTAAAATTACCTCTCCTACTAGTACCTTTTCTTATTGTGAATTATGGAAAACTACAAATTCCGACCTCTTTAGGGTCAAACTTTGGAGTGGGGGGAGGGGGGGGACTCATGATATAAGACCAGCCTATAGGGCTCTTAAGGTCCAAAAGCTTATTGGGCTAATTTGCAACCATGTCCAGGTATGACCGTGAGGTTGAAATGTAGTCCCTATTGTCAACTAAATTTATTGGGCCTCACCGAAGTCAAGCCTAAGTGTGTCTGAGAGGTCGAAGCCATAGCTGTTATTCGACCATAGAGGTCAACTATGTCGACCTCGACCTTGATTTTAGCAAAACTAGGTGCTTAGTGACTAATGATGGTGGTCTACACGGCCTAATCACCGCATTAAAAGTACCTCAACCACTTGTCTGTCTGCATTTATTGCTATGATAGCGTGTCACCTCTACCATTAATGCCATCGCATCCGTGTTAATGACAGCATAGCCTCCCCCTCTATTTAGCTTAATGATTTGTATAGTCAATAGTCGTAAAGCATGGGTTACGGTCGAAATGACCAAAGCTGCCTCTGCTTGTGGGAATTGTGCGAGAAGCATTTTAAGGCAAATTTCATTTTTTCACTCCAAAGCGTACACTACATATACTCAGTCTTCTTAGTAAAATGGAAAGAGATCCACTCGAAACTAAGTTGTTACTCTGCTTTTCTTCTTACATTCCTGATCGAGTGACTGACTTAATCATTGGAGGATCTTAGCTGAGGAACATCTCAGCTAGCCTAATGTGCGCTACTTGGCTATATGTTCCAACCCATGTCTCTCTCTGGTCGAAATACATCAAGTAACTTTTCAGAAACATTCTCTTTGGTGGAGAGCTACAACGTTTGAAAGTATATACATCAACAATTATATTACTAAGAAGCAAAAGAGATCTCTTATCACTCATGATTTGTTTCTAGTATTTTTTTTTTTTTGCATATATATATATATATTATGTTTTTGAAATTATCTTATTTTTCTAACAAAAATCTTGAAATTATCTTATTTTTTCTTAAAACCATGCCTTAAAACCGCGAGATTAGTTTTTCCCTCGTTGAACTTCTGCTTATTCCAGGCCCGCACCTCTGATTTCTGTCTTCTTCTCTACTTCTCCTCTTTCCTTGCCCTATGTTCTCATATGATAGCTCTCTTCTTTTCCCAAACCCTAAGATACTTTCGTCATCTGATTTCTCTGCTTTCCCCTTCCCTTCTCCACAATCGCTAGTGTTGGTAGAGTTTTGGTCACATTTTTTTCCTTCTTTTATATATTATTTGGACTTTTTGATTGTGTTCTTCCCCCTCAATTTTACTAACAATTTTGCAAATTGATGAACAGAAATTGAACTTACCTGCTACCATTTCAAAGTAAATGGAGTTTCTAAAGAACTTGGAGTCAAGGTAATAGAAAGTATTGTTGTATTAATTGCTATAAAATTTTAGATGAAGATGCTTCCTGTTTTTGTAATGTCCATATGTATTTTGCCATTCTGTTGCAAAAATCCTCAGAAGTTTCTTAATTTTGCCTTTTTTTGACTATTTAGGTATCCTTTTCCTATTTTCTGAGAATTAAGAGTTACTCAAAAGCTAGGGTTCATTTAGAGGCTATAACTTTTCATGTTTTAATTGAGGTGAGTGATGGTTCTTAATGTGGTGTGCTCAGGTTTCAAACAGTTGTAAGTTCAATACACGGAAGAGTCTGATAAGAAGGTGAAATTTAACATCATTGAGCCTGCCAGGTTGGTCCTCCTCAGTAGCATTACTCAGAACTGGTTTGTAGCTTTGCTTTCTCACATAAATACCTTATATTTTTACAAATACTTTCTGATTTGTAATACATATAATTATGATATTTCAAGTTTTTTGGCTTGTTTTCTATTGTTCAATTGGGAATGTTGGTAGACATGTTATTTGTTTGATACATGTGTGAAATAAGTTGACTTCTGAGGAGAGATTGCGCTTGTGCACAGGCTAGGAAGGGAAAATGTTGAGAGTGTATCAGTTCTAATACAAGGCAGTAGGTGTAGTCCCATTAGGGGTTTGTTTTTCTCATTAAAGAATTAATGTGCAAATTCTTTGATGGCCACTTGTTAAATGTATAGCATGAAGCATAAAGTCAGAGACATTTTGATAATTAGGGGAAAGACATTAAAGAAGTGACATCATAATTGGTTGGCATAGGATTAGCTAATCAATATAATCTCACTTTTGTTGCACTCAGCAGTCTAGGATTAAACTTAAACTAATTTGCCAAAGTTTCTTATTTATATTCCTAGCCAGAATATGTATTTGAAGACTTTGGTGTTAGGTATGGTCTGCCTAACTCTTGCATGATAAGACACTTGTTTTCCTTCTCTTCTCATTCTTATTTAGAAAGCATTCTTGCAAATTGTTCAAATGCCCCAAGAAGCATATTTCTTTTACTGGAAGTCATCCTTTACCATATGACTAGTAGTGATAGAATTAATCTTAATTAAATAGCTAATCCTGAGAGGGGGAATAAACTGCTTTGAGCATATTAAACAACAGCATGTGATTTCACATTGGTAATACAAAAAAGAGATGGTTCAGAAAAGACAAATTCATCTTCATCATCTAGTTTAGCTTGGCAAGTAGTAAATCTTAATTATGTGGCAGAAGCTTTTTAAATATTAATCTTGTAATCATAAAAATATATAAATAATAGAAAAGTATTTTATGTGTGGTCTTGCAAAGTTTGATTTGACTACATGTTTCTTTGGTAATTTTTTTGTCGAAATGATGGGCGTACATATCTTAGGACGTTTTGTTTAATGAGATTATTGGATCTGTTGGTAATATTCATCCCCAATTTGTTGCTTTCCTTTGTTGCTCTATATCGTGTTGTAATATGCTGATCCTATCTGGAGAAATGCATCCTTGTATCATTTAAGATGTATGAATGAATCTATTATGGCAAAGACATATTGAAATATTTCTTCATTCTTTTGAATTTTCCTTTTGTAATTTTATGAAACCTTTTGTAATTTTCAGAATTTTCTGCTCTTAATGCTCTCATTCTGTAAAGCTGAAAAGGGTAGAGTCCTAAATTCATTAATCATTCATCTCTACAAAGTCCAATATACCTCATGAAGTCCAACATATTGAGGTATATCCAAATGAAGTCCAACATATTGAGGTATATATTTGGATAATTTTTTAGATAGTCACAATTTCTTAGCTTTTTCCTGGATATATATTTTGGTATTTATTATATTTGATCATACATGACTCTTTTATGTTCCCTTGTTGTGTATATTAGTTAACTTTACTATTGGTGGGCTGGTCCTCAATGTCTTTCCACTTTTTACTCATCTACACTTCTTTTTCTTTTGTTTCTTTGAGAAGGCAAAAAGGGAAATTATGAATACTATAGAAGTCCTTGATGTTATGGCAGTTATTTGACAGTGATGCTTTTTACATTTTCTTATCTAGAATAGGATATATGGTTTTCTCAGACAAGCCTTTGAGCTTGAGGGAGGGAGCTAATGATTGCTTGTATTACCAAATTGTTGTGTTTTTCTTTGGCTTCACTTCTCTGAGATCTAAAGTGGGGTATGCCCATTTTCCATGGCAATTTCACTTTGATTAGCTTGGAATGCAAGTGTGTTCAAAAATGTTGTCTTTGATGATGTTCTTTTCTTTAGTATCATGAGGGTTCGTACTAGGCACTTCTTAATTATGAGTATTAGATTGTTTATCTGCTAGAAAGTTTCAGTTCAAACGTGATTGAAAAATGGGATCTTGAGTGGGTTATATCTAATTCCGTGTTTTAAAATTATTGGGTAAGGTCCATGCTTTTGTTGGTATTGTGTTATGGTAGCCAATTAATTTCATGATTTTATTTTCTACTAGTAGGGTATTTTAGATGTTATGTGGTTCCTGTGAGGCCAAGGCATTTTATATGTCTTTTGACTGGTTTGACTTGATTAAAGTGTTGATTAATTCTTGATTCCTAAAAATATATTTAGTAACAGTGCTTTAGGAAGGAAACCCACTACATAGGAAAATTTCGGTATCAACAAATAATTAGGTTTTGTTTTCATTTTATTTTATTTTTTCAAATTGATTTCTGCGCAGAAATGTTAAATTGTTGGATTATAAACTTCATATTCATAAATTGTTTGAATGGTAGATTATTAACATAATCTACTATTTCTTAGGTTGGAATCTTGCTAATTTTTAGTAATTAATTTCATTGTTTGGCTAATTAGCATTTTTAAGTACTGGAGATGCTTAATATTATCCTTCTACTTTATTTTGACCTTAACTTTTTCATGATTTTTAACTAAAATAATAGTTTAATCACCTAATAATTCCAATCCATGTATTATTGGAGATGTAGGAAAAATTGATATATTTAACTTTATCAACATTAGAATTTTGAAGACTATCTTTTTATATGATATACGGGTGAGTGAACAATTATAGTCTCGTAGAATAGCATCAAACAAAAAAATTTAAAGAGAGAAAAAAGGCAATTCTTCATATCCATCCAAATAATTAAAATAATGAAGACATATTATAGAAAATGGTTATACCATCTTTTGATTGGTGGTAACTTTATAGAGTTTTAAGTTAATTAATTTGGGACTGACCTAGAGGAACTGAACTCCTAGGTGGTAGTTGCCTATGGATTGGCATGAGTGTAAGTGTGTAATTTGTTTGTTCTATTGCCTACTTGAGGTTATTTTAAGTTGGGACTACTATTTTCTATCTATGTAACTTGTTTGTTCTATTGCCTACTTACGGTTATTTTGAGTTGGGAAGACTATTTTCTATCATCACAGTGTTAATATTCAATATTGCTAGTAAGACATGTTGTTATATTCAAACACGCTAGTAGACTTTTGTTGCCTTCTCTTTGCAATCTAGAGCCTTTAAGCTAATAAAATATAGTGAGACACAAAATTCTCAATTCACCATATATATGAAGCATACAAATACATATAGAAGTTTATAAAAAGCTTACGGAAGAAACTTATCCATTTAAACAATATAGCTTCTCCTTCTTAGTGGAGATTTGACACTGAAAAAGAGAGGTAAAAAAAAAACAAGAGAGGGGTGGGTTGATTTATTTATTTGGCAGTCTTGAAATGATACAATATCTTCTGGACATGAAAAAGTTTAGAAGGGTTTTAGGCAGTTTATATCTTGGATTTGCTCCTGCAGTTGGGGTCATTTACTATGAATTTTGCCATTTTCCTACCGCACATTAAATTGAAATTGTGTCTTTTACTTGGCTCCATTTTCTCCTTGCCCCATTCACACTCCCCCTCATCTCCATCATTATTTAAAATGCTGCAACAAACTACTTGTTTTGGTGTAGAGACAACTATAATTGATTTTCTATCCTGACAGTCATGATTCATTTGGTTGTTCACCCTGTGAGGAAATTAAGCTCAGAGGTCCTGTCCACTATTGGTGGATGTATCCTATGGAAAGGTAAATTAATTTGTGATAATATCTCTTGATTTAATTTTAGTAACATATAAATTTGTTAATAATTAATTTTTTGTGATATAATAGGTACTTAGGTCAAGTGAAATCCTATGTACATAATAAGGCATGGCCAGAAGGTTCTATAGCTGAAGGTTACCTTATGCAAGAGATTCTTACTTTTTGTTCAAGGTATCTAGATAACATTGAGACAAGATAGAATCGGTGTAGTCATGTTGACAATGAGCCTGATAATATATTGCCTAAATCACAAGTAGCTAAGTTGTTTCCTTAAGTTGAAAACTAGTTGGTGGTTATTCATATTTTACTCTAACATCTACTGAGAAATTATAGGCTCATAGACACGTGTTTCCCTACAGTTGATTTCTATCTTTAGTGAGTAATACTTAAACTTGCGTTACTAATTTAGTTTATATTATTGTTTGTCTGATACGATAAATTATATAGGGAATTTAGAAAATTGTTGAGAGGAAATTGAGGAGTTGTACTAGGAATGCTATTGAAATAGACGATGGTTTATCGAGAGTTTGTCAATTGGTTCTTTAATCGTGTGAGTAAATTGTCGCTTTGTGCTATTGACTATTAGTTGGTAATATGCACATGACTTATAATTGAAGTTTTCATTTTTAGATTAACAAAGATCGCGACAATCTTAGTGAACTGGATAAAGCTATTCTTCTTAATGTTGCTCGAGGTTGTATCAATCAAGTGAGAAGGTTCATCGCTTATAATGTCAATGGATACAAATTTCGAACATTAGCTCAAGATAAAGTATTAAAACTTAAAATAGTGGAGTTTTTGGCACATTCAGAATAAGAAGTTACTCAAGCAATATTGATGCCCAAATATAGTTTGGAGTGGTACATTACTATGAAAAATTGATAGCTATTATAGAGCTTAGCTATAATGGTTTGTTCGCTGTTCTTTTGTCTAAATGTGAATGGGCTAATACCACCAATCCAAGAGACATGAGAACTAATAAGTTGGGTTTTACTTCTGTTAACTTTGCAAGATTAATACATACCGGTGCACATGAAGATGACGAACCTACATAAAAGCTTCTGAAGCTCAAATAGTTTTTTACATGGAGGATGAGGAGGAAAATGGATGGAGCATATTGGTTCATTTAAAGCCAAGAGATTTATTCGAAGTGGGTTTTGATGAAAAGATTATGGCATCTAATGAGTCTTAACCATCGCAAAACTTAAAACATTTATTCCCTAATGATAACACACATATCGAATTGGCGAGAGTTGCTATAGATGATGTTCTTCTAAGGGCAACCATTAATGAAAATGTTGATGATGATATTAAGGGTACAGTTCTTTAGTAGGCATCTGTAATTACATTATTGTGCCTTGTAAATATTCTGTGTGTTGCAACACACAAATTGATGCTGAATGAAAAGAATAAGAGATATTAGGTTCTCTACTCTCCATGAAGACAGGTGTTCAAATTTGCTCATTCTGGACATGACTTGTGAAGTTGCATTACTCATGATCATTGTTGAAAAGTACTCGAGTATTAATCGACAATATCAATTAATTATCATAGTGAATCTAGTTTCAATAGTGCAAATTCTCAACAGCAAGTGGCCAGATTTAATTTAATTTTAGTAGCTAATGAGTTGCCTTCTTTTTCCAAAAAGAAAATCCCATCAAAACTAATGCAAAATTCAAAGCAAAATTCTAGTTACAGAAAGATCCACCCTTGCCTATCTAAGTGATATTCTGTGCAAAGCATAAGCGACGGCAGTTCCTAACTGAAAGAGAAACAAAATTTCTGAAAATTGTCATGGAATCTGTTTATCTTGATGCTTAGGATGGGAACTTGAAGTACAACAACGTTAGAGGAGAACAACAGCAAAAACTATATAGTATGCAGTGATGTAAATGCAGTAATCGAACCACCACTTTCCAAGAACAAGAAATAATGCAGAAATGTAATCCAAAATATTGATTCTTTTAGTTTTGTGGCGTGCCAACCTGTCTTTCAGAATACAAATGCCTGCGCTTTAACATTTTTCGTAACTTCCAAGGAAAGTTCTTATCTAGGGCAAGTTTTTTGGATATAAATTAGCACGCCCAATGCTCCAAAACTCAATCTGGAATAAAAAATTGATCCCCCAGTGACAAAAACATAACAGTCACTATTCTTTAGTTGCTCTAGAAAAATGATTTATACCTTCAGTTTTGCAGCTACTTCCATGATTCTAATAATAAAAGATATAATTTCATAACCCCTAAGTTCACAAAAATCCCCTTATTATGTCTTATATACTCATTTCTCCCCAGTTCTCATTTAGCATGAGATATCCACAAATGAATTTCCTAAATAATTGGTTATTCTCCTTAATGTTTCTCCATAATTGGTTAGTCTCCAATTGCTACATGAGATGTTCTGAGTGGTTATTTTCCTAAACAATGATGCAACTAAGATTTAAAATCTGTCATTTTCCTTTCACATAACGAATTTTAAATATCAAGTTTTTTACTAAAATTTAGTAATCTCATCAGTTTTTTTGTAGATATGCCTAGGCAAAAGAGACATACATCGAGGCATTAAGATACAGCTTTGCAACTTCATTCTCAGTCTGAGGGCCTGAGTGATATTGGTGCTCAAAGTGAGCCAATAGCTCAGCTAGCACTGTTGACTTAGGTAGACCTATCTACTCAGGTAGGGCCACATGATCAGGTTGACCAATATACTTAGCTTGCCGACACATGTGATAAGCTCAATCGACCTTCTCAAAAGAAAAATGTCATAAGTACTGGAATTTTGGTTTGATAGGTATGTGATTTACTAACTTATTACTAGTTTTGATTTAATATTTTTAAGCTATATTTTCGGTTTTTTTGTTTTACTTGTTGGATGAGAATGGTGAATTGAAAACAATGCATCTACAAGACGTGTTTGTGTTACCTCCTAATCAAAAGATTGTTTTAGATTGGAATGAACTTGGCTAACCTATTAAAGACTCAGGTGCCTTACGTGGGGGATTTTTGGGACATGTTGCTAGTAATTTTAATAACTTTCCCCTTAGTTATGAGAAGTGGCTAAAGGTTCCTTCAAGTTACAAAGAGCAAGTACGGAACAACTTAATAAAGATATGGATTATATATATTTTTTTAATGAAATTGGTTTTTGATTGTTTACTATTTAATACTTTCAAATTTATTATGTTATTTTAGGAAAAATGTAGTCAATGATGGGCCGACCGAAGATTACATTATCAGGAATTTGGGAAAGAAATGTGGAGATAATTGTGTGTGGTTGTTTCAAGTTGGGAAGTGAATATTGAGAGGTATCCACAAGATATCTCTAGAGATCAGTGGGTCGTTTTTCTGAGCTATAAATTGAATGACTCAACAAAGGTAATAAGCATTCATTATAAATTATAAAATAATGTTTACTATCTATTAGTCTTGTTATTTTTAATAATTATATAGGAGATGTGTATTAGAAATGCTTCCAGTCGAGGCTAGCAAGCAATTACTCACACTCTTGGGTCAAAGACACTAGCCAGAAAAAGGGATGAGTATTAACTTACATACTCTTTTTTACTTCTAAATACTAAATTGATTAATTTATATGTTACCAATTGAGTATAAAATAATTGAAAATGAAAATTGGGCGACCTTGCAGTGGAGCAAAGTTGTATGCTATCGCCTACAAGGAAAAAGATTGTTCTTTTGTTAATGATGAGGCTAGCTAAAAAGTTGTGAGTACAATATGTGGTGTATTTCCTTGTATATTATTAAGATGGTATTTATTATAAGATTTAAATGTTTAAATAATATTTAATATAAAGTGTAGGAAGAATTAAGTGTGCGGACTCGGACTAATTTTGAAAGTGATGCCTTCATGAATGTTTTTAGGGATTTGGGATTTGCTTGTCTCAAATCTCTAGGTCTACTAGTCATTCTCAAGGATGTTCATTTAGTCATTCCGCATTATTAAATCTTAAAATCGAATGTTAGGAGAATGAGGTTACGACATTAAAGGATGCATTGAACTCAATGATGTGTTTTCTAATTTAACACTTTGGAGGTCAATTGCCAACTGATTTTCCCAATGTCAATCAAGTAAATCAATCAACAAAAAGACTATTTATATTTTGATTGCTTGTTATGGAATTGATTTAAGTGTTGTATGAATATTGGTTTTGATATATGAGATTCTAGTAATGCATACAATATATGTGTTTAAGATATATTACGTTTTGTTCTTGATTGGGATTGGTTGATGTGTTAGAGTAGAGCACGTGAAAAGTATTTTTGATGGGTTTGATTATGAGTATTTAAGTTGTTATCTATGAGTATGGATATTAGAACTTTTTGCATATAATTGACTTTGAAAGAATAACTTGGATTTTGTTTGCGATTGTGATTGTTTCATGTGTTAGAGTACATGAAAATTAAAATATTTCTGATGGTTTTAATTGGGACTATTTGAGTCGTTATCTATGAGTATGAATAATAGAACTTTTGCATATCATTGACATTGAAAGAATAAAAATGATCTTCAAGTCAAAAGAATTTGATTATGCCATATAAGTTGTTGGTTATCTATTTTGTTGTTTATAAGTCCTTATTTGTATTGGTATTTTTTATTAATTTTAATTGCAGAATAGAGATTTGGACACACAAGCGCCTGTAATGCGCTCATCCTTAGACAATCATGGCCCACAAAGCTAAGACCCATCATCTCATGCCTAGCTGATCAGTTATTTAACTTTGATATTGTTGATGTTATTTTTAGAGTAGTCACATTATATAACATGAATTCAACTTGATGATACTTTTTTGAGTTTAACTATAAGATATGTCATTGTGATTTTTGTGATTGTTAAATTAACATAAACTTATTTGATGTTTATATTGGTATTATTTGTTCTATTTTATTTTATTGCTTAAAGTTGTTTGTAAATCCATTATTTAGGCAAAAGGGCTATAAAAAGAAATTATTTTATCATTGTGGTAAGTATACTAAAAATTAAATTGATGTGGCAAGTATACTAAAAATAAAATCATTGTGGCAGTTAGAAAAATTGGCACGAAGATAAAGTTTGAAAAATAATAAACTGATCGCAGTAGTTCCTAATCGCCACGAGACAATAATGTAAAAAAAATACATATACAGCGGTAGTTGCAAACAGTTATGGTATGAGTAATATTGTAGAGGTTACAACCATCATGAATATGA
The DNA here is from genome assembly GCA_014898725.1 of Jacaranda copaia. Classification (NCBI taxonomy): domain Eukaryota; kingdom Viridiplantae; phylum Streptophyta; class Magnoliopsida; order Lamiales; family Bignoniaceae; genus Jacaranda; species Jacaranda copaia. Next base: position 475,859 of record JACGDI010004316.1, read on the forward strand.
ATTCTTACTTTAAAAAAATTCTGTTGTGGCAACAAATAAATAAAATTGTTGTGATAGTTGGTAAAACTACTGCAAAAAGGGATAAAACTAGAACAATTAAAATGTTACAAGGTCATTCTAGTGGTTTACTTTTAACCACCAAGAGATGACCTCTCGGCACTTATAAATTGCCGCTTGAATCATTTAATGTCATTCATTACCGCCACAAAATGCTAAAATTGGTATAGTGATAATAGAAATATATATATTCTTTTCACTGTTCTATATCTCTTTCTCCATCTGTGTGTCTACTCTTTCTAAACCTACAATTTAAACTACTTTTGGTTGTATGTTGCGAAGGTAGCGAATTATTTAAAAGGTCTCTTAATGACCATTAATCTTCAACAAATATTTTGCAAATCATTTATCCTTATAACATTCAAACATTTTACATACTAAGGTTTCAATATTTATATTTCTTAGGGCATGCATAATATCAGGTACAATTAAAGTGCCCTACATTGTAGGATTAGCAATGCCTTATCGCCCAGTTATTGCCTTTGCCAACTTAGTTCATACATCTCCCATTTGGCAATTAAAACTTTTTCAGCTCAAGCTACCTAAATCTACCCCTATGATATAGCCCGATCACCTCTGGTGTTACTTTTTCATATAGGTCCAACTATTTTACACATGGATCATGTTTGGCTCCCATATCGTTTAATCACCCTACTCTAATGAGTCGAGTTGCTTGAGATTGCTTCATTAGAGTATTCTTGAGCTATTTGGGGCCTAGCTATCAAGTTCAAACTAATTTATGCCAATTATTTACAACTTGTATAGTAATGTTTTCATTTTCAATATTTTAAAATTTGAAAAGTTAATTAGAGAAAATATATGAGTTGAAAATGAGTTTGTGTTGGATAGTTTGTGGGAAAAGTTATGATTATATAAGGTTGAGTAAGTTATAGGTGGAGAGATAGTAATAATGAAATAGAGAGAATATGTATGGGCTAATGGAAAATGTGGTTTGAGATGAAAATGAGTTGAAATTTTGGTATAAATAGTGATAAGTTGTTAATAATTCAATTTCAAATAACAAAAATGGGTGAAAATAAATTTAAAAATATAAACAAACAAGCACTTAGAGTCTTTATTATCATTTGTTATTCTCCTTTATTAAGCTTTACCTTTCCCCGCATATTTATTGCTTGTCTTCAACTGCCTCCCTCTTGTCTCTTCAACTGCCATCTTTTAAATTCTCACCATTATCATTCCATTTCCACTTTTCTTTCTTCTACTCATCTTCCTCAAGGGTTTCCCACTATCTCTCATTATTTCAATTATCTCCTCATTTCCTCTTGGTAAGTATCTCTTTTCTTTTCCTTTCTTCAAACTTCTTTTTTGTTTTTCTTTGCAATTAAGTTCTTCTTTTTGATTTTCAAATTCAATTTCTCCCTCACAATGGCTTCTTTAACCTCCTTAAATTGTGGCCATTCTAGTAGCATTAAAACTTTGAGCTTACTTGAACTTCAATTAAATTTGAATGTAGTAGAGAAAAACTAAATCAAAATTTTACTGACAACCTTGGACTTTCTCGAGAAGAGATTAGGAATATTGAGAAAGGTATGAAGGAATCCAAACCTTTTACCTTTTTATTATATTTATGAATCAAAGCTTACTCAACCAACATATGACTCTTTTCATGAGATCATGGGCATTCCAACCACCTATTAGATAATTTTGCCTCGATCTTTAGATCTTCCTAACAAACTACACCCTAGATGCCTCTATTTCTAGGTTAGATTAACATTTCAACTTCAACCATTGTCTAAGCAGATAGCTCGTTCTTTGGGATTCTACTAAACCTAATTATCCCAAATCATTTTTGCCTCATAGCTAAGTTATTCTCTCTATTGCAATATCATGATGAAACTCCTATTGCCACTTTATTTTATTCCTTATTTAGCTTGAAGTCATCAAATTGGGGATTATTTTATTTTACTTCTAGAGACATTGTAATTTTTTTGGTTGGTTACCTGAGCTCGTTAAAAGGGTGGAAGAAGAACTATTTTCACCTTTCCTTACCTAACACTTGGATTTTTGCATCATTTGGTTAGTTCACTTCCTGGATAGAGCACCTTACAAGACCCCTTCTTGACCTATATCTTACCAAGAGATCTTGAGAAGCTAAATCAATATTCTTTTGATCTGTGTAGTGAATAAACATCGTCTTCTATCTTATTATGGGCTTAATCCATATAGGGGAGAGCTAATTGACACTTCAGGTATAATTCTCTTGATTGCTCTTACTAATATTTTCATTATATATGTAATTAATTCTCATCTTTCTTACAGAGAATTATGATGATTGACCACAAACATGCTCAGGCTTAGAAACTAGTTGCTGAGAAGAAGAAGCAAAGAGTTGAAAAAAGGTGAGGTCTTACTTACAAATTTGGTACAACAGAAAGCACTTTTACCTCTTTTGCACAAAATCCTAAGCTACCCAACCTCATCTCTCAGGTGATGTCTAAAGTACCCAATAGCTCAGCTCTACTAATATGCTCTATAACTCACTAACTAGTAGACTAGGATGACATAGCTTTTGAGATTCTTGAAACTTTAATTTTCAAGAGGCCTCAACCTACCAACACTAACCAAATCTTCTTCATTAGCACTTCTATGCTACAAGGGCAAATCTATCTTTGGGCAGATACTTCCTTGCAAGACTTCCCTCGAATTTAGATTATGAAATCATGAGATCCTGTGGAAGCTTTTAGATATACCCCTTTGCTCGCAATTTATTGATTGTTTAGCAAAAGTAGTCTTCTTCTTCTCTTTTCTTTTCTATTTTTTCTTTTCATGAAATTTGACCTATGAGTGTAGGCGAGCATCATTTTGAATTCCATTATGACCAATTAGGAGGCCTTATATCGTGCTTAGGAAGAGAAGCAAACCTTTGCTCAAAACAAGTCATTGAAGACACAACTTGACAACCTTCAGAACCAACATCTAAAGCTTTAGGAACTACATAAGGCCTTCATTACTAATCATTAGAAGCTCAACAAGTGATGCTTTTAACAATTTGGAAGAAGAAGTTAAGAAAGCCACGAAAGAGGCTATAGATCAATTCTTGACCTCAGCAAAAAGCAAATTTTGGAATAGCATCGACGAAAACAAAAAGGAGAATTCCTTAAGCCTAACAAATTTAACAATGTGATTTCTAAAAGAGCCCTAAATTATTGTAATCATAGATTTTCCACCTGCAAGGAGAAAAGCAATCTACCCACTAATTATTATTATTATTTTTATTTTTTTTGTTTCTTAGATAAGAACAAGGGTTTAGAGAATTTACATAAAAGAGATTATCTAATTCTTGAGGATAATGATGATGAAGACAATGACGAGGTAGATCTGGGTGCAGATGTTCTTAAATAAGAAGCTAGCATGGAACCAAGCTCTGCAAATGCAAAGAATACTACTGTTTTTGAGAACTAGGAAATTTGTTTTGGGAATAGAGTATGAACAAGTTCTAAATTTATGAATTGCCTTGGAAATATTGTTATCTATCCAAAATTCATTTCTTTTTGAATCATTACAAAGTGTTTCAGTCACATAGGTATTTGAAACTTGATCTTCAAGTCTTTTCTCTTGGATAAAAATAACTCTTTCTATAGACCAAGCTACAGTCTTTTTAAGACTTAAGCTTTATATGATATTTGGAGAACTAACTTATGTTTCAATTGCTTATGAGGCTTCATAAAACCTTTAGAGTACCAAATTATGATTTTCTTTTTAATTGAGAGAACACCACAGCTACTAGAACTATTTTTTTTTTTTAAGTTCTTGCAGTTTTCTGAGGATTGAGCTAGCGCTCTTTCTAAAGCTAGCAATCTGGCTAACAACTTTTGAGGGTTGAGCTAGAGCCTTTTGTAATTTTGTTTTTGAAAGTCGAGTTCAGGCCCTTTTACAATCATATTTTGAAGGACCACCCCTTTGCAATAATGATTATTATACTAATTAGATAATTTTAACTTTGCCTTAGTTGATTTCCCCTTATTTTTCTTTTTATTTCATGATGAATAAAAAGAACAAGACGATTTAAGAAATTCAAGAATAAGAAGACTTAAGAAATTCATGCATTAATTTAATACTTTTGGGAACAAGTTACAAGTGTGAAAAGACAAGATTTAAGACTTAAAACCTCTTGAGATTTTGAACATACCATGGCATGGGAAAAAGTTTTCTGTACTATCCTACTAGTTCTTAAGCTCCTCCAAGTAAGATTTTACGAATCTTGTATGATCCTTTCTAATTTGCTTCTAATTTTTCTATTAATGCTAAGTCTATCCTTTGAGTACTAAATCACCAATCTAAAAGCTCCTGGGCTTATCCTTTTTCTTGCAAGCTTTTTGACTATCTATTTATATTTCACATTTTGCATGAGTACTTGATATTGTTTTTTGTCATTTATGAAATATAGGGAACTCTTCATAAGTTCATCATTTTTTATGTGTGTAAGTTTCAACTCAATAAGAAAAAACTCTAATTTTGGTTGGAATGAGTGCCTCAACTCTATAAACTAAGGTGACAAGAGGTATTTCTCCTATAGCAATTTGTGGAGTAGTTTGGTAAGACCACAACATGTCTAGAGTTTATCCACCTATTTTCTGCCTTTCCCCTCCAAATTTGTCTTCACTCTTTAAAGGATTATCCTGTTTGTAACCTCTACTTGTCCATTGGTCTTGGGATGAGCTATTAAGCTAAGTCATTTTGTAATTCTAAATTTTTTATACTAGCTCTATATCCTTTCTTTCTATGGAACTATCATCCATTATTTGATACCTTTCTATTGATAATTTAAGCCCACAAACAATATTTCTCCCTATAAACTTCATAACTTCTCCTTTTGTTATCTTAACAAATGGTTTGATTTCCACCTACTTACTGAAGTAATCTATAGCTACTATTGGAAATTTTGATAACCTAAAGCATAAGGCAAAGGACTAACAACATCTATCCCCGCAATCAAAAGGATATGTTAAGCCCACATTATTCAGTACTTTTGCACGTCAATTGATTATATTCTCATTTTTTGAAATTTTTGGCATTTCATGATCAAATTTTTGGCATAAGTCTTCATAGTAAGGCTAAAGTATCCTACTAGAAATGCTGTAGGTGCCAATATCAATCTTCCCTCACAACTTCCACATGCTCCCTCATGAATTTCCCTAAACATATGGTAACCTTCATCTTTCGATACATATAACAACAATAGACATATGAAAGAGCGGCAATATAATGTCTCCTCTGTTATAACAAATCGGGCTACCAAAATCTTCTCTTTTGGGTGGTTTCATTTTTTTCATCAGCTACTAAGATTTGTTTTCTTACAATTAGCTTTGCCAACTTGTGCAATGTTATTCTTTTAAATATGCATTGGACCATCAAATTGGCAACTTACCAAGAAATTTGCTCTAAAGTTATTTTCTCGAGGTACTTGTACCAAGGAGAAATACTCAAATTGAAGTTTAAACTCATTTACTTTCTTTGCATATCGTACCATTCTTTTTTCTCGAATCTCATATTCCTCTACCACTTGTTTGATTACCAACTTGAAATTTGAGTGAATAATGATTCAATGTACCCAATTCTAAAGCTATTTTCATCCATAAAATTGATGCTTTATGCTCAACCTCATTATTCAAGGCTTTGAATTCAAGTAATAAACATATTATAGTTCATCCATTTTCAACATGACCAATACTATTCCTATTCCTGCTTCAACATTAGTAGCTAAACCACCAACATATAAAGCCTCATTTCCTTCTCTATTCATGGGAAGAGATTAGTAGGTCAATGGAGTTATTTGTCAATGATATAACAGTAAAAAGCATCAAAGAAGATAGTCACCTCGAACAGTTAGCACATACTTTCTTAATCTTTATAAGGTACGGTCTCAAGCTTAATCCAACCAAATGCATATTCAAAGTTTGAGAAGGAAAGCTATTAGGATACATGGTCAGTTAAAGGAGGATCAAAGTGAACCCTCAAAAGATATAAGCTATATAGGTTACCACATCATTGAGGTTAGTCAAAGAAATACAAAGACTTGTAGGCCGAATAATAGCCCTGAGTAGACTAATATCAAGAACCTTTATATCTTCAAAATACCTTAGAGAATCCCACATTTCTAGTGGATGAAAAAGTGCGATCGGGCTCTAGATGATCTGAAGAAGTACTTGTCGGAACCCCCACTGTTGGCCAAACTAACCCCTAAAGAAAAATTGTATCTCTACCTTGCAATTTTCCTTGATGTGGTTAATTTGGTTCTCACATTGATTGATGGGGCCCTTTGCTAACCTGTCTACTATTTAAGAAAGATTCTACAAGGCACTGAATGAAACTACATTGAAATTGAAAAGTTCGCACTCAATATATTCACAGCAACTCGACAACTAAGACCTTACTTGCAATCAAATAGCATCACCATATTAACAAATCAACCACTCAAGAATATATTATCCAAACTAGATATGTCGAGTCGACTTACTAAATAGGTAATTGAAATTGCGTAGTTTGACATCATATAAGAACATAGAACAACTATCAAAACTCGAGTGTTAGCAGACTTTTTAGTAGAGCGGATCAATCTAGCCGATGAAAAGTATGAGACATCCCTCCCCTAGATATTGCATGTTGATAGTGGTGCAACAACATTTGAGGGAGAAGCAAGAGTCCTATTAAGCGCATCCGATGATATTGCGGTTGAGTTCGCCATAAAGGTAAACTTTCCAAGCACTAACAATGAGGCTAAGTATGAAGTCTTTATCACCAGGATAAGAATGGCTATCTACCAAGGAATCCAACAACTAGCAATTCTAATCGATTCATGGCTTGTCGCAATCTAACTCCATGGCACTTATAAAGCAAAGGAAATATCGATGGCAAAATATATAGCGGTAGTTTGGGAATTATAGCAAGGATTTTAATCCTTTTTCCTTAGCCAAATTTCAAGGTTGGAAAATGAAAAGGGCAACACATTATCTGAAGTTGCAAGTTCAACTTGAGGCACTGGATGAAAATGATAACCTTTATAGTAAAAAATAATCCCACTATATTTAATACTAGAATCAAACAAGCAACAATTTGGCCGGTCGAAGATTTAATCTCAAGCTAGCATAATGATATAATAAAGTATCTTTGACATGCAAACTACCCTTAGATAAAGGAGAGGCCAGCCGAGTTTGACTTCAATCCACAAGGTATATGTTTAACAAGTAGGGAGACTCTTCAAGAGATTTTTCTTCGAACCACCACTTTACTGTTTGAAGCCAACACAAGCAAAGAAAGTATTAAGCAAAATTTAGGAAAACATGTGTGGACTTAAGAGGCCAAGCACCAGCCCATAAAGTGCTGAGATAGAGATATTTTTGGCCTACTCTAACCAAAGATGCTATAGATTTTTGTCACAAGTATAAACCCTATCAACTCATGCTAACACCTCAATCAACCAGAGGCACCAATGGTCGAAATTGAAGTCTCCTGGCTATTTAATTAATAGGGCATTGATATCATAGGAAAGTTCCCCCAACAATAGGTTAGCGGATCTATCTTATTACCACAATTAAATACTTTATGCAATAGGTAGTAGCCGAACTAGTAGCTAAGATAACCAACATTGTAGTTTAAGCTTTCATCTAGAATAATATCATATACAAGTTTGGACTTTTAAGATTGCTTGTATCCGATAATGGCACCTAATTCCAAAGTAAGAAAATCATTGAGTGGTGCTAAAGCTTAAGGATTTGACAACACTTCACGTCAATAGACAACCCGTAGGGTAATGGGCAAATCTAAGTAACAAATAGAAATATTGCCAATTACACTAAGAGATGCTGTAAAGAGCTCGAGGCAAATGGGCGGATGACCTCCCTAGGGTACTTTAGGCATACTGCACCACACTTAGAGAAGCAGTGGGAGAAACACTATACAACTTGGTCTACGGATCCAACGTCGTGCTCCCAGTTGAGTTACTTAAGGAGACAACAAGAGTACTAAAATACAACCTAAAAGTAAACAAAGAGACAAGGGCTTTAGAGCTTGACCTGCTTGAGGAAAAAAAGCAACAATCGTTCACTAAGATCCAACATTACAAAGGACAAATGGCAAGGGCATACAACAACAAGATGAACCCTCGAAGCTTCCAAGTTAAGGAATTAGTACTCAAGAAGGTTGACGTCACAAGGAGTGTTTTAAAACTAGACCTAAATTGGGAAAGCCTGTACAAGATTGTTAAGGTGGCAAAAAAAATGTCTATCATTTGGCCAATGGGCATGGAATCGAACTCCCAAGAACTGGGAATGCTACAAACTTTAGGAAGTTTTACAATTAAGTTCATTTCTCGACCACAGATCACCTCAGTAGTTATATATGTAAATCAAGGTTATTTTTGACCATGCATCACCTACATAGCCAGCAATGTAATCAAGGTAGTTATCGACCATAAAATGCCACAACAATATCTAATAAAAAGCATTGTGAGTTACGATTTTGTTCATTCATTCAAATTACAATTGCTTAATAACATTAATGAATACTAACTAAACAATCTCCTCTAAGTTACAGGTCAAGTAACCAAACATCATTTTCTCAACAGATGATCCTTGTCGAGAAAATTAGGAAGGGAAGAGGTAGACTCGAATATCTAAATCAAACTGTAGTTAGATTAAGTTAATAGTAAAATCAAAGAACAATAGAAAAATGCAAGGTTGGAATCAAAAATAAGAAACATAAATATAAAATAAAGTAATAAAAACATTTCTTTAATATAAAAGGTCGATTACAAATCCATTCGAATAGTTCAAAATTAAAAGTACATTGGAGAGTTGGTGACCCTCTACAATTGGCAAGAAAAAGGTAAAAACTTAAGAAAAACATGCTAAATATTCAAACCTCAAAGGTCAAAGCATCTCCAGAGGTAGTTAAATAACCAACAGCGTCAGGATTGTTATTGGCAATAGTAGAAGGGTTAACATTGGAAGGAGCCTTTATCGAACTTAAAAGTAGGAGGATAGAGGCCAAGGACGTAACAATGTCGACCACGAATGAAGTGTGTTTGACGATTATGGGAGGAATGACATCCCCTAAAGTAGCATTTGCAATAACTAGATAATGGGGATCAAAAACTTAAACTGCCACTTGTGCTCATTTTTAGGGGGTTCAACCTTACCTTCCTCAGGCATGAAGGGATGCAAATTATCATCAAAGCTCGAGCTCACCATAGACTCATCGAAGTCAACCCCCAAGGATCTTCAGCTGAGCGATTGACTCATCGAACCTTGACTTTTGATTGTTGGCACCCATGATGTAGCAAGAATCATTAAACACCAAGCTCTGAACAAATGTCTCCATAATCTACTCGACAAAAACAAGGATGGCCTTTATTCATTCGACATTAGAAGCCAATCTTCCATCATAGAAACTCTTGCAGTAGCTCTTATCTTGGACCTCTAGGAGTTCCTGCTAAAGCTCGAGCACTTTAATGCTAAGAGTGCTATTTTAGACCATAAAGATGGTTATTTTTTTATTGTCATTGACCTTAAATTGGTCGATCTCCTATCTCAACTTTTCCACAAAGGTCTCATAAAACTACAAGTTTTGGACCTTCTTTCTTAGTACCTCAATGATGTCTCCCTCGATGTTTTCAAACTATTTCTTCCCAATATTGTGGTCTAACATTGTGTACTTGTACATACAGTACAAGTTCCAGCTTATTTAGCTCAACTACTAAAACATGAAGATCGTTAAAAGGTCAAACTGATGCAAACTTGATACTAAACAAAAAAGGTAAAAAATTACCATATTAACCTAATAGCCCAACTGCTTTAGAACCTTCTCTACTGCGATAGCCGACATCTTCTCTTAGTTAATCTTGAAGATGCTAGCTATGTCAGAGCCCCAGTGGCTTTGCTTTAATCTCCCTTATCCTTGATTAAGGTATCATTGTTGACACCGCTATTCTCAAACCTAAAATAGGTTTTTTCTAAGGTCAGCATCCTAAAAGGATTCACAAGAAAGTGCCTTAAAGTCTTATGGGTCAATGTGGGGTTGAGAGAAAGTGGGCCTTGAGCACAGTCATAGAAGCTCTTACATAGAGCCATATTTTTGCCTTTATCTCAGGTGGTTGGCTCCCTCTCCACAAACACCATACCCTTTCCCTTGTCTCGAGCAATTAGTCTCTCTGGTGAGAGGCCCTTACCCCACACCCTCAAGGGGCTTATTTGATCCTGCCTTAGGTTGAGTGGTGGATAGAACCAACAACCCCTACTTGCAATTGGAGGGGGAGTTTGTTGTGCCTAACCAACGAATGGAGCTAGCGAGGTAGTGGATGACGACGACTTAAGTTCCACAGATTGGGCGATGATGGTGAATCAATGTGAATGGTGGCAAACTTCTTGTTCCTAGCAGATATGGCTAGTGATCAACTTACAAAGAAAAAAAGAGATCAGTTAAAAAACATGCAACTTATAAAACTTGCAAAGTAAAAAAGAAAAGGTATCTACTGAGCTACCAGCCTAGGATCAAGGTCAATAGAGCGAGGGCAAGATTAGCTCAAACCAATACTAGCTCGATCACAAACTTAAAGGCATCAATGGGACCCTCCTTGACTAGATATTGTACAAATAGATTATTGTACAAGCCAATTGTCCCATAAAGGCAAACTTTGCCCACTTAAGTTAATTTTTCTCAAGACCCATCGACTCAGTGGTCTCATGCTCTTATCTTCAAGAGTCCTCACATAGAACCACTTACTCTTCCAGACTTTCCCATAAGAAAACAAGTTTAAGGTTAAGGACCTTTTGCTCGAGTTAAGTAGTAATGTAATAAAATCCTGCCTCTAAAGTTGTAGTTTATTTACTCAATGAAGGCATATGGAAAAGGGAAACAAAGTTGGCAAAGGATAGCTATTTTTGGAGTTTAGGACCAAAAATAAAAGTTCGGGACATATATTAAGGAAAAGAAGTTCGGGACTAGCTGAGTCGGGCATGCTCTTATCTCGATGAGTACAACTCTAACCTTGCAATTGATAAGGAACCTGAAGCAGTATTGCAAAGAGGCAAGATGCTTGATGAGATTAATTTTAAGGCCTAGTGTATGCGGTCAGTCTCTTTTTGGGCATAGTTGAACTCTGCCTCCATTATGGAAAACTATGTTTTATTATGAGAAGCTTAGGTTTTATAGGAAGTTTGCTTCTTGACAAAGATTGAAGGCTTTGCCTTTTCATTGATCGAAGAGGCCACCCTATTCGAACTGAGTGAATCCTCTACTAACCTAAGTAGATTGACCTCAAGTTGGTTAATAGGACTTTTACCTCATAAAACCCATGATTTATCCTTATCCCCAAAATCTTTTCGATACTTATTTCCTTCCTAGGCTAAAGCCTCCATGAATTCTACCTAACCACCCTCTTCACCCTCAATGTTGACCTCAGCATTACTTATCAAGTTGGGGTTGGGACTATTAGAGCTCTCGATCTTGCTACTGGAGTGATCCTTGTCCTTAATCCAGTTGTCCCCACTTATCCTCTTAACCTCACTATCACTCTCAAGACCCATTAAGGGTTAGCAGAAAGAAAAAGGAGAAGAGAGGTCAAACATAAAAAGAAAAGAATAGAGATTACTTAGAAATTGCAGGCTCTAGAGACAAAGGTGTATGGAATTCGACCTTGGGGTTTAGGGAATCAACCTAGAGTAAAGAAACTAGAGAGAATTTTGGATATAGGAGTATGAAAGTGACCGTGCCCAGAATATATAATACTCATCTTGGGGCAAGCGAACCATTGCAAGCGATTGGCTATCAGAGCACTTAATAGTCGATTGCCAATTAAACGAGTGGTTTGTTACTCCAGAGCATCAAATAAAGAACTATTCAAGCCTTCGACTCGATCCCATCAAGATTTTCAAAGTAGGGAGACTCATGTTGCATCTCGAAAGATGACATTAGATCTAATCTCTTAGACCTAACAATATCGAACAACTAATAAAGAGCTCAAAGTTAGCCTCGAGTGTCAACCTCTGACCTTGAAAGAAACCAGGGACTTAGATAGTTAAAAAGATAGGAACACGAGATCGGAGGTCAGGAACTAAATGTTGAGTTTGCTGTAAATTTGACGTAAGGCAAAATTTGCTACATTTAATGCTATCCCTCAGAAGTACCCTCTACATTAAATACAAAGGCATGCAGAGTGTCACCCTCTGCTACCCTTGGGTACTATTAACTAAAGGCATGTCACCCCAAGTGGGCTTGTAAAAAGACCACACTTGACCCTTAGATAGATGGGTAAACTTTATCAAGGAAAAGAGCAAAAAGGTAAAATCGACCTCTGATTCAATAACTATAAAGGCCTAAATCAAAATCTAGATTGAGGTATACAATCCACACATTTTACTTGGCCTTTCTAACTTATTTCCTCTCATTAAATCTGTTTGGTACTGACTTAAACTTGGGAGGACCTTAGCCGAGGGCATCTCGATGAGCCTAACATTTGTTAAGTGCTATAGGTCGACCCCTTCTAGCCTAAAGCATCTAACCCAGACCACCACTGTTTCCCAACCTTGCTAAAATCAGCTTCATCATGAAATGCTATGCTTGATCCTTCAGTCGATTATTTTGGGATTTCACGTTATGCCCTATTTAGCTACTCTTGTGACTATAATGATAGATTTGTCAATCCCAGTATAGTTCTTTTGCTTTCCTTATTGTTGTTTTTGTTGTGTTAAGTGCATTTAAAGTAGTGTAGGACATTTTGGTCTAAGATCCATGATGAGATGTGTTTCCTTGGTTTTGAGTGATTTTTTGTGACAATAAAAACTTGGTGCTGATTAGTAATTGATCCTTGTACCTTGTTTTAGTTAAGTGTGATTACCCAATTTATGAGCACATGGTCTTACATAGGATACTAGTGAGTTTTGAGAGGGGAATGCTTCCAAGGGTGAAATTTGGGGAACGTCCACTAGAATTTGCATGAATCTACCTCATGGAGGAATCCTAGTAAGTGATGTGAATGGAAGATAATTTAGTCCTCTTTGACACATTTAAGTCTATTCAAAATTTTAAACCCTAGAGTTTTTATAGGGGAATCTATAAAAGATTGTATCCAAATAAAAATTAAAAAAAAATCCCCCTATAACTATAACAATCCAAGCCCAAGTTCGAACACGTAAAATTTTTCGAACACGTAAAACAATATCTATTCAACAAAGATTATAAAGAAACTAATTACATCTCCTTGTTACTCCGCATGAATACAAGCAGAGAATAATCCAATAACAACAAATGGGAAGACTAGCCTTCCCCAAAGTCCCATCCTCCTTTCTAAGACCACCAATTAATCCTATCTTAAACTCAATCTAACACATGCTTATAAAAAAAGCATGATTTTTATAATATAAATGCTTCTAAATATAAAAGAATTTCATACCTCCAAACTAGAATAACATGGAAGAACTAAAGTAAGCAACAATCGAAAAACCTATTACAAATTAAAAAATAGTTATTCAAGATATTAAATGTGGAATAGAGCTAAACAACTTTCTAATTATACAATTATAATTTCTAATTAAACTATTAATTAATAATAAGTTTATAATTAATTATTACTATTAATTTAGTTTTCATTAATCAAACAACTTCTTTATAATGCCTAGACCATTATTAATTTCAAAATCCTAAACTCAAATTAAACAATTTATCAACTTATTCAAACAATTAAAATAGTAAAATAGTAAACATATCTATTTTCAGTATAATCTCAAACAAACTCATGATATTAAATGTGGAATAGAACCAAACAACTTTCTAATTAAATTATTATAATTTCTAACTAAACTATTAATTAATAACAAGTATTAATTAATTATTACTATAAATTTAATTTTTATTAGTCAAACAACTTCTATATAATGCCTGTATCATTATTAATTTCAAAATCCTGAACTCAAATTAAACAATTTATCAACTTATACAAATATTTAAAATAGCAAAACGACAAACATATCTAATTTCAATATAATCTCAAACAAATCTGTACCCTCCACTTAAATTTATATTACTAATCTAAACTAAATCTAGTGCCTAATTTCTATACAATTGAAATGCCTACTTTTATATAATTGAATTATCTAAATTCTATAACTCAAAATGCCTCATCTATATACAATTAAAATGCCTAATTTCTATATTAAAATATCCAAAATATACAAGTAAACTCAATATACAATTATAACAACCAAAATGCCAAAGATGTCTAATTACTATACAATTAAAATACTAACTTTTACACAAATAATATCAAACTATAATTATATCAATCAAAATATCCAAAATGTCCAACTTCTATACAATTATATCTAATTTTTATGGTAAATCCTAAATTCTATAGAATTAAAATAATCAAAGAGTGCAATTAATATTATTGAACAAACAATAACAAATTAATTTCCAAAATTCAACAAAAATAGAAAGCTTACTAGCGACGGGTGATAGAACAACGAAGACAATGGGCCACAGCAATAAGGATGGACCACGGTGACGGTAACGGTAAACGTGCACGCAGCAATGGTGACGGCAAATGGAGAGGCAGAGAAGGAGTGCAAAGAGCGAGAGAGAAATGGGTGGGGAAGAAAAGGGAGAAATGAAGGGGGGAAAATTAATTGATTTTTAATTTACGTTTCTAAGGGAATTTTTCATGGACAATCTATCAAACGTTTTATTAATAAATAACTATTGAAGTGTCGATGGATTTTTCATAAGAAAATAAAAGCTACTTTTTTAAGTAGAAAAAAGTTTATTATAATTTTTCAATGATCTTTTCATTAGAAAATTCCGTTGAAAAAAAAATCTAATGGATTTTTGAGGAACGGCCCATTGCATTTGTATGCACCCAAGTCCTGCCAAATTCCCACCAATTTTTCAGATGCTTTTCTATTGAATTTCCAATAGAAATCAATTTCATCAATATTCCTTCGGAAATTTTCGAAGAGGTTATTCCATTGAAAATAACACACTTTTTTTTGTAATGGAAGACTAGCACAATGATGTTATACATGTCAAATTGCTAAGAGCCAAACTCAAAATACTGGTCTTTACACTCCTTCACTAGTCTCTGAGCATACTTGGAAAGATTTATCTATGGATTTTGTGCTTGGATTGCCAGGAACTCAATGAAGTATGGATTATGTTTGTGTCATGATGGATCGCTTTTCAAAGAATGACTATTTCATCCCTTATAAGAAGATTATAGATGCTTCTAATGTGGCTAAGCTATTTTTTAAAGAGATTATTTATATACATGGAGTCCCTAAGTTGATAACTTCATATAGGTCAATTCCTTAGTCATTTTTGGTTGTCCCTTTGGAAGATGTTTGATTCATCACTAAAGTAGCACTATATATCCATAGACTAATAAACCAACTGAAGTTTTGTATTGAACTTTGGGTAACCTTACACGTAGAAAGGCTTAAATAAGGGATTTTTCCGTATCCCAAGCTAAGTTTGCTTACAATAATGTTGTTCATAGCGGGATGGAAAACATTCATCCTTTTCTATTATTCATGTGAAATGCCATTGACATGCATTAGACTTGCTTACAAACTGAAGTTTTGCATTAAATTTTGGGTAACCTTATTCGTAGAAAGACTTAAATAAGGGATTTTGCCCTATCTCAAATTGAGTTTACTTACAAAAATGTTGCTCACAGTGAGATGGGACACCCGCCCTTTTCTCTTATTTATGTGAAATGCCTTCAACATGCATTAGAGATGATCAAGTTTCCACAAATTCCATGATTGAGTATGATTGCAACCCAAATGGCAAAGCAAGTGCATGATATTCAAGCAAAGATCAAGCAAAAACTTGAAAAAGCTAATGCCAAGGATAAAGCAGCTGTTGAGAAGTAGGACCATATCGCATTTGAAAAAAATCAATGACAATGCTTATCTAGCAAAATTACCAAAAAAAAAAAAGCAAATTTCCAAAACCTTTAATGTGGTTGGTTCTTATCCTTACCATTCATCTGTAAGCCTTAGTATTCAGAAGATGTTGATAACCTGAGGGCAAATTATTTTCTTGAGAGGGGAGAATTGGGGCAAAGATAGAAAGAATCTTGGTTGAAATGATTTTCTAGAAGACTTTCTATACATAATAGATGTTTGATGTTTATCATATAGATAATACATTTTATCATTTAGATTGTTTTTTTCTAGATAAACATTACATTAGTTGTTATTTTAAATTTTTCATTATCTTTTAGAGAGATAGGTGTTATTTTGTATTATCTTTTAGGGAGTTAGGAGTTTTTGATATAAGTCATATTCCTATTTGTTTTAAAATTAGGATTCTTTAAAAGGTCTATAAATAGGTTCATATATGTAGATTGGCATGTACACCTTGAGCAATAAAATTCTTTAATTTTCTCTTTACAAAAAAGATTTTTACCTTTTCTTAAAACTTTTCGTATACAAATTTTCTTTTATTCAATTTATTTATATAATAGCTTGTTTTTTATTTTTCTTTTTTCATTTTTTTTTTTGTTATTCTCAAATTTTACCCGCTACATCAAGACCAAACTAATCAAAAAATATAATTTTTATCAAGCGCAACTCAAATTCAATTTTTTTACATCCCTAGGTGGACCTTTTGCATTAAACTCCTCAATTTTTACAAAATGAACAAATAATTTTTCTATATGTACTACTCATCATTCTAGTAGTGCGTGTCCTTTTTATACATTATTGTTGTCTGTGGTAACTATGGTTCCTTTTAGTTGGTAGGACCACCGGACTGAGCATAAATTTGAACTTCTACCTAACCTTCAACTCCGCTAATGTTCTATCCTAGTAGTCATTTAGTGTCTTTTACTCCAAGGCCTAAGCTCCGCATCACCCACCTAACAAACAACTCCACCATGTCTATTGTGAATTAATCCATACATTTTCCATGCTTTGCCAAAAAACAATCCTTACATTTTCATCTTATTAAAATACAAAATTATAAAAATGATGAAGTCAATAATAATAAATTTATTACTCATTTTATTTCAAATTTATCACTCTCATTGCATCCCAAAATGCAATTTCATTTCATAAAATTATTTTTCAAAATTATAATTTCAATTAAAATTATCATATGACACAGCTAATTTTGAACCCGTGCTCTTAAGAGTAGTAATATAATAATATATACATATTATTTTAACTTTTATTTAAGATGTTATGGTATTGAATCAAATAAATCCAAGATTTTGGTAAGGAGCATGTTGGAGGGAGGGAGTAATTATTAAAATATCATTACATTAATTCTGAAATCAATAATTAAGTTTTGATACAGCACATGCAATGTGTATGTTAGGTAGGACAATGATTACATATGTGATCACGTGCATCTCGTGGTTGATGTGTCTCATTATATTCCCATAGCCGCGTAGGAACTAGGCACTAGGGACAAGGGACAAAGGACAAGGGACAAGGGACAAGGGACAAGGGACAGGAATATATAATAATATTCCTAATGGTAATCCATTCCATTCATTTCACATTATTGTTTACCAATTTTCTGAGTCTTTTTATTAATTTACATTTTTCCTCTTTTTTATTTTTTTTTCTTTTTGTAAAAATAAGGTTGGAATTCAAAGACAATCACATCCTAGAAAGCACATAGAAAAAAGCTATGTGGCTTTTGCCCCTCAAAATGTAAGGGCATGTTTTTTTGTGTTTTGTGCGTTTTGCATGAAATATTTTAGGAGAATGAATTTTTGAGGGATTTTTAGAAGATTTTTGGAAAAAATGTCAATCATTGTTTTTCTGTTTGGGAAAATAGGAAAAATAAATGGAGAATGAGTTGTTTGTTTCTTTATATTTTGGGAGGGACAACTTTTACTGTAAATGTCAAATCAATTTTTTTTTTTGTTGGATTTGTAAAGTAAAATTGATTTTGTTATGTAATATGTGTGTGTGTCTATATTTATAGTTGTATGATGCGTGTATATATATATATATATATATGAATGTAGTTATTGAAACATGATTGTAATGAATTGATGTGGAATTAATTTATTTTGATATTATTAATTTTATTAAATGTAAAAATAACATATGATGTATTATTTTGGATAAAACAATCATTAATTAGAGTTAAACTAATTACTAATAAGCAAATTATTTATTGTTTTTAACTTGATTAAAAATAATGATATATACACATATATAATTAATTATATGAAATATATTATTTGGCATGTATATGTTAAATAGATTGTAATAAGCAAGTTAATTCTTTGCTTTTACTATTTTAATTGTGATATATATATTTATTTAATTAATTACATGAATAATATTGTTAAATAACTCATTATATTAAATAGATTAATTAGTTAAATTAATTTTATTACTACAAAAATTCAAAGTATATAATTTATGAATAACCCAAAATTATTTAAGTTGTAAATTATTAAATTTGTTAATTATTATATTTATTGAAAGATGCAACAAATAATTAAATTAAATATGTTGTGTAATTATTTATTAAGTTAAATAAGTTAATATGCATTAATTTATGTTTGTTATATTACTTTTAAGTCAATGTAGTGAAAAGAAAGATAAATAATCAAATTTATCTAATTAATTCACATGTTCACATTACAAATTGACGTAGTGAATAATTATTACATTAATTTACATATAATTATTGTGTTAGTATTGTATTTAATTATATAGACCAATCATTAATGTTTATAAATTTAATATGATTATTGAACTTTATGTGAGTACAATTTACTTTTTTGGAGAAATAATAATGATTTATTTACTATTAATGAGAATATTTATTTACTTGCCATGCAAAATGTCACTCAATAAATACCAAAGTAATGCTTAGCCATGGCATAATTAATTTTCTCCAATGTCAAGCAAAAGTTTATTTTAATAATACTATAAACCTAAGGCAGTTCACAGTTTCACAGACAACTCTAGAAGGTAGTTTGAACATGTCCATATGGAATAACATACTATGGGGATGGTAGATTGCACAGTTTGCATCGTGTCGTGCTAAACTCGCTAGTACTAGTGGATGTAGATGCACGAAGTATCCTAAATCATTGATTAAGTCCATGCCATGTGCTCGTTTGACCATCTACTGATGCTTTATTAGTATGGCGAAGGTCATTATCAAGTAATGGAGGTACATATGGAACTGTAGGGTGGGGATCTCCTCCCTCCCCTTCCTGTTCGTATTAGCAAGAATGTGGGTACATGTGCACCTTGGTAATTAAAGGATATACGTAATAAGTTAGATTTCGCAAGAACAATCTGGTGAAGGTAATCCCCATTTAATTAAACTCCATTATCAACAACATCCTACCTATTACCTATATGGTCAGGTGGTATCAGCTCCTCAAAAATCTCCCATAACAAATCATATCGTGGCTCCCCTTGTTCAAAATATCATGAAGATATAGGCTTGATCTGCAAGTGAAATGAATTGGAAAAGCAACTCGATTATTGTACAAATAAAGGCGAAAATAATTATTGCACATATTGAAAAAATAATTTAGCACCCAAACATATTCCTACCTGATATAACCTCCCATGCAAATCAGGTGGCACATACATCTCACCTATATGTGAATTATAATGCACCCTTGGATGCTTCATGATTATTGTCACTATTTCATATATATCCTTCAATTCAAAGAATTGCTCAATAACAAACTTTGTAGTGAAAGACTACTGAAAGTGTTACCTGAACTTGATGTCAATTATGGCATTCATATCTGAACGCACATGTAATTAGTCAAGGACCCGATGGTGTTAGCATCTAGCAACATATGGATAAATCTTTCACCACATCCAGCCTCCATACATTAGGAGTATGAGAAATAAGAGCATCTAATGATCAACGTTAGCTCATATCAATGCATACATTTGCATAAATAATGAATGTTATGCATTATATCATGCATATAAATCTTTAAATGTTACATATTGTAGAATGCATGAGTAAAAAATACGTAGAAAATCATGAAGATAATATAGTCATATTACACTAGTTCCAATTGGTCTATTGAATCATTCATTCAAACATTAGTCACATGTTGATATTTTTAGAATAATGTAAAAATTCATGCCAGTAGTAACTTAATAAGTATAGCAACTAAAAGGGCCAAAATTACAAGTATGATGGTGATAAGGCATCCACATAATGGGGAACTAGTGATGATCTAGTGAAGTCAGGAAATGTAGCATGCAATCGTCCCGAGTATGTATGACCACTGAGTCCCCCGCGCAAGTCTCTATGCATACGTGTGCCCGCTGATTAAGGCCTGGCAGAACTACTAGCATCCGAATGAGATTGCACTCCACTGAAGGTAGTGCTACTGCACTGCGTGTAAAACTAACAACTCTAAGTCCATAAGTCCACCCATATGAAAGAATCTACATGATCCCTCACCATAGTATATCTATAGAAAAATCTACCATAATTTGCAAATATCTTGGCCATAAATATCCTCATTTGTCCTATTCCACAGGCACATAAAGAAAGGTTATGTGTACCTATCGGCACTAGCATAAGTCAAATAAGCTACATACAATATATGGATGATTATTATGATAAATGAAAAAAAATATACCAAACACTTAATCACACAACGTACAATACTTTATTCAATACAACACAACAAACATACAATATCCCAAAACTCATATTGAGTAAAGTATCAAACATATCATAAGTAGAGTACAATACGAACTATAGGATACTTATTATATAAACACTCTTATTTCTACAAACATCTTTGCTATCACAAAATAATTTAATGCGTGATTATTTCAAGCCTTACTATCTTTCCACATTTGTATTGCTATCACATCTCTGAAGGCGGCCTATGCATCGATCTCTTCTTTACTTGGATGCTATCTATGGTAGAAGGTCTGCCAATTTATCTCTTCCTCAGTTAATGGCTCATTAAATATTTGCTCATCTCGATTGAACTTATGAATAAAATTATGTAAAACACAGCAAGTAATGACCAAGTCCCTTTGATAATTGACGAAATAATTAGGCATATCCTAAGCTAGAATAGAAAACCTCTTTCTTAGAACCCTAAATGAATGCTTTATGTGGTTCCTCAATCTTGACTGTGCATGATTAAACATCTCTCTATGGCTGATATAGATAGCAAAATTTTTGAACTCCTCCAAATGGTAGCACTACTGTTTGTATGGTGTAAAAAAGCACATATAGTTTGTAAAGCTAGCGTCAACAAGGTAGTACTTTCCTAAAGTGGGGAAAATAAGTGCCAAATTTTGACAACTTATAATAGATTGACACAACATGGGTTCTTAGAGTATTATAGATAACCTGGTAGAGGAAATGGGAACCATGGGTGATTTTGAATCGCTATGAGCAACACACTTGAATCATTTGTGTTGCCCTCCTATCCAGCATTCATGTACGTGAACATAAGGTCAAAATTGCATTTACTAAGAATGTTCTAGTAGGTATGCCCTATATTCATTTTTACAATGTTGCGAGACCTATGCCATGATTGGAGTGCCCTCAATCGCTGCAATGGCTCCCTATATTGTCAATTCATGATTATGCACAAGAAATTGTAATGATAATTATATTAATACAAATAATTAGTATTCTTATGGCCTAAACTGAACCTCAAAATAAGGATAAAAATTAGGATTCGACTCAATTTGTGGTAGAACTTTGTCAAATCATTGTTGAGATATAATATTAGGTGCCAAGCAGACGAACGCATGTAAAACTCTTTCTATGTGGCGATTCACCATTGACAGAGAATGTTAGAACCTCTTCATGGTACTATGTTGCCTTTTGTACATCCCTACCATCCACATGAACATGGTGAGCTTTTCAATAATAGAAACTTATGATTGTAAATTCTATGTAAGTAGGCTATGAGACATAATTATTTCAACTAGAGCTTCAAATATGAGTTTTATCATGAGGATGTTGCTGTAAAACTTTTGCGGGCGAGCATTCAATATTTGAGCTACCCAATCAGTACCTTGTATCCAAGAGTTATTGTGAGGCATTCTCTGTGGTGCTATGTTTAGTGCAATAATCTTTCTAATAAAAGCAACTCTTTTGCTCCATCAGAAATGTCACTCTTTGGGGTACCTGGACTACTATCTCCTTCACTTTCTGTAGAAGGATACATTAAGCTTGAGCTACTTGCCATAATGTATCAATTGAACGCATCAATTGTTGACTACACTAGTTCATAATTAGACAAAAATGAGGAATATTATAATAGAAAGAGTAAATAATAACCTACTAAGTGAGAAACAAATATCAAAACAGTAATGTTCATAAGCAAATTTACCACAGAGATCAACGTTAACATTTGATATGGTAGAATAAAGTGCATAGATTAGGGGAAAAAAGTCACATAAACGTTCATATACAATGACAAGAAGCTAGCAAAGCAGCATTAGACATGGGCATGTATGGAACGACATTTACATGAACTCTAAGGACTCAACCCAAATTTGCTTCTCACAATCATAAAGACGAGTGAAGAACAAATGCATAGTGGCACTCTTCAATGCATTGATAGATTTTGCAAAAAGGCAATCAAAGAGTCCTTCCATTGATCGGAGTGATTTAATCTAAATCTCTATTAACTTCTTAGTGTTAGCCCTGACCTTCATGGACTTAGAGCCTATCTAGTTGTCCCATTTGTCAAGAGCTTCAATCAAACGGGCTTTCTTCTCTACTTGTGGTGTGACTTTCTTTCTATGTCAGGAACCTTCGATAATACTAACTGTGTCTGTCAAGTCATCAACATGACTACCCAAAAGTCTAGAATGACTACTTCCAATAGAATTCATATTGATGCTAGGAACCATATCCTCATTCAAGGATCGATCAATTATGAAGAATATCGAAACTGTGAACCTGTCGCCATGGAAACTTGAAACATCTCCAAGATTATGTGTGCATTATTTGGATGTTCCTATCCCATTAAAAGCAATGTGAAAATACTATGACAAAGAGTTAAGAGGATGACTAAATGATGACATAATAAAAGAGGGAAACAATAAAAGCTACCAACATCTAATGTTGAATTTGAGTAGGAGAATCCCTTTACAGTGTTCTTATCAAAATCACAACCAAGACCCATCTCCGTAGTGACTAGTTGATGGAATAAGGGCCAAGCCATCCAAAATCGATTCCACTTAGTTTTGCACCATAAAACTGTGTAATCATATACATGTATTTAATTTGTTGCAAATTCTTCCCCAAGTAAAGGTCGAGAAGGTAGTAGTAAGTTATTGACCATTGACAAACTCTACATGTCAAAGCTTAGTGAACATTTTCTCAATTTCAAGAGGCCAACGTGTGCTACTCACTCTTGAATGCCCGTGAGTGGACATGTTAGAAGGCTCTTTCCTATTTGGATCCATCTAAGTTTTATATCATATTTTCGAAGCTAAAAAATGATAATCTTATAATGAGATTAATATTAATGTCACTAAAGTGTTAGTATTAATGTGAAAACTACTCCAATTGCATGCTATAATAACACAAGTTGTGACCTTAGTTTGCATTTTAAGTCCCTTCTTTCCATGAAAAATTTACCCCTCACATTAATAGAATTCAATATAAGTTTCCTTTCGTTTTTTTGTTTTAAATGAAAGATAAATTTGTTGGCGGATATGTTTAAAACAAAATATTGCAAAGCTTGAATTAATTAATTTCATAAAATTTAGTTAAATCTTTCAAAACTGAACTAAGTTTAATAACCTACTTATAAAATCATTAATTGGGATGAAGTCCAAATTAATATTTCAATTATTTTATGCTTTAAACTGATAAAAGTCTTAAAAACATATGTATATATATATTGTAAAATTAATAAACATTTTATTAAACTTAAGAGGGAAACTAATAAAAGTTGTTGCCAAAGTAACCATTCTCATTTAATTAACATGACCGAAGTATTACTTGTAAATAAATGAGTGAAATTCAATCACATTTTGGAGGGAATTTTGGAAGAAAAAATGCCCAAACTTTAATTGCAACAAAATAAAGAACACAGTCTTGATACCATAAAATAAACTATGATAAGGTGCATATTACCAAATATCCATATCATAGTTGAAGACAATCCTAATTAAAATTAGTGTACAATATAAGTAAACAAAAAAAATAAAATGATTCCAATAATCCATGTAACACTCTGCAATATTGCTAATGACATATAATTAACAAATACAATCCTAACTAAAAATTGTAATAAGGCATCAATACTACATAATGGTGCAATAAATTTCAATTTAGACCATCTGGTAATGAAGAAGAAAATCTTAGTTGATGCCTTTTCCAAATGTGGGGTGGTTTGCTTGGAATCATGACAAATATGCCATTTCTCTCACTTCATTCTTTCAAATGCATCTTGACATACATGAACTATCCCAGAAAGTATTAAAGACACCTAAAAAAGATCTACAACCAACTAACCTATTCCAGAATATGAAGAAACAACCAACTAGTCCCCAAAACCTTGCAGAATTGCAAATATTTACTAATGATATTTGCAACATGTACCAAATGAGCAATTGCACCTCAAACCCACACCAGGACAGATTTACATTAGGAGATTGAAACATATACGTTACATAGATTGCTAATAATGTAGACTAAAGGATCTAGAATAACTGATTATGGACTAAAAAAATTCTCTATATAGAGTGAAAACAAAAAAAGACACATTAATCAACACTCAATACCTTGCACCCTAAAATGCTTGACTCACTAAAGTGAGTTGTAAGCACACAGGTTGTACATGTGTAGTTAACAAAAATTATGCATCCTTAACAGAAACTGTTGTGGTAAAGAGAACCAAGTCACACTAAGAAAGTGACTCTAAGAAATGAAGACAAAAGTTGTCTCCAATAGAATCATTTAATGGTCACCATGGAGATATACTTAGTTCTCCACTCAAGTGATAGAGAAACCCCAGGCATGGCGCCTTTGCATTAATACTTGACAAGTATCAAACCTTATCAAACACATCAACAAGCAACAAATAAATTGAAGTTGAAAATATCACACCCTAGCGCATATATAATGACTAAAATTCACTCAAACAACATCCAAACTAGCTCATAATTTACAGAGGTCAGAAATGAATAACATATAAAGCATTCAAAAATATTTAATTTCCACAATAAGTCGTAATTTCCAGCATACAATACTAACTCCAATAGAGAAACATATTAATAACACTCATAGTTGAGCCGAAAGCAGATGATGCAGAACAATCTTTCAAATCTCCCCTTTTAGAATCAACATCCACACAGTTGGAAGCTCCAAAATTGTCCCCACATCTAGACGACGTATGATTAGCTATTGTGCAAGTATGTGCAGTGTATGAGATGTTTAAAAGATAGTGTGGTGTCTGTTGTGTGCAATGGTAAGGAAATGAGTTTGGCAATTGGAAGAAAGTGAGTTTGGTAATGATAAGTAGGCATATATAGTGCAAATTTAGTTTGTGGGCTAAAGAAAATGAGTGCAATTCCTATTCCACATAAATTATGGATGTGATATATCACACTGTGCTTTGTCAGCCTTAATTGAAGAACACAAATTCAAACTGGCATGTACATGATGAAATTAATGCACAATATGTGCAAAAAGTGACAGCAGAAAAGGCATCACCATACAGTAAGAAGACAAATTCCCCAGTTACATAATCTAATATCGAATACAGTAGCCTAAGCATGCTGATGGTTGTTTATGTACATAAACAAGCCCTATAGGTATCTTGCAATTAGTCAAAACATTTAAATCACATTTGCATATCATTCATCTTCAAAAGTAGAGGAAAAATTACCTCAAAGCCTAGACCTTACCCAACTAAATCAACTAAGAACTAATCCTAACATAATAAGCATAAATTAAGACCTTGAAATCAGACCTTGCATTAATAAATTGCAAAATAAAAATAACCTATTAACTAGTACACATGAAAGTGAATGGCTAGTATGATAAGACCCATCGCACCACTTTCAATTCTAAAAATCACATATGGCTTATAGGTCAAAATAGCAGGGTAAGCATGGACTGTAGTCATTTACGTATAAAGTATGAATGAACCATATAAAAATACCGTATGGGCTGGAACATACTCAAAATGCCCAGAGGCTTTTGGCCCACATCCACAGCAAGAATAGAAATCTCATGAAAATTTGGATAAAAAATACACCAAGGAGGAATATTGTCAGATGAAGCCGTAAATAAAGAAAAAGATGAACAAGTATGCAAACCCACACGTACACACATTTTGTTCAAACCTATTGGCATAATACTCAGAGGAGAATAAACCCTTATTCAGAAAATCAAACCGGATATCAAACTGGAGATTCAAAAAATAAAACCTTATTAAGAAGAGAATAAACCCTTATTTAGAAACTTAACACTCAAACCGGATATCAAACCCATATTCCAAAAATCCCTACTTACCTAGACACAAAATAAAGACAAAATGCTTTTCACAATAAGTCCAAAACCAGATTTGAAATGTGCAGGCCTTCAAAGTATGCATGAAAAATGGAGTTTGTCTATTCTAAAACCAAATTTGAACAATGAGACCTTCAAAATCTAATCCAAACCTAGATTCCAACTACACCACCTTCAAACTGCATATAGAAACTAGAGTGTCAAAGGAAGAGGGTGAAGACGATGGCCTTTGTTCCAGGGGGAAAAGTGGTGGAGAAAGAGAGAAACGGAAACAATGGGGAGGAAACCAAGGGGGTAGGGTTGCGGGAGTGAAAAGACGAAGGGAGAAAGAGATGAGGGAAGTGGGAGACAGAGGGGATGGGGTGTCACGGTAGGGTCAAGATAGGGTAGGATTATTTTGAAATTGTTTTGGGATGGTTTTTTAGGTATAAAATTTTTGTATTCTGCGAGAAGGATTGGAGAATACGCACGTGTTTTGGGATTGGTTTGGGAGTTGGTACTATTCTGGGAAAATGGTAAGGAATAGAGCCTGCATAATTTTCTTTTCTCTTCACATTAGAAATGTTTTGGTTCTATAGAAAGAAAAATTGTTTAAATAGATATTTCTTTTTTGACACCATGGATTAATTAATTAATTAATTATACTATTTTGAATACTGTATTTACTTTAATAGTGTGCATAATCTTTAAATGAATAAATGAAAAAAAAATAATTAGTTTAATAGATTAATAGCACTGATTGAGCAACAAAATTTACTTTTGATTTTGGAAAGAAGCGGCAGATTTTTTAGTTTACGTCGTACACTTTAAATTAATATTTTTAAAAAGTAAATTACAATTTTATAAATATACTTTTGTCAAAGAGAGATCATTATTTGAATATCTAGGACATAAATGTGAAATAGGATATGTTTTGAGGATATTGAATATTGAATACACTGGAGGAAATTCAAACCCACATGGAGAGAAATACAGGCACTTCTGTTTCACAAATCATTAACAGTAGTGTTATCTGCTGCATAAAATATTTGTGTCAGTTAGTTGAATAATTATGAATGACTAGCTGTATTTGATCCCACGCCATTTTTGTGTATTTACTGTTGAAAGTTGCTTTGATTAAACGTTTTATCAGTGGACAAGTAAAGATATCAATAAAATATTAGTTATGTTCAATATGGTTGTTTGGTCTACTTAATATATAGCTTTATCATTTAAAAAAGATCAACAAATTTATTCTTTCGTTTAAAAACCTAACTCAAGAGAAAAATAATTCTTGGGGATCAATTTGGTATCGAGTAAAAGCTTATCCAATCAACTCCTCCATATATTGTTTCATGATATATGATTTTATAAAAGTAATAATATGTGCTCCGTGTAATGCATCAAAAATAATTTATATTAAAAATATTTAATTCAAAAATAATATCCATTTTGTTTTATATGATTAAAAGAATTGTTAATAAATCACATAAAATAAATATTTCAATTGAAGATGTTATATTTGAGTAAGTTGTAGAATATCAAGAATTGCTAACTCTAAATTCATAAATTCTATATAAATATTTAGAATGATAGAATTTTTAAAAAATATAAAAAAATTATGAAAATAAAAATGGAGCACAACATTTGGTTAAATATATTTTTTAAATTAGATATACATATCTTGATATAAGAAATTAGCAAATCAAAGTTTTTTAAAATATAAAACCTCTTAGTATTATTATTAATAATGTAAAAATTGAAGTTATAATTTTCATGATATTTATAGTTTTATAAATGTTATATATTTTTCAATAGAGTAAATATAATCTTTTTATATTGCCATTTATGGAATTAACTTACATTGATTGCTATTTGATCATCAATTTAATATACTATGTTTTATAAGCTAGAATATTTCTTAATATTCAATATAACATTGATATCTAGGTTTATTTATTTTTATTCATGGAGTAATTTATTATTTTCAAAATTATCTAACAACAAATATTATATAAATGATCATAAAACAATAAGTAAGTTTTTAATTTAATTTAGATTATAAGAACATTTAGTCTCTGTAAATTTCTTTTATGAGTATTAAATATACAAATAAGTTAATATAATACTTAGTTTCAATCAAACTTTTTTGTGTAAGGCCATCACATCCAAATATTAATATTTGAAATATGCAAAAATATTCTTTTATGAATTATCACTAAGCAAAAAACATGCAAATAAATGTATATATTTATATGTGTGTGCACGTGTGCATGCGCAAATGAATGCACTCATCAATGAAAATATTGATATCATTAGTTATTTAAGTGGTCATTTATTAAACTTTTGAAATTTTTTAACTATGTCAACTATATACATAAGTTCCCTACAAAAATTAATTAGAATAAGTTATTTATTACTGTACAGGTGAAAATTAATACTTGTTTGTGTTTCATTAGGTCTATTTTTCTTTGTAAAGATTCATTGTTTGTTTGTGTTTGTAAAGATTTTATATAGTTTACTTGCTCAATTTCCAATGTTTAGATGTTCAGTTTAATACTTTTGTTAGCTAGCAACTTTTTTTTTTTGCTCTTATTTCATTAGTTTTGTTTTGCTTTGCTTTGTAATTTTCTGAAAACACTATAATTCTTCCTTTGGTTTAATATATTTCGAACCTTTTCCGAGTACAGGTGAAAATTAAAAGGGCTTTAGTTGAAATTAAATTCAATAGTATAAAAATAAAACCTCGAGATTATAGGTGTTGTGGGAAATAACTTTTTATATTTAGAATAAATTTTAAATTTGATGTGGAAAATTTTGAGATAAGGGCAATTCGATAATTAAATTAAAGATGACCTAAGATTAAATTAGTTAATTAAGTAAAAGGGCAAAAGAGCCCAAAGACTATTTATGCCTATGAAGAAAGGTAAAAAAATCCCGAATATGCCCTAATCCCATCAAAACAAAAACTATAAATACTAAGCTCCAAAAAGAACTTGGGAGAAAAAAATGATCATTCGCAAAAGGAACCATTAATTTACAAGGACTTTCGAAAAGTAGAGATCTCACAACCTGCATTCTAGAGGAAAAGAACTAACACCTACTATCTACCTAAAAAGACATATCTCTAATTTTGTGCAACATTATTTTAGACCATTTGTGGGAAACTCTTAAGGACGAGGTAGGAATGCTGATAATGTAGAAGAGATCAAAAGCTCACAATTCTAGCTCCTAAGTAGCCCTTGCATCGAAGAGTGTAAGGAGTTTCAAACCTAAAATATCATTAAGCCTAACATTGGAGTTAGTTCCAGAAGCACTCACTGCATCAAAGGAAATGCCTATACAACTAGCATCTCTTCTTGGGGACCACATTTTGATGTTTCCCCCAAAAGTACTGATAAGTCTGCTAGAAAGTGTCACTACTTAAGTTTTGGCCGACGCCAACATCCAATGTGCAAAGACGCCGCAATAATCCTACTATGGAAACTAGGGGGCTTTGTTCTCCCTAGAGCTGATCGCTTGGAAAACTAGATCTGGACAAGTTGTTGCCTCCTCTCTACTACTCCCACGATTGAACTTTCACTTCTCACTTCAAGGAGGCCCTTTCAGATAAGCCCATTGCAACTGGGGTATAGATTCACTCACTTACTCTCCATTTAAGAAAGAGGCTAGGAACCCGTATGTGCCTGTGGTTGCTCATGAAATTAATAAGCACAAAGCACAAAATGAAGGGAATAGCCAAAGGTTAATGCTAGAAGACCTCAAATACAGCCTTTTCTGGGTGCCCAACACCTATATGATGCTTACCTCTCCTAGAGCGAAGGTTCTAATTATATCACTATAGTATGGACTCATCTAACTCCCCCTTTGAAAGCAAAAAAGAATCTAACAACGCAAAAATAAGGCGAGTGGTGTCATTTCCATCATAGTAGTGAACACACCATGGAGCAATGCACATGCTTATGTGATGAGAATGAAAGGTTGGTCTAGGACGAGAACCTTAAAGAGTATATGGCATGGAGGCAGATAATCTTGAGGAGATACTAATAGCTAGAGAGAGAAAACCTCACTAGTAATGGCTTGATGAACATGTGAGACCTAAAAACCAACAGTATCCATGTGACTGAAATGACATCCCCATTACCGATGTCTTCTTGGAGCTCGTAGGAGGACCGACTAATGGAGGTTCTGCCGACACTAAAAAAGTGCTGACATATGTAGCAGCACACAAGCAAGTCCATGCCATGGGAGCCTTTGAAGTTGGACCCTCAACAATGCTAGAGCTTAATATATTAGGAGCCCTAAAGTCTATGATTTAAGACTCTTTTGTGGCTTTAAAGAAGTTTCATACTTGTAAGAATAAATAAGAAGGGAGATAGATAGCAATGACCCCCAAGATGTTGACAAATATGGATCACAATAGAAATGCAACAACCCTAGCCAAGGAGGTATTAGAGGCAACGGCGAAGCCAAAAAATATTTTTAGTGGGGTAAAAATTTTTACTAAAGTAGATCACATTAATTAATTAATTAATATAATAAACATCAAATTTGGAATTGTAGTTTAAATAGTGGCACTAATTCAAATCATAGTCACAATCCTTGAAAAAAAGGCTAAATATTCAACGACCACATATTCACTTATCATAGCTTTAAATAGATTAATTAAAAAGATGATGAAAAAGATGGTAAGAAAATAAACTAATCTATGCATTAGTTAACTGGTCAGATCAGATATATAATATATTCCTCAATTACTAAACAACATCAAAAAAATCATACATACTTTGTGTGTGCTGACCGCCAAGAGGAAAAGAAAAACCAAGGGAGGAAATGGCTATGTATGCCAACTGCCAAGAGGAAAAAGAAAACCAAGGGAGTGGTTGGCTTGTTCTAGAAGCTTGTTCATTCTTGTAATGAGGGAATGACTTACTCTTAAAGCTTGTTTAGTTCTGGTAAAATGAAAGCTCTAAACTTAAAAGTTATTTCAAAAATTTTAATTTATGTTAGAATAGGGTTTGATTGCATATTTAGGTGTTAAAAATATTTTTCGATAGAGTCAAAGTTCTCAAAACTTTGAAAATTATCTTATCGATAAAAATAACATTTACCAATTAAAAATCGGATACCAATAGGATAAAAATCCAATGTTTAAAAAATTACAAATTAATTAGGGGTATTTCAATAAAAGAAATTTCAGGAGTTCAAGGGTTCCTAATTCAATTACAATTGAATTAGGGGAATATCATTTGGGTAAGTTTCAACTATTTATGAAATCAAAATTTAATTATAGTTTAATTAGGGGGAATTCTAGGTTGTTGCATAAAGTAATTTGATTTTTTTAGTGTATATAATTTCAAATTTTGTGCATTTATATTTTAACACACAATTTAAAAAGATAATGTTGAAAAGTATACCAATTAATCAATTAGTCACTTCTTTCCTAGTTGAATTATTGACCCCCACATTAAAATTTTTTTATTTTTTTTCACTGGGGTCAATTAAAGGTAAAATTTATTTTTTTTGAAAATATTACATATATACGTATATAAGGGAAAAAAATTTCTATGGGGTCATTTGACCCCACTGAACATTGTGTGGCTCCACCACTGATTAGAGGTGCATGACATACCCAATGGGCAACATTAAATACATGTCCCTCAATATTCCAAGAACAGAGATACTTAAAGTTGCTACCCTGCAAGACCTAATTGGATATCTCCAAGAGTTACAGAGAGTTTAGAAGGACATGAAGCTCCCAAAATACTGCAACTTTCATCATTGCTATGGGCTTACCACCAGGGGTGCTAGAACCTAAGGGATAAAATTGAAGTGTAGATTCAACAAGAATACCTCATCGAATATGTCGATGAAACAAAATATTCACTCAAAAGGTGGTCATAAGATAGAAGAAAATAAAATAATTGACTTTTAGCTAATATATATCCATACCCAGAAATAGAACTTTGTATCACCCACAAGCATGACGCTTGTCCTTGTTAGAGGCATTACTAGATCAACTTGAAATACATAGTTAAGAATTCCAAGAAAACACCGTTATCTTGAAGAAAGTCCCACAATTAGGACAGGACAAATAATAGCATCCCAAAAAATCATGAAGGAAGAAAAGTACACGAGCTCACTCCAAAACTTTAATGCCATTGCCACACTCGCCTCAAGAGACTACTCCCCGCATTGTTTAGATTCACTGCCTATGGCACCCTCTGTTGTCCCTTATTTCTTCTAGAGTATTTCATACTTGTTTTTAACTATTATTAAATTTTTATTTTCATTTGAATAATAATGTCTACCCACTTAGGAATGTCACCTTTTTTGTTGTGACTCTATCTTTATTATTCATCTGAATAAATGTAAGTTCTTACTATTTCATTATCTCTTCTTGTGACTTTAACTTGTTTACAATTGCACATCTCTTTCTAAAGTGCTCCAAAGACCCTTCGGCCTAATCCTACTATAAAGCTCCTTAAAGAATATATGGTTGCGACTTAGTGTAATCCCACTATAAGTCCTCTAGGGGTACGTGGTTGTCGGCATAAACCTACTATATGGCCTTCCCAATGGCATGTGGTAGCTACTTTGAAAAGGCCATTGTAATTGTTCTGAATTAGTGCTGCTACCTTATAGCATAAACCCACTCTATAATCTTCTAAGAGGCATGTGATAGTCACTATGAAAAAGCCTACCATAATTCCTCTGGGTTGATGGCACTCTCATGTAGTAGCCACTCTGAAAAAATCCACTATAATTCCTCAGGGTTGGTGGTACTTTTCTTCATAAAACCTACCATATCGCTCTATTGGAGGCTCATGGTAGCCACTTTACAAAAAAAATTATTGTAGTTCCTCTGAGTTGGTGGCCACTCTTCAACGTAAACCTACTTTATGGCCTTCCAAGAGGCACATGGTAACTAGACAAAAAGTCTACCTCAAATCCTTGCCAGAGGAATGTGGCAAGATTCAAACACTTAAAAAATAATTAAGATGAGCAACTCCTTAATCTACTACATGCTTACTATGAAGCTTCTCAGGAGGCACACGAATGCATCCTCATTATCTTGGCACTTAAGCCTCAACAACAAATAACCACTTCAGTAAGGTCTATGATTTACTTTTTGCCTCTTAACATTCTACATTCTACATTATACAAACATAACATGACCATCCTAAGGAACTCACAAATAAGTATGAGCAAAAGAGACTCCATGCCTCCTTAAAGTAATCTTTGCAATTGCTTCAAATTCACAAAGTTAACTAAGGATGTATGCAAACTCATTGAAAATTTTGTTAAACAACCGCTAAAGATTTAACACCATTGATCCTAGAAGAAGTCTAGGTATATCAAAAAACGTTTCGATAGGGTGTAGGTGCCTGAGAAGCCATATGGATGACCAGCATAGGCCACCAAGATAGCACCTCCTATGGGCGCTCAAGGAGTCCCAAGTGGGTGCCCATTGGAATAGGCAATCTAGTGCAGGTGCTCAAGATGGGTACCTAGCCTAGGTGCCCCAATAAATGCCCAGTATAGGTACCCAAGGTGACTCACACCATTACCACCCATAAGCGCATGCTTCACAAGTGTCCTCCTAATGCTCTATCGTTTTGTTTTCTCAACTTCATTCCCAAGCAACACTCAACATACAACTATGTACCTCACATAAACAAATTTCTTGCATGGAATTCAAAGTTTTAATATGCACTTAGTGTATTGCAAAGATAATAGAATTCATGTGAAGTAAGCTTAGTGCAAAACAGAAAGAAAAAAGCATCACGATATTGATTGATGGTCAGTTATTTGTCCTAGTATTTAAACAAATGCAAATAAGTAAAATCAGAAAACTTCATCAAATCCGAAAGAAGATAAATACTCATGATGACAAACAAGCCCAACCAACATTTAGCTTCTAAAAAAATAGCAAAACTTAAAAAACATGTTGGATAACTACTTGAGCTAAACTAAAAAAGCTAAGTAGTAACAAATATTTAGCAAAAGCTAGAAATCCTATCCACTACTCCTACTCTAAGAAAAAAATTGTCTTCATTACTATAGAACGGCCTCAACTAGTTCCTCTGCCATTGCTTTTGCCTTAACTTCAAGACCTTTTCTAAACTCTTTGGTAGAAAGATTGACTAAAATGTTAGGATCTAACATTAACAAATTCTCAGC
This sequence comes from Jacaranda copaia, assembly GCA_014898725.1. NCBI lineage: Eukaryota > Viridiplantae > Streptophyta > Magnoliopsida > Lamiales > Bignoniaceae > Jacaranda > Jacaranda copaia. The sequence goes on from JACGDI010004316.1 coordinate 510,557, forward strand.
AGTATAATGCCCAATCTCAATTAAAATTCGATAACAATTTTGAATCATCTACTAATAAATCACCATCATCTCTACCTCAAACGTCTAAAAGAACATCAGAGCTTTTGAACTCTTTGACAATGTTATTGTGACCAGCATTCATGAGTATCATCCCAGCAGAAGACTCTGAAAACTTCTCTATAGTTTTTATTTTCTTAACACATTGCACATTTAGTCACTCATGCTCCTTCAACAACTTTGTTAGCTCCTTCTATTTTTGAATTTGCTATCAACCAATTTGACGCTCTCATCCTTGAGATGAATCACCATAGTTGTAGCTCTCTTTACTCAGAGAGACATATGCTCCACTAAGTTCCGGCCTTGCACCAAAAAAAGTACGAAAACACAAAAATTAATGATATATGTATCACTATGAAAGATAACAAGGAGGATAAAAATAAATTAAGTATTGAGACAAACACTTATAGGAGCAAAGTCTCCAGCAACTATGCCCATCAAATGAGAATAAGGGTATAACTCCAACCCTCTTTGGTAGTATTTTCTTACCACACCCTAATGTGATCGATGCTAAAAGTAGTTTCATCCATGTCCCAATAGGAATCTACATCACAGCTTTGGCTTAAGCTATAAGAAAAAAACCTCTTACCCTCACCAATATAGAAAGCACAAATGGTCTATGGACAAGTAGTAGATCCACACACATGCTTCTCAACAAGTTTAGAAGGTAATGCCTCGAGCTTATCGATCGTAGTATGTAGATGCGTCACTAGAACCAGTGGGGTGTATACCTTGCTAGTTGCCAAATTGGAACGCTTAATCGATATCTCCTTAGTGATGTCTCTTTACAGCATGCCTCTTAAACACTTCTCCTTTCACCCTCTGAGTGTGAATCCTAGCAAAATCAACTTTTTTCCTTTTCAAAGAGAGAGAAAAATAAAGTCAAATACAAATAACTGATAAAAATACAAACAACTGAAAACTCACACAGATACAGGAATCATGAGTAAAAATCAGAAGGTGCTAAGTACCCACTAAAATCATATAAGTAACATTAAAGGGAGAATTAAATAACTCTACCTCTACAAAACTCCTATGAAGATCACGATAAGTCTGGTCTAGATAGATCAAAGAAGGATAACTATTCTACTCACGAGGGATGTGCCAACCCTTATCATGAATAAAAAAATACCTATCTTTCTAAGGACCTTTTGATGAAGCCAATCCGCATAAAAATTTACTGTTTAATTTGGGAAATGAATGAAAGAATAGCTCATGCAGCACCTTACTTACCCCAAATAAAACATGATAACTATATAAGGAAATTAATGATCTCAGGTCAACCAAGCATTGCTGGAATCCAACAAAGGATGCAAAACATTTGGGTACAAATTAACATAAGCCCACCCATACCCCATACTACAACCAAAAAAAAGGATATGAAGTTAGCAAAAAACCAACAAGTGAAATAACTGCTAAAAATAGTGAAATAACCTATCTAAGGTAATACCATATTATCTAGGAAGAGCAAACTCAAAATTCATCAAAAATATTTTCTACATCCCAAAATATCTAATTCACTTAGCTTAAGCAAACACTTAACATTTATTGTCTTAGCGAAACTACTATCAATCGTAGGGGTACCTTTAGGCTCCTCATCGAAAGAACTTCTTCTTTAGATTTAGACTCAGATGAAGAAAACAACTCACTAATTATACACTTACTTTGTAATTTTTGAAACTCATGGGAATTTTATAAGATTGATGACATGCCCAATAAAGAACAAAGGCCCTACAGTAGTCGGCACCTCAGGAACACCCATGGAGGTGCTTGATGGGGGCCAATCCCTAACATATTATGGGCACCCGATTGCACTTGAAAAAGAGCATAGTAAGTGCTAGCCTGTGGCACTGCACGGGTACCTTAATTGTTCACCCATAAGGTTGACCCTAGGCACCACATCAACACCCAAGACAGGGGTGCAACAGGCGACAACCTTGGACACCCCCCTAGTGCCCAACATAAGCGTCATAGCAATTAGCTTGCGGATGGCAAGCAAACAGTGGCGGCCTTGCCACATCTTCCCTTCACTTGACTTATTAAGGATTTTTTCTTAGAACTTGACCTTGAATGTGAGTTACTTTTAGACATGTTTTGACCTAATGAAATCCAAAATTTTGGCTGAATGAGAAAGGTTGGGTAAAAATTTCCAAACTAGAAATCCGAAGCAAAAACATAAAGTGGAAAATCCATGAAGTAAGAAGAAAGTACCTTGAGGGCTCATCTCAGTATTTCTCATGAAGTCTCCTCCCTTTTTCCATCTCTTCAATCTAAGTTAGAATTTTTCTCTTTTTTGCTAACCTTTGGATGCTGTCGAAACTATCTTTATAGAGTATCTCTTAAAAACTTTTTAGACTCTGAGACCTAGTAGACTTCAATTTAGACCAAAGTTGAAGGTTCATGAATACAAACTTTGAAATAATTGAATCAAAAGTAATTATTCAAAATTTTATTTTAATGAATTAAAGTCAATATTATAAATTGGACCTACAATATATTTTTAATATGAAACTACAATTTTTCTACGGAAAATAGGAGTACTTAATGATGTGGATAAAAATCTGATTATAAGCGCAACACGGTAAATTAATTAAAGATAGCACAATAAATTAAATTAACTAATTAAGTAAAATGACTAGAGTACCTAGCAGAAAAACCATCACAAGTGTAAGCCTATTAAATATATATACACACACTAAACCCTTGAAAGAACTTGTGGAGAGAAAAAGATCTTTCACAACAGTACCACAAATTTACAAGAACTAGTGATAAAATTTAAGTTTCTAGTAGTATATACATTATTTTTGATAAATAATTAAATCTATTTTATTTATTTGTTGAAAGAATAATAGAGTTATTTTCTTATTAAAACTATTATAAACATACAAGGACATGAACATAAAAGATTTCATTTTTATCTTTACATAATTAGAAGTGGGCAAATCACAAAGTGCTAATAAATTTAATAAGTTCCTGTAGTACTCTTTTATTCATTTGATAAGAAAAAAAAATAACCTCAACTATTTAGTAAAATATTATAATATTTTTTTTTATTTTTTAATATTTCTAAATCACATGATTCGAGATACATTGAGATAATTGAAATTAAAATAATACCAAAACTAAAATTCAATACCAAAGACTAATTTTAAATTAATATACAAAATATTTGAAAAGAGTATTAAAAATAATATATAAATATAGTTATTCAGAATTAAGAAAAGTACTGTGCGTTAATATTTTAACCAATATCAAAGTTACATTCCCAAGTTGACCATAGGAAACTTTAATTGTAAATAAGTGTCAAAGAAATGAGTAATCGGTAATAAAATATTTAAATCAATTGAAAAATATTGAATTAATTTATAATAAAAAATATAATAAAAAGAATAATAAATTGTGTTATGAGAAAAAATATTAAAAATTATGTCCAAATAAATTTTAAATTAAAAAATATTATTATATTGTGTTAATTGGGGAAAGAGGTTTTTACGATTAGATAACAGAAAGAATAAAAATATAAAATAGTATAACAAATGATGCAGAAATAAAACAAGGAAAACTATTTGTAGAATAACAAATTTATGTATGAACAAATAAAAGATTGATATGTTAATCTTAAGACAAATTAAATTCATAGGATAAAATTTTGTGATAATATCTAATTTGGTATTTATAAAGTATATTTTAAATTCTAAATTTATTTGATGAAATAAAAATATATAATTATGGATATATTGAAATTATTTGATGAAATAAAAATTTATACAAAATTTAATACATACAACATGAACTTTTAGTTATAACAAATAAATTGATTATATTAAAATGATATAAAAAATAAAATTAATAATTAATGAAAATTTTATAATATAATTAATAAATTTTGAATTCTAAAAATTTTAAATTTAATTAAAATTACAAAATTATGGTCAAACACCATGCAGTGCATTAAGGGCTAATTTGATTGGATTTTTAAGTTATCTCATGATTATATATCATATAATAATTTGTGTGATTTTTATCATTGCGGTATTCATTGCAGTATAATTTAACTAGTATGATAAATAAACTCATAAAGTGTGACAGACTAATTTATCATGAGAATTGCATATGTAAACACGAACTTTTAGTATTTATATAGATATAAGTGTTTATTATCACTCTAAATAAATAAATAATCAAGTGAAATAAAAGCATTAAATCCTGTCCCAATCAAACTAACCCTCGTAGTGTAAATAACCACCTTTATTAGTTATATAATGAGCTTGTTTCAAAACTTTAAAAGACATAATTTGAACAAACAAGAAAAAATAAATTCAGGTTCTCAAATTTAATTTTGAAAAATTAAGAGAATGTTTGGTTATGCTTTTTATGTGATTTTATTATGTGTTTATTGTATAATTTGGGAGAATAAATTATTAGAAAATGTAAAAGTTGTTTTTTGATATATTTGTTTATATTTTGCGATAAATATTCTGTACTATAATAGTCAAATTAATAATTTTTTGTTAATTTTTTTTGGATGAAAATAGAATTGAGTGATTTTTTTAATATTAAAATAATAATAAAATATATAAGAATATATATATTAAAAAAATATGTATTTTGAATAAAAAATAAAAATAAAAATCATAATCAAGCATTCCCTGAGAAAAAGGTAGAATAGTGAAATGAAGAGAACGCAATACTTTTTAGCTCCCCCAAATTGGTATGGATTTAATGAGGAACGAGCGAATATTCTTTGCATATCTGTCACATGAAGACAACGTATATCTCTCATATTTAACCTTAGCTAAATTTGTTGACGAAAAAACAAAAAGAAAAATTTACAGAGAGAGAGAGGGGGAGGGAGAGGTGTGCCGCTAAAGCAAGAAGAAGAAGGAGCTGCCGAAATCTTCTCCACCTCTTCTTCTCTGTCTAAGTTTAGTGTTATGTAAAAGAGGCCCACATTTGAATTCGATATTCAGAGTATCAATATTGTATGTAAATTTATGCGTATCGTGTGTACGTATTGGCTTCAATTCTTATCTAGAAGGAAATCAATAATTTGGACAACCCAGACAGGAGAATTTGAATCCCATACTTCTATTTTCATTGATTGCTTACTTTTTGTTGAGAAGATGGACCAAAGCGCGGGTAATGTGAGTTTGGTGAATGGAGGAGTGAACAATAAGGCGAAATCGCGGAAGTTTCCATTGACGGTGTGGGAGGTGACAGTGGCGAGCGGCGTCGTATTGGGTTTCCTGTTGGGGTTGCTTGCCGTGTACCTGACGATGCCCGCAGCTGATTACAGCTTTCTCAAGCTTCCCCGTTCTCTACAAGATCTTCAAATCCTCAGGTACTTGGTGGTTATTATTATTTTTCTTTAACAATTGTCATGATCTTGTCGAATTATCGCTGTTAAAGTTGTTCTTTTCTTACAATTATGTGTCTCTGGTTATTATTGTGGGAGACTGCTTTTTTTAAATCTGGGATTATGCTATATTTGTGGAAGTACTTTGTTGTTTTCCTTTTTTTTGTTTCTTTTTTTCTTTTCTTTTGTTTTGGTTGGCCGAAAGAAAGTATAATTTAAGGACGATAGCGGCATTAGGCCTTAGACATGCTAAGGCTTTTAGTGTTCGTTTTTATTTGAATTTTGAACGGTGGTTAATTGAGGGCCTGACATGAAGAAGTCATAACAAGATTCGGGTATGAGATATGTGATAAATATTTCTATTACGAAATCATGAAAATGAGGAGAAGAGGGTTTCATTTACTTGTTTCTGTGATGAGGACTATCTCCAGCAAACAACTGCAAAAAGGCCTAGAGAGGAACTAGATGTTCAGATGCTCCTTTGCTTGTCTAAGTATCAGCTTCATGACTTAACTTTCAGTATTGGATCTTGGATTTTTGGATGTACACTGTGGACAAGTTGGCAAAATTCGAATTTATGTTTTTTTTCTTGGTGCAAGGAAGGTGGATTGTGAACCTGTGATCTTCATCACACTCTTAAATCTTGAGTGCTAGTGTAATGATGGATATGCTAGTAAGAAGTTAAGAACTTGATGGAATGGATTTGCAAGAATATTGGCCAATGATATAAAGGTATATGTTGGCTAAATCTGGTTAATGCACATTGATGCATGGCATCAGTCAGGTATAGATTTTCCATTTATAATTAAAGAAATGGAAACTTGTGGAAGATTTAGGGCCTTCATCATAACTGTTGTAAGTGCTCCAGACATTCAGTTATCAGTAGTTGTACCTAAATGCTTAAGCCATTGGTGGCTTTTCACCTTCAGAAATCTACATGGTTGCCTTAGGTTCAGGGTAGATAGATAACGAGACTATTTCATAGATGCTGATGCAATCTAAAACGACTTATGAGCCTAAAATGTATATCTCTTGCTTCATGCAATCCACCTGCTTCCTCAGCTTTGCTGGCATATCAAAGCATCTATTGATTTCCGTTTGAGGCCATATATACTAAGTAAAGTTAGTCTTCTTCTGTTTTTAATATCCCTGGATGTTGAAGACCTGCCTGTCTGATGTACTTTGGTAACTAACAAAATCTCAAGGAGTCTGAATTTTGTTATGACACAGAAGCGGTTCATTGAAACTGCAAACGAGTGCGACTGTGCTTCAATTCAGATTTGAATCATTAACCAGTTGAAATTATTTCATCAAAGAGAATTACTTTAAAAATGGAAAGTGTAGTACTCATGCTCATGCATGTTGAGATTCGTCTTAGTTGCTGGTGCATGCTAGCATTGTTGTATTTTGGTATGTTATTACTCCAATTCATTTTGTTGATTTGGTCTCCACATGTAACATCATTATATTGTTGCTGTTTGGGCATTGGACTGGTACTGTGAACTCGATCTTTTGGGGCATTTATGAAATCCTGATTCTGGACAGCCTCAAATTAATATTTGATGATTTTTTGCAAATAAAATAATGCTGGAAACATTTGAAGAAGAAGAAGAATATGAAAATTTGGGGGAAAAAATACTGCCTCTAAGTCTCTCCAAAGTTGAAATAAAACCCAAAAATTTTAGTGGCATGTAATGAAATCTCACCATTAAAAATTGCAAAACTTGCCAAACATAAAACTGAATTTATGTAAATGCCCAAAATATTCTGCAGTTATAAAATTTCTACCATACCCGTAGAGTAAAAAGTTAAGAACATATAGACTTCAAAGGTAAACGACAGATCCAGCCAGGAATATCATGAATGGCACTTGTATTTTCTTTGTAACTATTCCCTTATATGTTTCCATCTTTCTTCTTTTTATCCCCCGTGCTGCATACTTTCTGGATGCTGTTCTTTATCTTCCTGAATATTCGTTTCTTTAGTCATTTGGCCTGTTCTTCATTGATCCTCTTTTCCTTTCTTTTCTATTTCTTTGTGGTGAGCTTATCTAATTGATTGCTGATATTTCCTGTCCTGCTTAAATCATATAGATGAAGGTTGCTCAGAGATATACCACTGATTTCCATGACGTTTAACTAATTTTGCTTGTTTTTCAAAGGGATAATCTGGAGAGCTATACAAGTGACTACACCATACAGGTTCTTGTGGGATACTGTCTGGTCTACATTTTTATGCAGACTTTTATGATTCCAGGAACTGTTTTTATGTCCTTACTTGCTGGAGCCCTGTTCGGGGTCTTCAAAGGTGTAGCTCTTGTTGTGTTCACAGCTACTGCGGGTGCATCTTCTTGCTTCTTCTTATCCAAAATAATTGGCCGACCACTTGTCTTCTCGCTGTGGCCTGACAAGTTAATTTTCTTTCAGGCCCAGGTGATTATCATCTCATGGGAATTCATCTACTGTCTTTTCATCTTCTCATTGGAATATGATATTTCTGCTTCTGCAGGTAGCTAAAAGACGTGAACGGCTGCTAAATTACATGCTTTTCCTAAGGGTGACTCCAACACTGCCAAATACATTCATAAATGTTGCTTCACCAATTGTCGATGTTCCTTACCATATATTCTTGTTAGCGACTTTCATTGGGCTCATTCCTGCTGCTTTCGTAACTGTCAGGGTATCACTTCTCTGATGTTACTCTTTTGAAATTGGCTATTTTTATTTTGCAAAATTGGAACCATTCTAGTGCCAGAATTGTGCTTGGTCTGGAATGCGGGTGGAATTGAACGAATTGTCTCAAGAGGAGGGGAGATTTTGGAGTGTCCTTGAGTATCTAATTGCATCTTCCATGAACACAATTATTCCTTGAGACTTTTTAATATTAAAAACTGTGGCATGGATAATAGAATTCTCTCCATGGTGTTTTGGCATGAAGTTAGAAAAGCAAATTGGTGCTTGGATCCCTGATTCATACTTGATGGCAACAGTAATATTTTGCAAATATTCATACTAGCAATTATCCACTGATTGTTTCTTTAACAGATGAATTTGGATATTAGAGGAAATGTGTATGCAACTGACTCTATGGTCTTGTGTAGGCTGGAATAGCTCTTGGGGAGTTGCAGTCAGTTGGTGATCTCTATGACTTCCGGTCTATAGCCACTTTGTTTCTCATAGGTGTTGTGACTATTACTCCCACATTGATAGGCAACAAGGGTAAATCATGATGTGATATATTGCAATATGCTCGTCTCTATTCTTTCATTCAACTCCTTGGCAAAGCAAAACTGAAGTTAAAAGCGTGGAATGCTTTGGCCAGAGACTTGTGATGAGAGTTGATTAAGCATTAGCAGGACGGTCTACAATATTGTCCTCTGGGGAAGTGGGAAGTAAATTTTTAATATGGTCTAGAATCACGATTTCAGAAACCATATTATTGTTTGAAAGTGTGTGTATAATTTAGGATAATGCTAGTATATTTGAATCTATATTTGAGAATGCAGTCAGCAAATTGCTATTTCGTTATTATGTTCTTTTCATGTAGTAAGTGGCATGTGAATATGTTGTGAAGCAAACTGTCTTCTAATATGAAAAGGGTATTGTAAAGCTTCGGGGCAGTTGTATTTCTGAATGGCATACAAAGATTATCTGCCTATCTGCCCACTTTGCATCTTTTATGCTAATTTGTGTTTCATTTTTTATTCCAACTTGATAAATATATACTAAATATATATATATATATATATAATTTTCAATTAATTATTTTTATAAAGAGATATTTAGTAGATTTGATATATATATTTATAAAATGAAATAAGAAATAAAATCATAAAATGAAATAAGAAATAAAATAGAGGAAACAAACTGCTATTTACCTATCTATACACATTATTATTAAAAGAATGTAATGATATAATAATGGGCAACCTCAGGGACGCGAAGGGTAACGAGGGCAACCTTTGAGGGAAAGGCCATTATTATTGCTAATTATTTGAGTTTCTTATCTATTGCCTTAATAATGCTAATCAACTTCCAATATTTTGTCATCCAATTTTAACTTTGCACACTAGCAATAATGTCTAGATAGTGACCACATATATTATATGTACCACTGCTACTACCACCTTGAATGATTAATTTAAAGAACAATTTTGGTGTGTGTTTTTCTTAATGGTCCTTAATTCATTTACAGGACACACATCTTCTTATTGTAAGAATCTCAATAACCAACTGCCATTCAGCCATTGTTAGGTAAAAGAACTCCAACTTTGAGCCAGGCCAAGAAAAAAATAATAGTGAACTAAAGCTTTCAAGTCCTTCCCACTAACTTCAAGGGTTCGAGGGAAAACAACAACATACTGTAGGAATATGAATATATATATATATA
>JACGDI010004316.1:527314-548459 GCA_014898725.1 Jacaranda copaia
AGGTGTGACTACTGCGAGGACATGGAAGAATCTGCAGACCTCACAACTTGACCTATTTAAGCCCCACAGCGCAACAGGGCTAAGTGTGCGAGGCCTTGTATTGACCAAAATGCCACCTAGGCTGATTGAGAGAAACAAGAAGAAGTTTCTCATCAAGTCCAACAACTAAACAAGCACCTCGACGAGATCTGGAGGAAAAATACGAATAGAGCGGCCAATATAGAAGGCCCCTAGAGGTCTCATCGAGAGAGAGGCTCTCTGTTCATTTATGAGATTATCAACGAGCAAATTACTATTTATGTTAAGTCCTAATTGAACTATCGAGATACGACAGCTTGATAGATCCTAATGAGCACTTGATATAGTTCAAGCAGATGATGCAGCTGCATGGGTATAATGAATATATCCATGCCAAGATACTGGTAACCACTTTCCAGGGCATTGCACTTGATTGGTTTGTAAAGCTTGAGCCCTCATTAATATACTCTTACGATCAGCTTTGTGACAAGTTTTTGCACTAATTCACTAGCAAGAGAAAGGTGAACTCCCCCACACCCATCTTTATACCAGCAAACAGAATGAGGAGGAGTCCCTTCATGGCTTCTTCATGAGGTTCAACATGGAGGTCCTCAAGATAGATAATCCTAAGATCGAGTTCCTGATCGACGTGCTGTTATTGGGCCTTAAACATAAGGAATGCACTAATGCATTAGTGCGTGATAGCCCTAGGTTGATGGAGAAACTGCTCGAGCTGGCCGAGAGGTACATGACCTAGGAGGAGATGAACAAGCTCATGTTTGGATCCTCTAAGATCGATAAAAAGAAGAAGGAGAGAGACGGCCAAAAATATAGAAAAAGAGGTTAATCTCCAATAAAATATTTCAATGACTACATACCATTGAACATTCTAAGAAGAAAGGTCTTGTATACCATTCAACATGACAATCTTCTCAAAAAATTGAGAAAAATTGACGAAGATTGAGGTAATGAAAAAATCAAAAAAGTACTGCCACTTCTATAAATAAAAGGGGCATGACACTAACGAATGCTTCAACCTCCAAGATGAGATTGAGAGGCTAATCAGATAGGACTATCTTAAGAAATATGTAGCCCTAGATACATAAGTCGAAGAGAGAAAAACTGACTAGATCCTCATAGAGAAAGGTCGGTTAGCCTTAGAAGAGAAGACAAAGGAAAGAAACCTGCCTACAAGGATCACCCACCTATTCGAGGAGTGATCGATATGATTGTTGGGGGACCTACTGGGGGGAACTCAAAGTCTGCTAGAAGACAAACCTAGAGAAGGCTGGAGTCAACCAAAGCCTCACCTGTCAAAACAACATTCCACTTATCGACAAGCGCAAAGCCTATCTCATTCACTGATAGCGACTTAGCCCACCTCGACTTAGTCTCTATTAAGATTGCCACGTTCGAAGTACGCAAGGTCCTAGTTGATAATGATAACTTGGACAACATTATTTTTCTCTCCACCCTAAAAAGAATGAACGTGGGCTAGCTAAAATTTGAACATATACGAACTCCTCTAGTCAAATTTAGGGGATCAGAAATTATTTTGAAAGAATCCATCAGCCTATCAACATCATTTGGGGAGGTGTCCTGAAGAAGAACTTTGATGATGAACTATCTAGAGGTTGATACCCCATTTGCTTCAATGTTATAATTAGTCAACTAGCCCTTAATGATTTTCATGCCATTGTGTCAACCTACCACATGAAGATCAAATTTTTGACCCCAGCGGGCATAGGGGAGCTATTGTGCAACATGAAAAAGGCTTGAAAGTGTTACAACATCTCGATCGAGTCAAGTAAGTAGAAGACTTGATCATAGTTGAAGACCTTAAGGGACATCTCTGTAACAGAACCCAATGAGACCCAAGCCGACAAGAAGAGAAATTTGGAAGATACCAGGGTAGAGCCCATCGGGGAATTTAAAACCATCAAGCTAGAATAGGAAAATCCTGACAAGACAACCCGCATCGGGATAGACATGGGTCCCTACCTAGAATATTTTATGGTCAATTTTTTGTGAAAAAATATTGAAATCTTTGCATAGAGAGCATCTAACCTCCAAGGAATCAACCCCTATGTGATCTTACACTGCCTTAATGTCAACCCCTCATACAAGCCGATTAGACAGAAGACGAGGACATTCAATGCCAAGAGGACTCTAATTATCAACAAGGAGGTTAAAAAACTCCTAGATGCAGGTTATATTGTAGAAATTCAATATCCTTCTTGATTTTGTAATGTTGTACCTGTCCCAAAGAATGAGAGACAATGGAAAATGTGTAATGATTTTACAAATTTAAATAAAGTATGATCAAAGATCCTTACACCTTGCCTCAAATAGATTTATTAGTTAATTCAACTACTGGTTGTGAGTTGTTCAGCATGATAGATGAGTTTTAAGGTTACCATTAAATTTTCATGGCTCCCAAGGATAGGGTTAACACTTCCTTTGTTGTTCCCAATAGGGTTTATTACTTTTTGATTATGCCTTTTGGACTAAAAAATACTGGAGCAACTTACCAAAGGCTGGTGAACTTTATGTTCAAAAATGAAATTGGTAAGTTAATGGAGGTGTACATTGATGACACGATTGAAAAGACGAAAAAAGCTCAGGACCACTTGCTCGACCTCAATCATACTTTTGCAATTCTGAGAGCATTTGGTCTGAAACTAAATCCAAATAAGTATACATTCGGGGCCCACAGAGGTAAATTTTTGGGCTATATGGCCAATTAACGAGGTATTGAGGTAAACATACAAAGCATTTAGGCCATTCTTGACAATACTCCTTTGCGAATAGTTAGAGACATCCAGAGGTTGGTCAAAAGGATTATTACCTCAAGCAGATTCATTGTAAGATTGGCAGACAAGAATTTACCTTTCTTCAAAATTCTTAGAAATGCCAAGAAATTAAGTTTCTAGTGGAGTGAAAAATATGATCGAGCGCTGGTTGAGTTGAAGCAGTACTTGTCCTCACTCCTATGCTTGCAAAACCTGAACTGAGAAAGGTACTTTAGATATATTTAGTGATCTTTGAAGCATTGATTAGCTCAATCTTGGTCCCAACCCAAGATGATAGCCATCAATCAGTCTATTATTGTATAAGTCACTCCAAGGACAAGAGCAAAATTACTTAGAGATTGGGAAATTTGCCTTAACATTGGTCACCGCAGCTCGAAAGCAACATCCATACTTTCAGTCTCATGCTATGGTAGTGCTAAACAACTAGCTACTGAAATAGGTGTTATTAAAGCTTGATACATCTGAAAGGCTGACCATATGGGCCATTGAGCCGAGAGAATTCGACATTACCTTCGAACTGAGAACCGCCATCAAAGAATAAGTTCTTGCTAATTTCATTGCCGAGCGAGTTGACTTGCCTGAAGAAAATTGTGAAGCCTCCCTTGTCTAGACTTTGCATGTCGATAGATCGTCGATCATATCTAGAAAGGGAGTAAGAGTTGCTCTCCATTCTTCAACAATCGAGGAATATGATTTTACAATAGAACTAGACTATGCAGTCACAAATAATGAGGTAGAATATGAGGCCTTTCTCACTTAAATAAGAATGGTGCTCGATTGAGGTGTCAACCACTTAGTCACGATTACAGATTCCCAAGTGATGGCTGAGTAGGTTGACAAAAATTTTGATGATAAGGACTCGACAATAAGTTGGTACTTGGCCAAGGTGAGAAAGCTGTAGCAATTATTCAAAAGGTTCACCCTAAGTCAAGGACCTCAATTTGAGAACGAGTGAGCAGATGCCCTATCAAAATTTGCAAGCTCGACCAGGGACACAAGAGATAGAAAATTCACATTTTTGGTTATCGATAGGCCATCGATCATACATTTCAAGAAAAATTTAATAGCAAGCATTGAAGAGACTATACCTTCTTGGTAAGACGCAATCAAACTCTACCTAAGCCAGGGCATAATCTTCAAAGATAGAAATAAAGCTCGATGCCTTCGAGGTCAAGCCGCCAAGTTTGCACTCGAAGAGCATGATCAATTGTATAAGAGGTTAATCTCTGACCCCCTTGAAGTGCTTGGATCCCGACCAGGCTCTTAAAGTATTACAAGACATCTATGCAGGTATGTATGGCAACCATTCTAGGGGAAGATCCCTTACCCACAAAATAATCAAGTACGGATACTTTTAGCCAATATTATTGAAAAACTCGATGGATTTTGCTTAGACATGTACATCAAGCTAAGTCCATTCAAACTTGTCGCACCAACCCACAGCGCCAATGATCAATGTCCAAATTTCTTGGCCGTTCGACTAGTAAGGGATCGATATTTTGGCTCGCTGCCAAAGTCGACTGGAAAAATAAAAATTTATAATTGTTGCAATTGAGTACTTTACTAAGTGGATCAAAGCTGAAGCTGTCCCCAAGATAACAGATACAGCTATCAAGAGTTTCATCTGGAAGAACATCATTTGCCATTTTGGTTTGCCTAAGGTCCTTATTTCAGATAATGGCACTTAGTTCCAAAGCAAGAGTACTAGAGGATGGTGCAAAGCCTTAGGGATCGCCCAGCAATTTACTTCAGTAGGCAATCCTCAATCTAATGGCCAGACAGAGGTAACAAATAGAATGATTCTCTATCATCTAAAAGCCAGGATATAAGATACTAGCTTGAACTGGGCAAACAACCTCCCCAGAGTGCTGTGGGCATACATGACAACTCTCTAAATAGCCACGGTCATAGCCCTTACAGTCTGGTCTACGGGTCTGAGGCAATCATCTCTTCTGAGCTCACTTAACATATAGCTTAAGTCATTTACTTCCACCCACTCAGGAACACATCAAAGAGAAAGGTCGACCTTGAGATTATCGATGAGTGCAGATAAGAAGTTTATAATACGGTGCAACATTACAGATCGAGGATGGCTGAGAACTATAACAAAGGGGTCAAGCTGCACCATTTTAAGGTTGGAAACCTCATTCTCAAGAAAGTGAAAATCTCCAAGAATGTGGGCAAGCTTGACTTGAAATGAGAAGGACCGTATACCGTTGTAAAAGTGTCAAAGCATAATGCCTACAGACTAGATAATATGGAGAGGGACGAACTCCCTCACCCAAAAAATGCTATCAACTTAAGAAAATTCTATATTTGAAATTATATTTTAATTATCTTTATATTCTCTAACTTGAATAAAGTTCTAGTAATACCGCTACCATTTGTAGGCATTGTCATAACCATATCTAGCAAACATCAAGATCAAAGTTGACTCTATAGTCGATGAATAAGCAACTTCATGCTGCCATAAAATTTCTAGTCGACCCTATAGTCGGTGAATAAGCAGCCTCACATTGCCACTTAAGATCAAAGTCGATCTCATAGTTGACGAATAATCAGTTTCATGCTGTCGTAAAGTTCCTAGTCGACCCCATAGTCGATGAATAAGCAGCGCCTCGTTGCCACTCAAGATCAAATTCAACCCTGTAGTCGACATGAAATAGCTATGTGTTCTCTAATCAAGTTTTGAGTCGACCTTGCAGTTAACACAAGTGCAGCTTCGCACCGCCAAAACTAAAATCGACCACACCGTTAATTCTAAATAGCTACATGCTACAAACCTAAGGCTTTTCAGATCAAACCAAATAATCAACTAAGTAGTCAATTAATAAGTTGACCATACAATAATGAGAATCAACCACACAGTTGTGAAAAATAAATTACTAAATGTGCTTTGGCAAAACTATGCGTCAATCAACATTAAGCAAAATTGACAACAACGTTGCTAGATTTTCTTTATAATGATCGTCATAACCAACTGCTTTATCAGTCATTCCTCATACTATCGTGATAATAAAGTTGCATTTGACATGAGACAGGAAATTTATTTCAATCAACAAATAGATATAAAAAACATCTTTCATTCATTAAAAAGTTTATTACAATTCCACTGCAAAAAAAAAAAAGAAAAAAAAGAAGAAGAAAAGAGTGACAAGCAAGCTTAGAGGTCAACTTTAGCTGGACCCCGCATGGTGACCCTCTGGCTAGTTTAAGTCGGGCTTTGGTAGTACACACGCAAGAGGCAAAATGGCTTGAGGTGGTTGAGATGGCCCTGCGACGTCACTCATGAAATTCATCAAGCGCAGCACATACTGCACCACGTCAACCTTTTCCTCCTTAAGCTAGACAACAAGGTCCTCAACAAATACAAATTCATTGGCCAACTCCTCTAGCCTCGCATCGATCACATTGGTTGCGGTGTCCTTCTCCCTAGCCTAATCAATCCTACCCTCCTTAGATTTGGGGTAAGGCTATAGACTGTTAGTGAGCATAGGGCTTATCTTGCTCTTGTCATTTGGTCAAAAAGTATAACGCTTGTATCTTGGAAGGCCGAGCTCAAGATGATCTATTCTGCTGTCTCCTATCAAATTATAGGCCAATGTCGATTGAAGGCCTCCTGTGCCTCCTTGATTACCTCTGTGCGACCTACCACCTGACCAGAGATGTAGCTCACCTACAGGTCCAAGTGAAAATTTTTTATTATTAAGTCCATTCGACTATGCTCTTTGATATACTTGCTAATCTTTAGAGTCTAGCTATTGCTTGAGCTCGGCAACTTGTTTGGTTAGCTGGTCAACTTGGAGCTAGGAGGACTCAAGCTAAACCTTGTGGGTTTCTATATGCCCTCCCCCTTGCAGCTCTTCTCGATCCACCAATGTCAGCTCTGACCGATGGAAGATATTAAGCCCATTTAAACCATCTATAACATAAGAATATCAGTCTACAGTATAACCATGCAAAAAGAATTCATCGAGAAATTGTCGACTTCATACTCACCATATTATAGTGGTAGGCTAATACCTTGAGAACTCCGACCTGACTTAGGCCCATCAATTTGGGTTGGTTGGGTAAGAAAAACTCAGAAATCATCCACTTCAGGGTATTGCCGCTCGTCATTCCCCTTTGAAGGATGGGGGTCGAGTCAGTCACTTCATTTGTGAGGTTGGACCCAAAGCAAGGTGATGGCAACTAAGGGAGTTAAAACAACACCCCACTGCCACACTTTCCAAACAAGTCATAACCTGTCATTGCCTTTTATTTTACCTTATCACCCGTTATCCCATTATCTGCCTTTTACCTCAACCCATGGGCTGCTTTGCACGAGCTCTTCTCATCAAGTGGATTGGGGCTTAGGTGCTTATTTGATTTATGGAGCTAGTAGAGTGGATGTCAATCATGTCGAGGCAGCCGGCTCTATAGCTCAAACCTCTTATTGAGCGGCAACCACTCAATAGCATTCCTCATTCCTCAAAGCCCTAGCTTGAGCTTCGGCTTGACTTCTGACTATTATCTCTTCTCAATCTACAAGCATAGGCAAAAAAAATAGGCATCAGAATTGAGCGGAAAAATAATCACAGTTAACATAATCAACGAAAATTTCTACCTAGTCAATTACCGGTAGGCAGGTTGAGCTTGACCGACGGTAAGCTAGCCAACACCAGATACCTCTTTTCAGTCAAAATTGAGGCTTCTATATGCCCAAATCTAACCAGATCCCTGATAAAGGTGTTGGGCCAACCAGGTGTATGGTTCCCCAGCATTTCCATAGGCCCCTTCTACTAACCCTTTGGAATGATAAAATCCCCTGGCCCCTAAACATAAAAAAAGTGTTTCTTCTACTCCTAGCCATAAGAAGAGGAAGGGGATACTAGAAACTTCCGACGCAGGTGCATCGTGAGATAGTAGAAGTCGAACTCTTCTATACAGCCCAACTTTTGGGACATAGGTAAATGGAATAAATTTCAAAAGTTGGTGAATAAGGCAGGCTGGTTGAATAGATGCATCAACACAACAAAGCTATAGAGGATAGTGAAACAATTGGGAAGTAGTTGGGTTATACAGACCTCTAGACCTACCAAGAGGTTGACTATTACTTGGGCAAGAGAAAAGCTAAGACTATATCTCAACCCCTCCTCGAAAACTGTTATGCATTCCCTAGAAGGTTGATGCATTCTACCACGAGCCCTCGACACCAAAAACACATATTCTTCAAGGATGTGGTACATCTCCCTAATTTTCAAGAGGTCGGCGGGGGATATTTTGGAAATTATTTTGATATAGTGATTTGGGGTAAATAATCAATCATGGGATGCTAGAAAATCGCTCAAGCTAGCTTCGCCCCCAAACGCAGCCCTTTCTATGCTTGAGCTACTCAAACTCGAGCTATCACCCGATGAACTATTAGGACTACTTTTACGGGTTATTTTAGACCCACTTTCAACCTAAGTTTCCCCTTGAAATGCTACACCCTCAGACCTAGTGTGCTCACTATCTAAATCACTAAACCTTTTTGCAAAGAAAAGGAAGAAAAGATCAAATGGGCAAAAGAACTTACAATGGATGTCCTAAAAACTCTAAGCATAAGAAAGATTTAGAGAGGTTGGTAAGTAAGAATTCGATTAGAGATGATTTCAGCAAAAGTGCAAATGGATGTCTGTATCCCACATATTTATAGATATCTAGGCACGGAAACCCAAGCGGTAGTAATAATTGCATTACCCCCCCTCGTGCTTCGTATTTTGCAAGGTAACTAATGCATTAAATGCTGAAAAATCATCATGAACCTTGGCCTAGAATTCAAAAATCCTAGTCGAATATTCAAAAACCCCAGTTGAGTGGGCAAAACCCTGGTCGAATGCGCATAATTGCAACAACCGTCATTTAGTTTTCAACTCCCTACTCCGGCTTGTCGACAAGCTTGACCAAGACCACGAGTAAAGGGGATTTATGATATGGGATAGCCCAATAGGCTCATAATAGGCCCACTTAACATGCACGGCCCAACGTCGCTTCTGGGCTCAAATAGGCTGGACCATTCAATAAAAATCGTCTGGTCCAGCATACTATTCTTGGCCATATTCAACGGGAGGCTTCAAGCTATTTGACCTTTCTAATAATCTCTCTAATCGATTGCCCCATCTGTTCGACCATAATCGATCAGATTACTTACTTCGACACTGACACATATCGTTGCCACATTTAATATTCTAACACGCAACATGCCTCCGTATTAATGGTACGTGGCAGCTAATACAGTTTCTGCCACCAACCCTGCCACCATCTTTGATAGGAAGGTGCCTATCCAAAGTATTGTTCACCCCAAAAGAGATTATGCTATCTAGAATAGTATCGGGATTCATAATGACCATTAACCCCCTTGCAAATACTAGAGCCCACTACACTTGCTAGGGGCACCTTCGATATATTACACATCAAGAGAAAGCTATAAATACCTTATTGCCAGCCACATTCTAGGTAATGTCAAATACACTATAAGCTACTAATATTCTGTTCGATTATCCTCTTTCAACCAGAACTAACTTAAGAGTCAGAGTGCCTTCATCGAGGGTACCTCGGCTAGTTTGACGTGTGCTATTATTGCAAATCTCAGATCTTGAGAATATAGCAATTGGATCATTCGACCTCCCTGATCAAATTAGCCCAAAAACCACCCTTTTCACTATAAATGACTTTCAACCTCATCAAAAATAGATAATAGTTGAGGGATTAAAATTGCATTTTTCCCCACATACCTCATAGCCCTTGGACTAGGGCTATAAATGAATCAAACTCGGGTCCAGTTTGGCAAAATTTTAATCTTAAGCTCAGTTTGCCTATAAAATATGTGAGCTTAAACTCGAGCTTGATGAGCTTATCAAACATCAAACCATGATTGAGCTCAAGCTTGAGACATATGCCAACACTCACATATAATGCATATTTTGAAACATCAGAATATAAAAGTGAACTTATAAGCATATGATGAATTTTAAGTTGGACAATTACATTTAAAAATATGCATTAATCAGTTTAAATTGCATATATTATACACATAAAATGATAAATAATATTGTAGCTTTGAAATTAAAATCTAAAATATTAATGATATTGATACTACTCCTATATATACATGTTGAGTTAATATTATTAAATATAAAAAAATAATCAATGACTTGTTAATTATTATAATAATTATTTTTTATAATTATACAATTTAAGTTATTGCTTTGACTTTTGAAGTTTGAATATTAAAAATATAAAATTAAATTTTTTAAGATAATGATAAATTATTATCCCATACTTGTAGTATTAAATTTAAAATGTGCATTAATCATACATAATATATCACACAATCTTAGGATAATAAGTACATCTCATGCGTGCAACAGGAACAGACATGACATGATAAATTGCTAGTATAACTAACTTACACAAGGATATAGTTATATTATAAATCTATACATATTTTTGTAGAAGTATTTGAATAAAAGAAGTTTTATTTTTCATCAACCTTATCATACTATTATCTTTTACAACTTATAAAATTAGTATCTTATAAATTATTAATTAATAAGTAATATATAATTGCATAAATAAATTATAGTTTGAAAAGTGTTTTAATATGTGGGATATATTTTTTAGCATATTATTTTTAATAAATATAGCATATTATTTTTTACATATTATTTAATACTTATATAATATATATATACATACACACTTCAATTTACAAGTTGGCTTGCAAATCTTCGAGCCACTAAGCTTTAGCTCAATCCCAAATTCGAACTCGATAAACTCAGCTCGAGCTTGAACAATATGAAGTTCGATAAGCCTACTTGCAAGTCCACTCGGCCCACCTTGCACCCCTACCCTTGACCCAAAACAACAAAGTTTCCAAGTTCTGAATTCTATATTTCTATTTTTTCTTTTTTCGTTTTCTTCCCTGAATTTTAAGTAACATTACGATAAATAAAAAATTAACAACATATTAAATTTAAATTAGTCATTATGTTCAAACCATGCAAGTGCGCGGCACATAATAGAAAAATCTATACCATTATATGGTATCAACTACTTCGGTAGTAGATTCCAGCAAACATTAAACAAATCAACACTAAATTAAATATAAATGATGTACAGAAATATTAATATCTTAAACTGAATATATTTTATAAAAGCCAATGAAATTATTATACATCAGACTTCTGTCAATACATTATCTTTATTTGTAATCATCCCTATTGTCGACTTGTATTGTTCATTATTATATTAACATTTTCTAATAAAACTAATCATATGTTTTAAAATTTATATTATTTATTAAGATAATTGTAAATTTGTAATAAAGCTTATATTACTATTTATGATAAAAATATGTTCATATTTATGCAGAACTGTCTCAATAAAAATTGAAGCCTAAGACGATATATAAAAATAAATTTTCTAATACATGTCTTTTTAGTAATCATTTCATATTTTATAGAAAAAAACTTCTCATATAAAATATTATTATTTAAATTTTATTCTCTGACATTTTTGAGATGTAAAGTTATAAATTATACTTTTATAATTAATTTTATCTAAAATTATTTTTCAATTGATAGCATAGTTAGCCATTTTTATTTTTCTTGAGAATTTATTAATTTTAATTTTGAAAAACTTATTTCAAAAAAATAAATTTAAGAAATAAAATCTTGATTTACAGTAAAAGAGAACTAACACTAATATTATTTAGTGATTAGTATTGAAAAAGAATGGATGAGATAGGATTTTGACAAGTAAAAGAATAACAATTAAAAGGATAGTGGAAATTTAAGAGAATCAAAAGTAATAAATTTAAATTTGTATTTTTAATCAATTATTTATTATAAGTTTAACTAAAAAGACCTCCAAATTAAAGGCTTTATACTTTTTTCTAGGTCTAAATTGTTTGATAAAGCAAACATATATATGAGGCTTCTAAACTAAAAATCAAATTTTTTAATCTTATAATATCAAACAAAAAAAGAAAAGAGAGAGAGAAAAGAAAAGAAAAGTAGGCTTTATGTTTTTATTTTTGAGGCCTCAAATATAGAATAAAATATATATATAGGAGCCGCCGTTGTATTTATAATTTATGCACAAAATTTTTATATTTAATAGTGATCAGTAAACATCTTCTTTTGCCCGTCGCTTTACAGTGTAAATAATGATATTATGCAAATAAGGCACGCGAGCATATTTTAATACGCATTTCATACATAATTTCAAGTGTATATTTGTGAAAGTGCAATCAAAAGTAGTAAACAGAAAATTCCTTATAATGTCTATTAACTAATGCAATTAAAACTCTTCAATGAAGAAATAGTTTGCTATGCTTATATGCTTTTAAGGAAATATATATACAAATATATATAAGATTGTAATCATAACAATGTTGTTATGAATTACAAAATTACCCTTGAGGTTTGGGATAGTAACAGAAACTTCCCATGTGGTTTTGAAATTACAAAAAATCACCTTATGAAAAATTATTGTCCAAAAATCATGACGGAAGTTGTCAAAAGACTGTTATATTCTTCAATTTTCAAGGAAAAATGGACTCAATATATCTAAAATGTAAAAAGACAGCAATACCCTCTAAGTAAATGAAAAGAAAACTAAGGAAACGAAATTTTAATTGTTCACATAGACAAACACCAAACCCATCTGATTCCCTCTCTCTCTTGATACCTACACTCTAGCTCATTGGATAAAAAATGTATGACATCGATTGCCCGCTAGAAACCATATTTGTTGGCACTATGAGGAAGGTCGATTGTGGAGTTTTGGGGTTCTTGAGCAGCATTTTCTTAGAGTTTGAGTGAAAGGGGTAGTAAAAGTATTATCCCATTTTATTATTAACTCTTTTTGGTTTATAGTATTTAGATTCTTCATATAATGTGTAAAAATCGTTTCTTTTTGCATTATTGTTGCTGTTTATTTGCCTAGCATTTTGTAAGGATGTATTATCTTAAGGTTTTGTTTGAAATATGATTTTTGTATGTTGATTTGATGAATATGGGTAGTTATTCTGTTTGAATTTGCTATATTTCTAAAAATTGGCAAATTTTGGACTATAAAACCTTGGTTCTATAGTTTTTTTCTGAAAATATTTGGGGCTCTTCCTATAATGATTTCTAATTCACATACGGCTAATTGTAGTATTTTTGAGCTTATTGTTAGTTGAACCCGAGTTTTGTGTAATAATGTATGAAAACATTTAAGGTTCTTTTTGTAATGAATTTTAACACAAGAGGACTAATTGTAGTGTTTTGAAGTTTGATGTTAGTTGAATATGAGTTTTGTATAATGTCTGAAAATATTTAGGGTTCTTTTTGTAATAGTTTTTAGTTCACAAGGGGCTAATTGTAATATTTTAAAGTTTGTTGTTAGTTGAACCTATGCTTCATGTAACAAAGTATTCTCCTTGCTCCATTGAAAAGATTGCCTAGTAGGCCAAGAAAAAATAGAAGAAGAGATATTGGAAAGTCATCAAATGTGACTGAGAGCAAGAGGTCTAATACATTGAAATGTAACAAGTTTCTTGTAGTTGGCCATAATAAGAGGACTTATCAAAGAGCACCTTTGAAGAATAGAAAACCTACATAGAAAATTAGAGGAAGAGGAAAAAGAATTGGAGATCATGTTATTTAAATTACAATTTCCTTGTTTGTAATTCATTGTTAGAAATTTTGTAATTACAAGCTCTTTAATTTGTTTTGTATTTTGTATTTTAAGAGGATATTTAGCCACCTGAAACATTCAATGTAATGAAGAATATAAAGATGGGAGGTGGGTCAACTTCTGTAATTCTATGTTTACAAGCTTTAGCTATTGGAAATGTAGAAGCTGGAGCTTCTGCTGCTGCTACTGCTGCTGTTGCTTTTGAGAAAAGAGATAAGGTTAATTTGCTTATAACTTGACTTTTGATGGTGGATTTCATGCAACAACTAACAAACTTGTGGAGTCAATTGTTGATAGTGCAAGTGGGTGGAGTTGAAGGTTTTGATGAAACTGGAGACTGTGATGGAGGTGCTACAAATGCTAGGGGTCACTGGTGGTGGTGCTACTGATGAAGGGGTTACTGAAAATTGAATATTGTTCTTAGTTATGAGATTTGAACTACCTAACATGCCACTATTTTTTGGATAGATGAGAATAATTAATTTGGCTGCTTCTAACATATGTTATGTAATTTGAAAAATTGAATATCGTACTTGTTTTATGTAATTTTGGTGCATTGCTTTGTGCATTTTGATGTAAATAATGTCTGGTGCAACTTTGATTTAAATTTGGTGCATTTCCTTATGCATTTGGAATGTTTATTTTGCTCTTTAGAGGATGTGCTTGCAAGTTCTTAAGATATTAAATATTTTCTATGCTAAATAACTAATTATGCAAGAGGCTATAAGAAATGTTTAAATTTCCTGAGGGGGTTCAGTGTTATCTTTTATACTCGAAAATTATAGAGCAACAAAAAATAATAACATTTTGAATTAATTGAATTTTTTTTTAAAATTATGATTATTATTTTAACTAATTAATTGATCAATTCATTAATTTTGTTAATTACATTAATTAATTACTAATTTATATTTCCAAAGGAAACATTAAGCATTATTTTAGTTTGATACTTTAACCCCATGTTATGCTTATTATGTTACAATTACACCCATACAAAGATGACACATGCCAAAATAGTGGAAGGGCATTTTGGTCCTAGAAAAAAGTCAATAGCTTAGAGCAGTCGATTAAAGGGTAAAATTGAAATTTCATAAAAATTCAAAAATGACGTCAAAAAAATTTGTTGGTTTGACTAATGGCAGGACCTAGTTGTTGGATGGCGACAAACTGCAAGGAATGTGATTGTAATTTCGCAAACCATAGGAGAAGTTTTTATTAATACACCAAATTCCAGGGTAGTTTTTGTAATTATTCCATATTATTATAATACTATTTTGCTATTTATAAAGTTTAAAAAGTTTAAAGCAAGCTTATTAATAAAGTTATTGTTGAATAAAAATTTGGGGTCAACTCTTTGTTCTAGAGGGTGCTATTGAGTTATATAGATTATCATAGAGGGGGCAAAAGTTATTTTTTTTTATTTAAATAGATGGCATTTTGTTATATTATATATTGATGTTGTTTATTTTTGTGAGGTAAGCTTCTTGGTTTCGACTTGGTGATCCAAATCGACCAAAAAGATGGTGGATGGTATGTGATGCGAGTTGAATCTTGCAATCAGTGAACAAACATTAGACTAGCTGAAAGGGTCTTTAGCTAAGACTCTTCGATGTTTAAGTCAATTTTTGACTTGAAGATATTGTGGCAAAGTAATAGCTTAGAATGCATTAAAAAACATGCCTTTGTTCCTAAAGAGAGGGTGTTTATAGTGCTTGGCGGGTAGTGGAAAAGACAAGTTTTGTCCTGATGTAAAAGTCAAGCCTTCCTTTCCTCAAGTAGGGGCAATCTATATCTTTTTGACCTAGCTTAGCATTTTGCTTGTAACTGGCTAGCTGGAGAGGGCACCCTGACCATCATTAATGTGGAGGTGATATGCTGTCATGACCATTCAATGGGACATGAGGATGGATTGGGTGCATTTAATGCGGATGCAATGGATGCAGGTTTAACCATTAATGCATTTGCGGTTAGGATGTTGCCTCCATCTATGAGTTCTCGAATTGGTGAGGTGGGGAAGAATCGATCTCTTCGGCCTTCACTACAACAAATTGCACTTCATAAAATAAAATTTTTAGTAACAAAGATAAAATTTGTTACATATGTTAGATTTATTGTACCAAAATTGATTTTTTGTTACAAATAACATTTTCTTGAGTAACAAAGTAAAAGTTTTGTTACCGTTAACTCAAATTCGTTATCTTAAATTTTTTATATTTGTAACTAAATAATAACTCGTTATGGAAAATGTTATTTTGTTACATATAACATTTTCCATCATATAGCAATATATATTTGTAATAAAATTTGGTACCTTTTGTAACAATAAAATATTTGTTACAAATAAAATATATTGCAACAAAGTTTTTAGTTATTAAACTTTAATTAACTTCCCTCCAAATATCAATTGTACACATATAGTAACAATGATTTTCGTTACTAATTATAAATGAATATTAAATTAAATTTTTACTAATACTTGTGGATTGGGCTTTTGTTCAAGAAATGGACTTCACAATAATGTATAGAATTTATTAATTGGGCTTAACCAATTTTTTAGTGAATTATTATTGAAGTGGGTTTTATTTTAAAGAATGAGCTTATAGAAATTTGAAGTGAATAATCCATTAGTTGGGCTAATTTCTTTAAAATATTGGGTTTTATAACTTTTTTGTGAATTATTCAATGAATTGGGAGTTTTCATTTATGAAATAGATGTAATCAAATTTATAGTAAAGTAAGTGCCGAATTAGGCTTCATTTCAAGAGTTGTTCTTGAACAAATTTGAAGTGAGATAACT
Organism: Jacaranda copaia; assembly: GCA_014898725.1. NCBI lineage: Eukaryota > Viridiplantae > Streptophyta > Magnoliopsida > Lamiales > Bignoniaceae > Jacaranda > Jacaranda copaia. The sequence continues at coordinate 543,650 of JACGDI010004316.1, forward strand.
GGTGAATCAAGCTTTCTTCAAAGAATTGAGCTTTTTTTTTTTAATTAATTGGACTTCACATTAGTTCAAATAATTGATTACTTTGAATTGACCAGATTATTTTTTTTTTTTACTAATTGGGCTTAACTAATATTTTAGTAAATTGACAAATTGAGTTTCATCCTAATTTGAAGAATTCATTAATTAGGCTTAACCAACTTCCTTTTCATTAATTGAGCTTTAATAATTCTCCGAGTAAATTAGTGAATTGGATCTATATTAACTTAAATAATTGATTAATTGTGCTTTTACAACTTTTTTTTAATTAATATGAGTTCACCAATTTTTTAGTAAATTCACGTCATTTGGTAAAGAATTGAATTTGACATCAAATGCAGAGTTGATTAATTGGGATTTGGCAGCTCCTTTTTTGTTAATTGGGCTTCACTACTTTTATAATGATTTGGTGTCACATATAGGGGTGGCAATTGGTTGGGTCATGTGGGTTAGGTTTTGGGTTGGATTAAAGTAGGAGTATAACATTAATTTTTTCAACCCTAACTTAACCCAACCTGATGACAACTTGAAAATGCTCAACACTAACCCACCCTGAATCATATCAGGTTAGGTTCGGGTTGACCTGATTTTTATTTGGTCAACTCGCCAACTCAAATCCACCCAATTCAATCTGCTAATCTAATCTATAATAATTATTTCGAACATTTGTTTTAATTTCAAACCCTACTGTGAAAAAATATACACACACAAAAAATAACCTTTTTATATTTTATAAAACCATGCACATAGCCTCCACCTCCATATTTGTTGCCCATTTAATATAATTTTAATATAAAAAGACCAATTTATCATTAATCATTTCACATATTTACAATTCAATTTAGATAACTTTTATTATCATATTTCATTATTTGTTTTTCATTCTTTTCTTTTCTTTTTATTCTTAATTTTCTCTTCTTCCATTATTTCATATATTTCTCATTTTACACATATATATAAATTTATCATTATTTCTCATTTCTCTTTATTTCATATATTCTCATTTTATAAATATATACAAAAATTTATCTATAAAATTTTAAATAATTTTTAATTTTATCTTTTTTCTTTCTAATTATTCATACATTTATTTTTTCTATTTATACTTATTCACATATATAATATACATATATATAAATTTATCAATAAAATTTAAATTCCTTTTATTTTATCTATTTTTTTCTATTTTTCATTTCGAATTAAATAATATTTAATATTTATAAAAATATATGTAATATAATTTTTTATTCGTACTTATATACATATATAGTATATACATACATATATGTAAATTTCAATAAAATTTAAAAAAGATTCATCATATATTTCTCATTTTATACATATATAAATTTATCATTATTTCATATATTCTCGTTTTATAAATATATACATAAATTTATCTATAAAATTTTAAATAATTTTTATTTTTATCTTTTTTCTTTCTAATTATTCATACATGTATACTTATTTTTTCTATTTATACTTATTCACATATATATAATATACATATATATATAAATTTATCAATAAAATTTAAATTAGTTTTATTTTATCTATTTTTTTCTATTTTTCATTCCGAATTAAATAATATTTAATATTTATAAAAATATATATAATATAATTTTTATTCATATTTATATACATATATAGTATATACATAAGTATATATAAATTTCAATAAAATTTAACGAAGATTCATCATAGATTTCTCATTTTATACATATATAAATTTATCATTATTTCTCATTTCTCATTATTTCATATATTCTTATTTTATACATACGTATAAATTTATTTAATGAATTTGGATGACAATGCAATTTTGTTTCCCTCCAACTTTGTATTTCCTCCAAAATTTTGGCCCATAAAAAATGTTAACAATTATTTTTATTATTAGTTTGACATAATAATTTAATTCAATTTCTTCCAAAAATTTGATTCCCACTAATATTAACGAATTCTCTTCATTTTTTCGATTCATCTAACTTTTAGCTCCTCCATTTTTTTCCGTTTAAATAATTTATAGCAAACTTAATTTCTTTTATCTTAGATTATATGATGAATTGACATATAATTTTTTAAATTAATAAATGACTTTCTATTATAGTTGAAATAATTAAATAACATATAATTTGGACTTATAAATTTTGGTGCTTAAGAATTTAATTTTTTATTATAATTTATTACAATATTCTTTTAGAAAAATTCTAAAAGCTCCCTAAAACAAATAGTTAAAGGTTACATACCTAAATAGCAAAAGAAAAGAAAGAAATCTAGTTTGCAATAATGCTTAATGAAAAGAAAATGGTTCTTGAAGTTAGGCATATTAATGTTACATTTTATTTTTTTAATCATTGTATTGGTCAATTAAAGATTTTTATAACTTATAGATATCTTTTATATTAATTATGTGTATGTTTTACTATATAATTTGCCAAAAGGAAGATAACTTTCGTGGTCTAATATAGTATAAGAAAATATTAACTTCAAGTATATTATTCAATGTAATGATTATTAGCTTTATGGACTTGAACAAGTTGTTCTTAAGAATTAGTTGGTCTACATATTATATTTCCTTCAAAAAATGAGTTCCCTCCAAAAATGAATCCCCTTACTATTTTTTTATTCCCTCCAAAATATTTCCCCTCCCTCCATTTTGTGTGTAAATAGTACATACAAAAATTATTTATTTTATCTTATATTATAAGATGAATTATGACATATTATTATGGGGGTTAAACATTTAATTCTATTTTTTGTTATTATTCATTACGACATCATTTTTGAACAAAAAGATTTTAGAAAAATTGTTTATAAATTCTAAAAACTTTAGTCTTTATGTGTAATTAATTTCATTTTAAAACTTAAAATATTTTGTACTAATAATATATTGATGTGGACAATTTGAACATGCATTTATTGAAAAATTTCTAAACTTAATTAACGCAAATTGTTTTGAAATTGATCAACTTGTATAACTTTAATATAGTTGGAAATTTTGAAATTATTTTGAAATACTCATGACATTGTAATATAAACTTAGTAATATAGTTATAAGTTTAATAAAATTATTTTTTATCCCCATATATTTAATTAGATATTTGAAGAACTTTTAGCATTCTTAACAAATTTGTATATATCGTTAAAAATTTATATTAAAATCTAAAAATATCCTTCAAAAGCTACTTTGATTATTTTCAGACAAAAGATATCCTTGGACTTATTTATAACTTTGACATGGGGGTTTAACTTCAATATTATTTAAATTACTTAGAATAGATTTAAATAATTTTATTACTAATTGTTTTAAATATTAAATAATCTTTTAATTGAAGTTGAATTAAAAAAAATAAAAATCTAAAACCATCAACATATATAAAGTAATTTAATCAAATTTAATTAAACATATTTATTAGTCATAAAATAAGAATAAAAATCAAATCCATCTCTTAATTAAATATGAATTTATTTTTAAATTGCATCTCAATATTATTAAAAAATAATCATATCTAAAATAATTTAATTAGATTAAGCTGAATATATTTATTAAATATAAAAAATATTTATGAACTAAAATAAATAATTTAAAAATAAAAATAAGATCTAAAAATATCATACTAACAATGGTAAATTTAAAATGTCAATTTCACCCTACCAACCCAATAAGAAAGTTATTGATATGATATTTTGTTTCCTCCTAAAACACAAATAAATAAATAAATAATTCTCAATTTATTTTTTATCTACGACCCAAAATACAAAAAACAACCATGACATTCTCTAACTCCACTTTCGAAAAATTATTTTGCTAAAATATTTTGACAAAATGCTCTAATTTTATAAATAAACAAGCCCTAATTTAAACTAATTTCATTCATTTTATTAATTAATAAAAACTAAACGAGTCAAAATGTGTGAGATCTAGAGTTTTAATCAAAATAAATAATTTGAATAAAAATAAAATCTCAAATTTTATCCTAACAATATAATTTTAATGATTTTAAATAAATAAATATTTTTAATCATAATATGCAAATATATATATATATATACATATATATATATATATATATTCTTTTTCCTTCTTCTCCCCCCTACCCATCCTTGCCTCGTCCAACTAGCCCCCCACCTCGACTCCCACCCCTTAGGCCAAGCTATGGGCCGGTGGCCGGCCATGGTTGACCACTGGCCGCTGGCTAGTCGGCCACCATCCATGGTTGGTAGTGAGGGGTTGAGGGAGGGGGTGGGGTCATATATATATTTATGTATATATTTATATGATATATATTTTATATATTTATATTGATATTATATATATTTATATGATACCTATATTGATATATAAAATTTTTAATTTTTCTATGAGAATTTTATTATATATTTTAAAAAAATTATTATTTTTATAAAAAAATTTAATGAAAGTTGATTGGGCATTTCAAATTTTGTGGAATATTTATAAATAAATTAAAATTTTGGGGTTGTTGGGTAATTAACATATTTTAATTTAACTGTTTTGTCTGAACACTAACGAAAGTTGAAGTACTATTCCAAATGTGTTAAAAAATTTAGATTTTTTGTCCTTTAAGTGTCAATCTAAGTACCATAAGTGCAATACCCTCTATCCAATGGGACCAAAAATATAATTTTTCCAATATAACCAAACACTACATTAGCAAAAAAAGGGAAAGTAAATGCTCCATTGAGGTGGTAACAATTTTATTGGGTTAGTTGCAATTTACCCCCATGTAATTTGTGAAATAAGCATCAAACCCTT